>JAYKKI010000015.1:18000000-18477500 GCA_039881145.1 Druceiella hillmani | reverse complement strand
TTTAAATTATTTTTTACAACTATCTAAGCAAGAAGTAGTATATTTTCCTTTCAATGTGGCATGTTAATCGTCTGATATGATCAGGATATTTTCATTTGAGAATCATCTATGAGTATCAGGTCTCATATGATTATGTAAAATGAAATGAGAAAGTTTGTAGTAAATATACCTAAACTTTGTTGCTTATCTAAGTAAATTATTGGCGCAACGGTAACACATTGGATCCTGAACTGGGAATGCTGGATTCGAATTGATACAATTTAAAATTTTTCTCTTGTCGTCCTCGGCCGCAAAGCCTAAATAAAGTGGCAACCCGTGACACGTCGTATAAATGCAGTGTAGTGCAACTTTACATAGATTTAAAAGGCGTATAGCCAAGAACAACTTAAGGAAATACTTTCTCTAAAAAATTAAGAATCTAATGTTCTTTCCTTCATCCTCATTGTTTTTAGATAGTGATCCTTGAAGACAAATAATTACATACATACATGTATGTAATTATTAAAAAAATGTTTTATTTGCTTATAAAATCTTATGTCTTATTTTAATTAGGTACTGAATTTTATCCAATTACGTTGCATAAATTATATTTCAATTTCATATTCTCGCCATGTTCTTCTTTTGAGAATAAAACTATATTACGAATTACATTGTAACTAAATAGTCCGGGAAAGGACTACATACTAAAATACATGAATATCACAGTAAAAATCTCAGGATGTTTAGGATTTTACATACATTATAATGTTTAAAATATTTGGGTTAAAATAAATGAAAGATGATGGTTATAAAACTCTTCCAGCTATTTGATACTCTTGACAACAATCTGAGGCCATAAATATTCTTCCAACCATAATTTCAAAAATGTACGAAGCAAGAATTGATAACGATGATGTTTAAGATGTAGTAGAAATCACATAACCGCCACTATTAGTACAAATATTTCCATTATTAACCTTTGATTAACGGTGTTAATCCTTTTTTTTGACAATGTTATAAAATTTTGTTACCTCTGACTTTCTTGAAGCTTTTATGGTATCTCATTTAAAGTTTTTTGGCGGTAGACTTATTCAGCTAAGTCAGTTTCTATAAATATATCAATATAATATGAAAGATTATGCGAAAGATTTATATTTTTTTAAAACATTTATTTTCTCAATAAAACGACTATTTACTCTTCATTTATAGATTTCCAAAGGATGAAAACCTTAAGCAAAATTGGTTGAAACAGATGCACCTAAAACTAGGAACCAAAAATAAATTAGGAACCAAAAAAACCTAGTCTACTTTGTTCAAAATATTTTGATGAAAGTAGTGCAATTAGAATGTGTTTACCGTCTGGTGGAATACCTACAATTTTTCGAAATCTCAGAAAATACCTGCAGTTAATTTTTAAATCATTATCAACTTAACTTAAACATCAATGATAACATAAAATTTAATTTTATAATATATCATAACAAACCAAATTGTAATTTTTTAAGGAAACGAACTTGATATCGATAAAAAGTACAAACTATATTATTTCAAATTCGAATATATTGATAGTTGCATAATTATACAGAATTGTGTTCATATAGAAATGTTGGTTTCAATGACTCCTTCTAGGGGAAAGTACAATGATAATATAAATACTGTTCAGTCTACATCAGCTCACAATAAAACAATTCGCGCAAAGCTTTGTAAAAGTAGTGCAGGAAATTGCACACGTTTAGAAAAAAAATATCGATACTTACCATCACCTAATACAAATCCGAATAAATTAATTAATGAACCAATTGCATTTATCGACATTGCAGCTCAACAATTTGATCACCAGCAAATAGAGGCCGGTGACATTGAGGGTGAATTCTATGAAAACCGTTAGCTTACCACCCGGTGGATTTTTCTACATTATACAACTTTTTCTTTTCTAAGATATCTGAAATGATATTTAGGCAATCTTTTGGTGGTATATTAGAAAATAAGTTTACTACGTCGAGTGATACTAATTTACAATTAGGTGTTAAATGTATATTTTTAATTTTATTACAGAGATCAACAGAGTTTTTAATGGTATATTTAGGCACAAATCCGGTTTTATTTCGGAAGATCTTATTCAGGTGAAAAGCTATTTTTTGTGGGTGCGTTTGTGTATGAGACAACAGGTCGTATGCGTATATTTGGTTTATGAATTTTAGGTTGTCCATATATATGTCCATATAATTTCTACAAAATTAACGCCAAATATATTCAATATTTTGTTTAGTAATTTTAAAATAATAATTTCTGCAGTATTTATAACTTATCACCTATCCAAATACCAAGTTTCAAGTTCTTAGCTCAACTGGAAGTTGAGCTCTAATAGTACGAATATATAATCGTGCAAAACGTGCCCATAAACATTTCCATCGTTAAAATACATATAAAAAGTATTAAACAGTTACTGTGACTTTACAAAAGTCAAATGGTAAATTAACTCTTAATCTTAAATTGTAAAATCTATAAATGGAAGTTGCCTAGGGAACAAAGAGATTGAAGCAAAGCAGCTTCAAAGCAGCATAATCCCTTTCTGACCGCATTCAACCTCTCTTCAAGTAGGGAGAAGCCGGCGTCCTCGAAATACCGGTCCATTTAATGATATTCAACATCGCTTTAACTTTTCTCTCTCGCTTGAATGGAGATATATGGAATTTCATTAATTTTCATAAAAATGCATAAAAATATCTGCATCCTTTTGAAGTTGAATATTTTTATGATAAATTTTATGAGCCGCTAAAGTCACTTGAAGTAAATTGCTTTTTGAATATTTATTCATAAGCTGGTAACTAAATTATATACAACTAAAAATTAAAAGTTGGATAAGTCGGACATATCATGGATATATGATGGAAGGATGTGGTCAATGTCGAAATAAAAACAACGATTATAAAATTAAGACAACAGTCAACAACATAAAAAATATAGCATTCCGGGCAATAAATACTATACTAGAAGACACCAAGTCGAATAAAATGTTAAAATCCAATAAAATACAAACCATAGATTAACGAAATTATAACCTGGTTGTTACTTTATGTCGAAGAATATATAATTTTGGTATTAATAAAGAAAGAAAGCAAACAAAAAGGTTCAATGACAGAAGGTGCGAACTGCTGGTAATTTTAGAACACATTGGTTAAGAATACAAACGTTTTTAATAGATTAAAATTAATAAATAATTTAGGAGGGATTTTCAAATTTCACAGGAGAAATAATAGTTTCAAACTTGTGCGGAGAAAAAATGTTATAAGTTCCAATTAAGGCGCAAAAGTACTCTAAAAATATATAATTATACTTGTAAAAATAAAACCTAGCTAAAAACCTGCTCAAAACAACAACAAAACTGAATAATTTTATAATAATATCGTAATTTAATAATAAAAAAAATTATTATTAATGAATTACGATATTACTCTTTTTTGTTTTTGTTTTTCTGTTACTTCGTAAATGCACTGTAATTCTGATTAACTCTAAGAGATAACTCCCTTAGTAATCAGTTCTTCAGACGATTATTCATCCAATAAGTAAATGATAAATAAACTATATACATTTAAACCGAGCATCATTTACTTCAATGAGATCTTATTAAAATTTCCCTCAAAATTTCTCTACTTACCGAACATTTTCAAAATGGTATTGTTATTTAAATTGATTTCGCTCATTTTCGTCCCTTTCTTTTATGATTTTTTCCCCAAAAGTAATAGCATTGAATGTGCGTGAAAAAATTGTCAATTTAGTTGCAAGTAAATAGATTGAATTTTAATTGACATCACACAAAAGCACTCACTGCCAACTACAGCTCACGTAGCGAGCGCTACGTCAATATTATTTAGCCTTCCCATCTGTTATACATGAATGCTACTGCAATTAACTTATGCAACTTATCCATTAGGTTAAATATTTCCACTCTTATTCACCAATGGACCAAAATAAATACATGAGCGAATCCAAGATCCCATGACACACATATATTCCTCTTTGTGGATAGGAGGTATATATTGGTATATACATATATCCGTTTTAATGAATATTGTAGTGTGATAATGTCGTTAGGATTATGTCAGTATTTCCAGATATAAATAATCTAGCTAAGTACAATTTGTAAGATTTCCCTCAGAATTGTTTATGCTATAAGAAGGTATATATCAATATATTTTTATGTAAATCTTTCTAACTTATCCTAATTGATATATAAAATGGGAAATAAAAGGTTAGGTATAGGCTTGTTTATTCTGCTTTCGCGGCTCAAGTATTTAACCAGATAGCATTTACCATACATATAATCTGCATCATGGAGATATATTAGAATTGTATCCTGTGAGAAAATATTTAGCCTTTTATCCTTATAAAAACTGATATATCCACACGAGCCACGGACAACAACTAATTAAATCACTCAAAATCACCCGGGCACGTATATGAAATAAAATAACAAAATATGCTAAAATATATAAAATAGAGAATAAAGGTTACATATATGACAAAGGAACATACAGGCAACGCTCTGGGACCCATAGACTTCTTAGACCAACTCAGTTTCAAATTCCGCGTAACCTCAATCGAATTGTTTATTTGTGCATAAGTTTGCGATAGTGTAAGTTTAACGATGTTCATTAATATCGACAAGATATATATATATATATATATATATATATATATATATATATATATATATATATATATATATATACAGAAGACGAACGGACAGACATGGTGAAATTATAAAATTTATTAATTTGCTGTGAACTCTGAAAAGAAGAATTCCAATTAAAATTGCATTCAATAATACTAAGCCCAATTAATTTCATCAACAAAGTTAACAATAAGAGAATTTAACACTATCATAAACGTTAAATAATGAATACACAATAACTCGGTAAATAATGATATTTTAACGTATTCCTTTCCTTTACGTGTAATTAGGCATAGAATTCTTAAAATTGTTCCATATGAAATAATCATAGCAACAATATTCTTTTCTCTGTTTCCGTATAGTTTCTTTTTCTTGTATTCGTTTTACTACTTTGTTGTTAAACGCAATACTTTCAGCCAAAATATTAAGCCGAATTATTTATTGACAGTTGTAAATACAGCTCGTATTTACAACTGTCAATAAATAATTCGATATGTCAAGATGTGCCTGAAATTAGGTAAAAATTGATGCACAGTACGTACTGCGCAAGTGAAAGTAGTGAATCAAAACATAATCTTCAACTTAATAATTTCAATATAATCATTTCATATTTTGACTGAAATCACAAATCAAGCAAAGCCGTTACAGCTAGCCAAACTGATAAACAGAGCAATTACCCAATTGCATAATTCAAATGTCACACAAGATTTATTATTTTATTCACTAAAAATGGTCACAGATTAAATTGATTATGGTCAATTACGTACAATTAGTTAAATCACGGAATATACAAGTGATGTGACAAAATTATTTTCTCAACGAAATAAAAAGTACCCTATAATAGAATATGGTTTTCTAACCTGTATTGAATCAAACACGATACTCCATCCATAACAAGTCAGAAAATATTCTAGTAATTTTCATATTTAATGAATCAGCCAATAACCAGATACTCATATATTTACTTTACCATATACTTTCTCTTTCATGTAAATCTCTTTCATGTAAATGTCAATATATATTATAAGAGTAATGGTCAATATATAGATAAAAGTGTCATGAACGTCTTCATTCAGTGTCAATAATTACAACACATTAAAATTCATGCAAAAAAATAAATAGTCTTTAATTAAAATAAAAGTTATTTTAAAGTTAAGCTAATCTGTGCAGTGATGCTACGTACATTAGTAACATCATCCGCTAACGCAGTTTTCTAAAAAAATGTCTACGAGGAATATTGTAGTTCAATACATTATGACATCGCTCGTGATTTCAAAAATGTATTATAGTTGCTGTGGAATCATCACACCCGGAACGAAAAGGAAAACTATTTTCTATTTTACTAAGTCCTGTCTATATCTTTTTCGATACTTTTGAAAATAAACACTATATGAAATGTTGATACTTATCCATGATTGAAACAATAGATTAAAATGAATAAGAAAATCTTAAAAATGTTAAAACACATAACCTTAAATTAAAACAACAACCCTCATTCATAAGCCAACGGACTCACGCTTCAATTTTGTATTATTGTGAAATACAAGCAAATTATACCAAAAACCAAAAATTAAGCACTTAATTACAACCACACACGTGACTATATCTTTTTTAAATTTTTTCCTTCCATTATTTCAAAACTGAGAAACAGAGGTAATATTTAATTCACATTGGTTTAACTTAACATTGCCATCTACCACAATCGTAAAGTCACAAATGAAATTGGATATGTTTATACACATGTTTATACAATAGAGCTCACAGTAAGTAGCTATCGACGGAGAGTTAGCTATATTCATAAACCCTCCTTGTGTCATAAGTAACATGCGATATGAAAATATGTTTTAATAAGACGTTTGGCCAAGGTTGCCTTCAAAAACCTAAGAGGGTCATTTGGCGTTCTCATCTCGAAAGATTACGCTGCGAGAGAGCACTTGTGACGGACTATTTGTATATAAATGGACCCGAGGGCGCAGCAAAATTTCATTTGCTATAAATTCATATTTTTTATCTAATAACTAGAATATATTTTCACGTGATATATTTCCAATCTTTCACAGATGTATCTCGAATCAGGTACTCGAATCGGAAGGTAATGTTAAAAGCGACATCGTTGCACTTGACTTCATTCAATAGCAAAATTATGCAGTAATTTACAATATAAATCCATGTATGTGTTATAATTAATAAAATGTTTCAATCAAACTGAACTCAAAAATATTTCTTTTGTTATTATAAAAAATAATACTATTTTTCCTCCATTTTTACGTATATCCCACCGAATAAGCCATTGAAAATTTTTGCATTCCCTCATAATTAGTAAACGCAATACAGTTATGTTGTCTACTCCTGTTGAAAATTAATGGTCGAAGTAAATCTTAAGGAACCATTAAGTAGACTATTTATATAATATTCAAGACGCAAACGGTTCTCCGGCTTAGAAATAAATTTTAATATTATAACGCTTTGCGGTAAAAACTGGTGGAGTTTTAACAAATTTTAACATATAATGCATATTGCTTTTAAATAAAGAGAATTTTCAGAAAATAACGGTAATTTATTATATTTCCCCTTTATTACTAATTTAGTATCTATCACTTTAAATAGGAAACGCCAATTATAATTCCATTTATTATACCGAATTTTTTTAATTATTCCGCCTTACACATAAATTTCATTAATTCTTGCATTAATACCACGGCAATAGGAACTGACGTTCCTTTTAACAAAATCTCTTTTCTCATATATTATCACAAATATCTTCATTTAATTAAGGATAATCGATTAAAATTATAATATAAACACGGATATATTTTACGGGCCCTTCCATTGTGATTCTGTCAAATTTCTATTATATTACCTACCCTTCTGTTGTGATTCTATCGTATTATACGTACGTTTCTGATGTGATTCTGTCATATTTCAGCACACTTCAATTGTGATTCCATTATATTTTATTTACACATCTATTGTGAATCTATAATATTTTACATATATACGCTCTTATTTTTTTTTAATTTATTTAAACTATCTCTAGGAAACCTGCAAAGGGAAAAGGATTATGACCTTTGCTGAATTTGATAGTTATCTAAGGGCTATTTTAGGTCGCTGTTTTGCTTATATATGATTAGATTTTTCGTTACATCCAGGTTTCTCAGAAGAGGAAATTAAAAAATGAAAGTAATGAAAAGAAAAACATTCAAGAAGTCAAACTGTTCAATATAATTGTTGTGCTATTGTTACAAGTTATAAATGTATGAAATATTTACATGTTTAGTTAAAGATTCAAGGATGTTTTGAAACAGTGGAAGCCCCTTTTTGGTGATTTTTCTCTTATGTATCCTTTGAGGTTCATTATGTTACAGAATCTAATCTAGTTTGTGTACATACTTATATCATATTGTTTTAGTTCTTAAATTTAAAAATTTATGTTTAAAATGAAACAAATCATCGAATGTCGTAAATTTAAAGGAAAGATACAAAATTTAATAAATCGAAAAAACATGATGTTATCAAGTTTTATTATTTTATCCTCCGTTATCAGCCCTCATAAACCAACCCAAGTCACTCTTGTAAAGTTGATTTGATCGTGAGAGCACAATTATATCTTGTATAAAGATTTTCTATTACAAACCTGAATCAGTACAAAATAATTCATTCAAAAAATATTACGAATTCTGGGACGCGCATTGCCTATAACATTATCGAAATAAAATTTGAGTGTTGAAATGAAATAGAAAAATAATACTACAGTGAAATAATGATATTTAAATATAGTGAATGTAGTATGAAAAATGTAATATTGAAACACAGGGTTCAGTAAACCCTGTGTTTCTATTATTCTCTGGTATAAACGTAAACGTATTATAGAAGTGTCGAGAAATAATCGGAATTATAAAAAACAACTTCATTTTTGAGGGCTATCTAACACTCACGCCTCATATCATACATTAAGTGAAACATGCACGTTTACAGTTTAGTCATTGACTTAATTAAATACTTTTTCCTACTCGTAATGCGCGGCTAACCTGATGCTTAATATCTGGGATCCTCGTGTTCTCCGGTTCAATATCAACAAAAACCCCATCCATCGATGTCATAGATGATATAAAACGCTACTTCCGTTTCAAGTAAACTTAATTATATAAAAGGTAGATTATTAAAAATCTCGGCTGTACCTACAATATGAAGGCTGCTAGTAATTTAATTAAAGTTACAAAATTTTATAAAATAATTCCCCATCTTAAATGGTACCATCATACAATACGCAAGGGCCGAAATACAATTCTACTGTAGTGGGATTGCGGAATCCCGCATAACATTTGACTTAAAACCTGGACGACGACTATTATATATGATTAGTCGGCTGTCGATTACTGCCGGTGTTTGAAACCATTTTATAAACTCAACGCATACGCCAAAACGTGCACGTCACTGATCTTCTATCTTCTGTTTCCCTAAGCACGTTTTCATTCGTATGTTCTCTTCTTTTCTCCATTAACGCATTTCCTTTCGTGATTTTCGGAACGGCGAACATCGGCCAGAGTAGGTCCCATTTTTTTCTAGAACCAGTTTCTATAGGACATGCGCATTACGCGTTAATCTCAATATTTTAAAACTACATGTGTAGAAGTGACGCATAACTTCTTTACACGTTATGCTGAGTGAAATAGTTCTCAGTCGTTTTAGTGCATATTTTTTCAACAAAGTTAAAATATTATCTCTTCAGTTGATCTCTACTCGAGTCGCTATTACAGAAATTTCACCTACAGCTCTTAAATTACTAGTAGGTCTCCGTTATGATACGCTGATGACGATATGGAAGAATGGTAACATCACAAAAATAACGAAAACCCGACTCGTTCGAGCACTGGTGTTCTTCATTTTCCTCTAGACTGATGCAGAAATGCGGACTCAACATAAAAGCGAGAAACAAAAAAAAATGCCCTAAAGATATGATGTTGTAAAGTAAAAAGTGAAAATTGTAAAGTGAAAGGTACCAGACCAAGTGGATAATCAGATCAAGACAGCCATAGACGTTATTCTACACTAGTGCACCCAGAGAACATTTCATAGAAAGGAATGATGACGTATCCTGTGGTACGTCACTCATCTTCAAAAAACTTGACACGATCACCACGACCACTCTGCCAAGAGTGTAACGATTAAGAAAAAGGAGAGATTACTGATACTGCGAATTCATTAAATTAATATTAAAAAAGGCTTAGTATTTTTAAATGTGAGAAAAAGGGCCAACCCCTCCAACTAATATTTGACTATTTAAGAGATTAAGTCACCCTCCAGAATTTAGAAAAAAATTTGTTTGGTATGAATCGTTATCTGTACATACTAAAAATAGGAAAAAATAATTTCATGGTGTAGTGAACTATTAATTAGCCTATTATAGCAATGCATATTAGAGGAGTGCCTCAGTCTCCTGCTGAATAGCTCTAATTCCTACAGGATACGCTAATGAAATTCATGCTACGCAATAACAATTGTCAATACAAGAGAGAATATTGTCTTTTTTATTAATATGATGCTACATGTTTTGAGTATTGTATGTTATGTATCTAAAATTAAACTAAAAACATTTCTGAATTATGGTGAAAATGACTTAGAACTCGAAAAAAGGTCTACTAAATTTACACCTGGACAAACCTATAAGAGCAATATAAAAAGAAGAAAATTATTTACCTATATCAGAAAAGGTTTATTCCACATCAATTTATTAATCTATATCAAGTGGAACAAGAAAGTGAAAACGTTAACACCTTTGCAAAAAGTTGAAACTTTCAGCGATTATAATTAATACAAGTATATCCAGCATTTAAATATCGAATATACTTATTTTTAAAGCTTTTTATTTACGGAGAATTAGGCGTTGTGGAATTTTTTAAAATGTTTAGGATTCTCTAGAAAAATAACAATGAAAGTTTCAAAATATGGGTATTGGCACAGAAAATTATTACAAGCAGAAAATATATAATTTATTAAAATATGATTGCCCAATAGTTAAACCTTTCTGTGGACTTAACGTGGTGTTAATTCTCTCAAGAAACTAACGGAACAGGTGTATAAATCTGCCGAGCGCTGCCTCATTAGCGTAGCAAAAAGACGAGAAGAAGTGCTAAAAATGCAACTTATGAAGCTAATACTTATTATGCAGTCATTGCAGATTGAAGGCGGTAAATTTCCAATTAAATTGTCTTTCTTGGGCTTACAAAACATGTAATTTAAATTAAAAGAATATATGATGAAACTCAATTAATAACGATAGCTTTCTCATAAGATCTCGCATTTGACATCTCCAATCTAACAATTTAGTAGGATAATTAATTTTAAATATGAGGTTGTCAACGTAACTTTTCGGGCACTACTATTATATTCATTTAATTAAATCTATAGCTAAAACACTTAATTAAAAATAAAGGTAAATACTAGAGCAGTCGGATCATTTGTTAGACGCTCGAAGCACTAATTAAAAAGAAGTTATTAATTTTTAAATTTTGATCTTTTCTAAATAATTATTTTTGAATTATAAAAAACATGTATTTATAGAATTACAGCGCTTTTCTCCTTTTCGCTAATTGAATTTAAAACGTATCGGTGTTTATAAAATATGTTGTGCATACATAATAGGGTATTTGGCACAAGTGAAATAAAATCTGATTAGTGCATGTCTTTGTTTTTGGGTTAAGAATAATAATTAACGGTATTTAACTGCGATAAATTTATTATACATATTTTTGTATAATAGTGCATTTTAAAATTCGCTGCTAAATGCCGAAAACAAATTGTCGGCCAATCAGAACGCATGTCGTTAAATACTGATCATAATGCACTAATATGTACATTAATGACCAACTTCAAATAACTTTTTGAGTAAGATAGACAATTCTATAACTTAAATTCCATAAAAATATTTATCTGTCATTATAGAAATATAAAGAATGTGAAGGAGATAAAATCTCCCCTTTTCAATGTGATTATTTGTTTGAAGCATCGTGACTTCATGGCATTTACATATATTAAAAATACTTTTCTCCGAGAAATACCAGAGTTATCAGATTCATTACCAATAATTTTAAACATTTTCTCAAAAATTATCATCAAATATCTTACTGCCTCAAAATGAAGTGTCTTCAATTCGATTTCAATTCGTGTGGATTTTATTAGAACCCAGTGACTTCTGAGTTCAGAATTCAGAACTTCTGAGTTGCCGCTGCGCAAATAACTGATTTAGAGGAGCGACAAAATAAAGTTATGCTTACTGTGTACGTTTTATTATTTTTTATATAAAAAATAATTTTGGAAATAATTTTGGTCTATGCATAATTTAAAGAGGTCTCTAATTTCCGATGCTTCAATGGGGTTTAACTTTTTCGTTTCTAAGATATCTGAAATGATATTTAGGCAATCTTTTGGTGATGTATTAGAAAATAAGTTTACTACGTCGAGTGATACTAATTTACAATTAAGTGTTAAATGTATATTTTTAATTTTATTACAGAGATCAACAGAGTTTTTAATGGTATATTTAGGCACAAATCCGGTTTTATTTCGGAAGATCTTATTCAGGTGAAAAGCTATTTTTTGTGGGTGCGTTTGTTTATGAGACAACAGGTCGTATGCGTATATTTGGTTTATGAATTTTAGGTTGTCCATATATATGTCCATAGAATTTCTACAAAATTAACGCGAAATATATTCAATATTTTGTTTAGTAATTTTGAAATAGTAATTTGTGCAGTATTTATAACTTATCACCTATCCAAATACCAAGTTTCAAGTTCTTAGCTCAACTGGAAGTTGAGCTCTAATAGTACGAATATACTTTGTTCCCTATGCAAAACGTGCCCATAAACATTTCCAACGTTAAAATACATATAAAAAGTATTAAACAGTTACTGTGACTTTACAAAAGTCAAATGGTAAATTAACTCTTAATCTTAAATTGTAAAATCTATAAATGGAAGTTGCCTAGGGAACAAAGAGATTGAGGCAAAGCAGCTTCAAAGCAGCATAATCCCTTTCTGACCGCATTCAACCTCTCTTCAAGTAGGGAGAAGCCGGCGTCCTCGAAATACCGGTCCATTTAATGATATTCAACATCGCTTTAACTTTTCTCTCTCGCTTGAATGGAGATATATGGAATTTCATTAATTTTCATAAAAATGCATAAAAATATCTGCATCCTTTTGAAGTTGAATATTTTTATGATAAATTTTATGAGCCGCTAAAGTCACTTGAAGTAAATTCCTTTTTGAATATTTATTCATAAGCTGGTAACTAAATTATACACAACTAAAAATTAAAAGTTGGATAAGTCGGACATATCATGGATATATGATGGAAGGATGTGGTCAATGTCGAAATAAAAACAACGATTATAAAATTAAGACAACAGTCAACAACATAAAAAATATAGCATTCCGGGTATACAGTCAACAACATAAAAAATATAGCATTCCGGCAATAAATACTATACTAGAAGACACCAAGTCGAATAAAATGTCAAAATCCAATAAAATACAAACCATAGATTAACGAAATTATAACCTGGTTGTTACTTTATGTCGAAGAATATATAATTTTGGTATTAATAAAGAAAGAAAGCAAACAAAAAGGTTCAATGACAGAAGGTGCGAACTGCTGGTAATTTTAGAACACATATGAAATACAAACATTTTTAATAGATTAAAATTAATAATTAATTTAGGAGGGATTTTCAAATTTCATAGGAGAAATAATAGTTTCAAACTTGTGCGGAGAAAAAATGTTATGAGTTCCAATTAAGGCGCAAAAGTACTCTAAAAATATATAATTATACTTGTAAAAATAAAACCTAGCTAAAAACCTGCTCAAAACAACAAAACTGAATAATTTTATAATAATATCGTAATTTAATAATAATAAAAAAAATTATTATTAATGAATTACGATATTACTCTTTTTTGTTTTTGTTTTTCTGTTACTTCGTAAATGCACTGTAATTCTGATTAACTCTAAGAGATAATTCCCTTAGTAATCAGTTCTTCAGACGATTATTCATCCAATAAGTAAATGATAAATAAACTATATACATTTAAACCGAGCATCATTTACTTCAATGAGATCTTATTAAAATTTCCCTCAAAATTTCTCTACTTACCGAACATTTTCAAAATGGTATTGTTATTTAAATTGATTTCGCTCATTTTCGTCCCTTTCTTTTATGATTTTTTCCCCAAAAGTAATAGCATTGAATGTGCGTGAAAAAATTTTCAATTTAGTTGCAAGTAAATAGATTGAATTTTAATTGACATCACACAAAAGCACTCACTGCCAACTACAGCTCACGTAGCGAGCGCTACGTCAATATTATTTAGCCTTCCCATCTGTTATACATGAATGCTACTGCAATTAACTTATGCAACTTATCCATTAGGTTAAATATTTCCACTCTTATTCACCAATGGACCAAAATAAATACATGAGCGAATCCAAGATCCCATGACACACATATATTCCTCTTTGTGGATAGGAGGTATATATTGGTATATACATATATCCGTTTTAATGAATATTGTAGTATGATAATGTCGTTAGGATTATGTCAGTATTTCCAGATATAAATAATCTAGCTAAGTACAATTTGTAAGATTTCCCTCAGAATTGTTTATGCTATAAGAAGGTATATATCAATATATTTTTACGTAAATCTTTCTAACTTATCCTAATTGATATATAAAATGGGAAATAAAAGGTTAGGTATAGGCTTGTTTATTCTGCTTTCGCCGCTCAAGTATTTAACCAGATAGCATTTACCATACATATAATCTGCATCATGGAGATATATTAGAATTGTATCCTGTGAGAAAATATTTAGCCTTTTATCCTTATAAAAACTGATATATCCACACGAGCCACGGACAACAACTAATTAAATCACTCAAAATCACCCGGGCACGTATATGAAATAAAGTAACAAAATATGGTAAAATATATAAAATAGAGAATAAAGGTTACATATATGACAAAGGAACATACAGGCAACGCTCTGGGACCCATAGACTTCTTAGACCAACTCAGTTTCAAATTCCGCGTAACCTCAATCGAATTGTTTATTTGTGCATAAGTTTGCGATAGTGTAAGTTTAACGATGTTCATTAATATCGACAAGATATATATATATATATATATATATATATATATATATATATATATACAGAAGACGAACGGACAGACATGGTGAAATTATAAAATTTATTAATTTGCTGTGAACTCTGAAAAGAAGAATTCCAATTAAAATTGCATTCAATAATACTAAGCCCAATTAATTTCATCAACAAAGTTAACAATAAGAGAATTTAACACTATCATAAACGTTAAATAAATAATACACAATAACTCTGTAAATAATGATATTTTAACGTATTCCTTTCCTTTACGTGTAATTAGGCATAGAATTCTTAAAATTGTTCCATATGAAATAATCATAGCAACAATATTCTTTTCTCTGTTTCCGTATAGTTTCTTTTTCTTGTATTTGTTTTACTACTTTGTTGTTAGACGCAATACTTTCAGCCAAAATATTAAGCCGAATTATTTATTGACAGTTGTAAATACGAGCTGTATTAATTCGATATGTCAAGATGTGCCTGAAATTGGTAAAAATTGATGCACAGTACGTACTGCGCAAGTGAAAGTAGTGAATCAAAACATAAATCTCCGATCGACTAAGCTTTAATTTTCCAAACTCGATTAGTTAATACTAGTTTAATATGCGTCTATTGAATCGTCAGAGACATAATACGACAATTCATATTAATCTAAACTTACGTAATCGCGATTTAATCTGTTTTATTTTTTATCTATTAATATAAGCCTATATGTGTCAAACTCTGTCATTGCGATTACACCATAAGAAAAAAATAAACATATTGATATCTCACTCTAAAGATGCGCAGAAATGTTGCGCAGAGAGGCCACCTAAAGACTTCCTGCGCCACAAATCTAACAAAACGATGTAACAAAATATGGTTAGTGAGTATGTTAACCGTTTCCTGCATTATTTACAGTATAAGATGTAATACAACGAAACCTAGGTCGTGGTAAAGAAATTAAAGAAAATAGAAACAATACTATATCACGTAGTTTCATTTAATTATAAAAGTTTATTCACATAGTATGAAATCGACGTGTTTCTTGCAATTCATCAGAAAGGTAGACATTCGTGCATCACATGGCAGTTGACTTATCAAACAAAATGGACAAAAAACCCTGGTATTTAGGCGATATAATTTTACGTCGTTTTCAAAAACGCGTCTTTAAATTTTTAAAGGTATCTGAGACCATTTCATAATCCATTAGTTAATTATATATATGTTTCAACTTAATAATTTCAATATAATCATTTCATATTTTAACTGAAATCACAAATCAAGCAAATCCGTTACAGCTAGCCAAACTGATAAACAGAGCAATTACCCAATTGCATAATTAAAATGTCACACAATATTTATTATTGTATTCACTAAAAATGGTCACAGATTAAATTGATTATGGTCAATTACGCACAATTAGTTGAATCACAGAATATTCAAGTGATGTGACAAAATTATTTTCGCAACGAAATAAAAAGTACCCTATAATAGAATATGGTTTTCTAACTTGTATTGAATCAAACACGATACTCGATCCATAACAAGTTAGAAAATATTCTAGTAATTTTTATATTTAATGAATCAGCCAACAACCAAATACTCATATATTTACTTTACCATATACTTTCTCTTTCATGTACATATTTCTCGTGTCACAGTAACCAAATATAAATGTCAATATATACCATAACAGCAATGGTCAATAATTAGATAAATGTGTCATGAACGTCTTCATTCAGTGTCAATAATTACAAGACATTAAAATTCATGCAAAAAAAATAAATAGTTTTTAATTAAAATAAAATTATTTTAAAGTTAAGCTAATTTGTGCAGTGATGCTACGTACAATATTTACAAGACATTAAAATTTTTTATTTTAAATTATTTTTTTTTTTTGCATGAATTTTAATGTCTTGTAATCATCCGCTAATCTATTAGTTCTCTAAAAAAATGTCTACGAGGAATTTTGTAGTTCAATACATTATGACATCGCTCCTGATCTCAAAAATGTATTATAGTTACTGTGGAATCATCACATCCGGAACGAAAAGGAAAACTATTGTCTATTTTACTAAGTCCTGTCTATATTGTTTTCGATACTTTTGAAAATAAACACTATATGAAATGTTGATACTTATCCATGATTGAAACAATAGATTAAAATTAATAAGAAAATCCTAAAAATGTTAAAACACATAACCTTAAATTAAAACAACAACCCTCATTCATAAGCCAACGGACCTACGCTTCAATTTTGTATTACTGTGAAATACAAGCAAATTATACCAAAAACCAAAAATTAAGCACTTAATTACAACCACACAAGTGACAATCTCTTTTTTTAATTTTTTCCTTCCATTATTTCAAAACTGAGAAACAGAGGTAATATTTAATTCACATTGGTTTAATTTAACATTGCCATCTACCACAATCGTAAAGTCACAAATGAAATATGTTTATACACATGTTTATACATTAGAGCTCACAGTAAGTAGCTATCGACGGAGAGTTAGCTATATTCATAAACCCTCCTTGGGTCATAAGTAACATGCGATATGAAAATATGTTTTAATAAGACGTTTGGCCAAGGTTGCCTTCAAAAACCTAAGAGGGTCATTTGGCGTTCCCATCTTGAAAGATTACGCTGCGAGAGAGCACTTGTGACGGAATATTTGTATATAAATGGACCTGAGGGCGCAGCAAAATTTCATTTGCTATAAATTCAAATTTTTTATCTAACAACTAGAATATATTTTCACGTGATATATTTCCAATCTTTCACAGATGTATCTCGAATCAGGTACTCGAATCGGAAGGTAATGTTAAAAGCGAGATCGTTGCACTTGACTTCATTCAATAGCAAAATTATGCAGTAATTTACAATATAAATCCATGTATGTGTTATAATTAATAAAATGTTTCAATCAAACTGAACTCAAAAATATTTCTTTTGTTATTATAAAAAATAATACTATTTTTCCTCCATTTTTACGTATATCACACCGAATAAGCCATTGAAAATTTTTGCATTCCCTCATAATTAGTAAACGCAATACAGTTATGTTGTCTACTCCTGTTGAAAATTAATGGTCGAAGTAAATCTTAAGGAACCATTAAGTAGACTATTTATATAATATTCAAGACGCAAACGGTTCTCCGGCTTAGAAATAAATTTTAATATTATAACGCTTTGCGGTAAAAACTGGTGGAGTTTTAACAAATTTTAACGTATAATGCATATTGCTTTTAAATAAAGAGAATTTTCTGAAAATAACGGTAATTTATTATATTTCCCCTTTATTACTACTTTAGTATCTATCACTTTAAATAGGAAACGCCAATTATAATTCCATTTATTATACCGAATTTTTTTAATTATTCCGCCTTACACATAAATTTCATTAATTCTTGCATTAATACCACGGCAATAGGAACTGACGTTCCTTTTAACAAAATCTCTTTTATCATATATTATCACAAACATCTTCATTTAATTAAGGATAATCGATTAAAATTATAATATAAACACGGATATATTTTACGGGCCCTTCCATTGTGATTCTGTCAAATTTCTATTATATTACCTACCCTTCTGTTGTGATTCTATCGTATTATACGTACGTTTCTGATGTGATTCTGTCATATTTCAGCACACTTCAATTGTGATTCCATTATATTTTATTTACACATCTATTGTGAATCTATCATATTTTACATATATACGCTCTTATTTTTTTTTTAATTTATTTAACCTATCTCTAGGAAACCTGCAAAAGGAAAAGGATTATGACCTTTGCTGAATTTGATAGTTATCTAAGGGCTATTTTAGGTCGCTGTTTGCGTATATATGATTAGATTTTTCGTTACATCCAGGTTTTTCAGAAGAGGAAATTAAAAAATGAAAGTAATGAAAAGAAAACCATTCAAGAAGTCAAACTGTTCAATATAATTGTTGTGCTATTGTTACAATTTATAAATGTATGCAATATTTACATGTTCAGTTAAAGATTCAAGGATGTTTTGAAATAGTGGAAGCCCCTATTTGGTGATTTTTCTCTTATGTATCCTTTGAGGTTCATTATGTTACAGAATCTAATCTAGTTTGTGTACATACTTATATCATGTTGTTTTAGTTCTTAAATTTTAAAATTTATGTTTAAAATGAAACAAATCATCGAATGTCGTAAATTTAAAGGAAAGGTACAAAATTTAATAAATCGAAAAAACACGATGTTATCAAGTTTTATTATTTTATCCTCCTTTATCAACCCTCATAAACCAACCCAAGTCATTGTTGTAAAGTTGATTTGATCGTGAGAGCACAATTATATCTTGTAAAGATTTTCTATTACAAACCTGAATCAGTACAAAATAATTCATTCAAAAAATATTACGAATTCTGGGACGCGCATTGCCTATAACATTATCGAAATAAAATTTGAGTGTTGAAATGAAATAGAAAAATAATACTACAGTGAAATAATGATATTTAAATATAGTGAATGTAGTATGAAAAATGTAATATTGAAACACAGGGTTCAGTAAACCCTGTGTTTCTATTATTCTCTGGTATAAACGTAAACATATTATAGAAGTGTCGAGAAATAATCGGAATTATAAAAAACAACTTCATTTTTGAGGGCTATCTAACACTCACGCCTCATATCATACATTAAGTGAAACATGCACGTTTACAGTTTAGTCATTGACTTAATTAAATACTTTTTCCTACTCGTAATGCGCGGCTAACCTGATGCTTAATATCTGGGATCCTCGTGTTCTCCGGTTCAATATCAACAAAAACCCCATCTGTCGATGTCATAGATGATATAAAACGCTACTTCCGTTTCAAGTAAACTTACTTATATAAAAGGTAGGTTATTAAAAATCTCGGCTGTACCTACAATATGAAGGCTGCTAGTAATTTAATTAAAGTTACAAAATTTTATAAAATAATTCCCCATCTTAAATGGTACCATCATACAATACGCAAGGGCCGAAATACAATTCTACTGTAGTGGGATTGCGGAATCCCGCATAACATTTGACTTAAAACCTGGACGACGACTATTATATATGATTAGTCGGCTGTCGATTACTGCCGGTGTTTGAAACCATTTTATAAACTCAACGCATACGCCAAAACGTGCACGTCACTGATCTTCTATCTTCTGTTTCCCTAAGCACGTTTTCATTCGTATGTTCTCTTCTTTTCTCCATTAACGCATTTCCTTTCGTGATTTTCGGAACGTCGAACATCGGCCAGAGTAGGTCCCATTTTTTTCTAGAACCAGTTTCTATAGGACATGCGCGTTACGCGTTATCTCAATATTTTAAAACTACATATGTAGAAGTGACGCATAACTCCTTTACATGTTATGCTGAATGAAATAGTTCTCAGTCGTTTTAGTGGATCTTTTTTCAACTAAGTTAAAATATTATCTCTTCAGTTGATTTCTACTCGAGCCGCTATTACAGGAATTTCACCTACAGCTCTTAAATTACTAGTAGGTCTCCGTTATGATACGCTGAGGACGATATGGAAGAATGGTAACATCACGAAAACCCGACTCGTTCGAGCGTTGGTGTTCTTCATTTCCCTCTAGACTGCTGCAAAAACGCGGACTCAACATAAAAGCGAGAAACAAAAAAAAATGTTTTAAAGATATGATGTTGTAAAGTGAAAAGTGAAAGTTGTAAAGTGAACGGTACCAGACCAAGTGGATAATCAGATCAAGACAGCCATAGACGTTATTCCTCACTAATGCACCCAGAGAACATTTCATAGAAAGGAATGATGACGTATCCTGTGGTACGTCACTCATTTTCAAAAAACTTGACACGATGACCACGACCACTCTGCCAAGAGTGTAACGATTAAGAAAAAGGAGAGATTACTGATACTGCGAATTCATTAAATTAATATTAAAAAAGGCTTAGTATTTTTAAATGTGAGAAAAAGGGCCAACCCCTCCAACTAATATTTGACTATTTAAGAGATTAAGTCACCCTCCAGAATTTAGAAAAAAATTTGTTTGGTATGAATCGTTATCTGTACATACTAAAAATAGGAAAAAATAATTTCATGGTGTAGTGAACTATTAATTAGCCCATTATAGCAATGCATATTAGAGGAGTGCCTCAGTCTCCTGCTGAGTAGCTCTAATTCTTACAGTATACGCTAATGAAATTCATGCTACGCAATAACAATTGTCAATACAAAAGAGAATTTTGTCTTTTTTATTAATATGATGCTACATGTTTTGAGTATTGTATGTTATGTATCTAGTATTAAACTAAAAACATTTCTGAATTATGGCGAAAATGACTTAGAACTCGAAAAAAAGTCTACTAAATTTACACCTGGACAAACCTATAAGAGCAATATAAAAAGAAGAAAATTATTTACCTATATCAGAAAAGATTTATCGATTTATTAATCTATATCAAGTGGAACAAGAAAGTGAAAACGTTAACACCTTTGCAAAAAGTTGAAACTTTCAGCGATTATAATTAATACAAGTATATCCAGCATTTAAATATCGAATATACTTATTTTTAAAGCTTTTAAACCTATTCACGGGGAATTAGGAGTTGTGGATTTTTTTTAAATGTTTAGAATTCTCTCGAAAAATAACAATGAAAGTTTCAAAATATGGGTATTGGCACAAAAAATTATTACAAGCAGAAAATATATAATTTATTAAAACATGATTGACCAAGGGTTAAACCTTTCTGTGTACTTAACGTGGTGTTAATTCTCTCAAGAAACTAACGGAATAGGTGTATAAATCTGCCGAGCGCTGCCTCATTAACGTAGCAAAAAGACGAGAAGAAGTGCGAAAATGCAACTTATGAAGCTAATACTTATTATGCAGTCATTGCAGATTGAAGGGGGTAAATTGCCAATTAAATTGTCTTTCTTGGGCTTACAAAACATGTAATTTAAATTAAAAGAATATATGATGAAACTCAATTAATAACGATAGCTTTCTCATAAGATCTCGCATTTGACATCTCCAATCTAACAATTTAGTAGGATAATTAATTTTAAATATGAGGTTGTCAACGTAACTTTTCGGGCACTACTATTATATTCATTTAATTAAATCTATTGCTAAAACACTTAATTAAAAATAAAGGTAAATACTAGAGCAGTCGGATCATTTGTTAGACGCTCGAAGCACTAATTAAAAAGAAGTTATTAATTTTTAAATTTTGATCTTTTCTAAATAATTATTTTTGAATTATAAAAAACATGTATTTATAGAATTACAGCGGTTTTCTCCTTTTCGCTAATTGAATTTAAAACGTATCGGTGTTTATAAAATATATTGTGCATACATAGTAGGGTATTTGGCACAAGTGAAAAAAAATCTGATTAGTGCATGTCATTGTTTTTGGGTTAATAATAATAATTAACGGTATTTAACTGTGATAAATTTATTATACATATTTTTGTATAATAGTGCATTTTAAAATTCGCTGCTAAATGCTGAAAACAAATTGTCGGCCAATCAGAACGCGTGTCGTCAAATACTGATCATAATGCACTAATATGTACATTAATGACCAACTTCAAATAACTTTTTGAAGAAGATAGATAATTCTATAACTCAAATTCCATAAAAGTATTTATCTGTCATTATAGAATTATAAAGAATGTGAAAGAGATAAAATCTCCCCTTTTCAATGTGATTATTTGTTTGAAGCATCGTGACTTCATGACATTTACATATATTAAAAATACTTTTCTCCGAGAAATACCAGAGTTATCAGATTCATTACCAATAATTTTAAACACTTTCTCAAAAATTATCATCAAATATCTTACTGCCTCAAAATGTAAAGTGTCTTCAATTCGTTTCTGCTGTTTAAGCAGTTAACATTATAACAATTTGTTTCAATAGACAGTGACTGTTTTTTTTACTTCGACGCAATAAAACAGCAATGGATTAGTTTCCGTGAGACCGACTGTGCGATTCCGTGTGTTTCATTCGATACCTAATTTGATTGCCATTACAGATTTATTCGTATTTATATATGTTTTACAAATTTTATTAACTCATCTAAAGGAAATATGGTAGTTAAGATTATAATGAAACTTCTATAGCTCCTATAGAGGAATACTATAGAGGAATACTTACAGACTCTCCGCCTCCTAGAATTGGTGAAATCTTAGTCAGTCGAAAAAGATGACCTTTACTTCCTCGAGTAAGGTTAATAAAATATGTTGAATCTCCTTTGATTTTAATTATTATTTCAAGTAAATTATTAATGAATACTTAAGCAATTAATAAAATATGTTGAATCTCCTTTGATTTTAATTAATATTTCAAGTAAATTATTAATGAATAACTAAGCAATTAATACTTCAATATTTCAAGCACATATATGCATTACTTTTATTTGTTTCTGTGTATGTATATTACATTTATTTTTTCGAAATAAATTGCATTATTTTAAATTTATGTACGTTATTAAATATAACAGAACAAGTTTTATGAGCTAATAATTAACCCACTAGACATTGTAAACTTTCGACGGTATAATTATTGTTGTCATTTCAGTTTTTTATAACAGGTATTTGTTGTGGGAGGAACTTGTGGAGGAAAGAATATATGAACTATATAATGCAAATATAGCTTTAATTAAGGTATTAAGTATTTTATACGTAAATTCAGAATAAGGTAAAGGAGTTTTATCAGCTAATATGAGTATAAAGCGGAAGAAACATATTTTTCTATATAGGTGAGTAATATTTAGCAAATTAATTTTAAGTTAGTGAACTGAATAATCTGAAAGCAAAGTAACCGGCAAGTATAAAAGCATCATCCTTAGAATGCTACCATACATCAAGGGTCAACGGCCACAATTGTAGCCTAAATCATAATTGCAATAGTAGTTAGAACTCAAATTGTCACAAAAAGGCCTTGAACTGGTCAGTACAGTAGACGTCATGCATTCATTTTTCTATAGATTTCTAAATCTCTCTCACACCTGACACATACAAATTTGTGTCAGTAGAAAATATGAAAAATATGTACAAATGAAGGTATTTATATTTAATTTGTAGCTGCGTATAAAATTGCTCAAAGTCACTTGGTATATCCAGTTCTATGAGGCACATTTGATTCCACTGTATCTGAAATGAAAGAGTATAGCTTATTTAACATTGGCTTCCGTTAATCAGCACGTAAATTTGAAGTAATTCGCTGGCACCATTACTACCCGCTACTGCTTCAGTATCATAAAGAATGAAAGCATAAACAAATAATTTTAAAAATGTAATTAAAAAGTAACTCTAGCTTCATTTAAAAAGTAACTCTAGCCTCGTTTAAAAAATAACTCTAGCCTCCTTTAAAAAGTAACTAGCCTCCTGTAAAAAGTTTCACCAAAATGAAATACATTCTTAAACCATTATTGTATTTGATCTCTTTAATAAATGTAATCGAAAATATTTTCTGGACAATTAGACACGTTTTATCTTGTCAATTCTTTTATCTTTTTAGAATTGTTTCATTGTAAACCAATTTTATTTTAACAATCTCTGAATTGCATTTCAATTTAATTTGTGTTCAATTTTTCCTAATTTCGTAGCCAGGTGCGCACGATGAGAAGACCATTACATGTAGACAAAATAGGTCACGTATATAGGCGCCACCTCGGAAACAATAAAAAGCAATCAACACGTCAACCACAGACGCCTCTGCACAACGGTATTCAACACGTATTTCGACTGCGACAAATGAAATAAAAACAAAGTAATTACTTTTCCTTTACGTTTAGGTCTCTAGTGAAATGTGTATGACAATTTCAGTTTCCCTTTGTTCTTTTATTACTTAATGCGAAAATGAAATCCTCATTTTCCAACAAATTTAATTAAACAACCAATAATGTATTGCTGAGTGTTTATTTCTAACAGGAATTTCCTTAATATTGGACACTGGATTGTGCCATATAATCCGTTTGGCCAATATACAATTGAAACATACGCGTAATTTAATCTATTTGAAATTATGCACACATAATGATATAGATGCAACTGAAACATATTAAGCTCAAAAATCGTGTGTTTTTAAGTTACTTTACCCGTAACCCCAAATTTAATACTTTTTGAGTAACAACAGGCGACAATTTTAGTAAAAAGCTATCATTTTAATGTCAATTAAAACAAATTCATTTTTAGGGTTCCATAGCAAAAATAAGCACCCTTATAATTTCGCCATTTCCATCTGTCTGTCCATCTGAATATCACAGTCGTTTTACTCGAAGACCAGTAGTGCAATAAAGCTAAAATTTGTACATGGTTATACATATTTATAATGCCTACAAAGCATAATGCCTGTAAAATATTTTTAAAAAAATGTACAGGTGTTTTCAAATTTCTTTTATTCGCATACCTAATAATATAAAGTAGCGTTAGCTATATAAAGTAGCGTTCAGTAGGTCTTTCAAAATGATTAGGGGTATGTCATGAACACTTTTTGATATACTGGTCCGTATACGAATTAAACTTAAAAGTATTTATTTTTCTCAAAGTTTCCTGTCTCATCCCTATCAGTTAACCGGTTACTTTTGAATAACTAAAACGTATTCACATTAGTAATATCAAGAACGTAAATAAGGAAAATTACAGCAAGCAAGCAGGCCCTACGAATTTAAATGTAACAGTCGACCAACTTATGACATGTAGTTTTAAGTCTATGGAAAGTCCATAAACACTCCATACAAATGACTTAAATCAACTGAAAAAATAACTTTTTTTTTCAAAATGTACCTATATTTATCCACTACTTCGTTAACTTAAGAAAGCTAGGTCATGCAGAAGGAAGTCTTCTGACGAGTATTCTTCCAATACATGTTCTTTTTTTGCAAAAAGGTCGATGTACCCAAATAGACCAACTCATGCGTAAGATTTTATCAAATTGAATTTAATATTACCTTGTTTTCTACTAAACTGGGAAAACGAAATATTAATAATTCAATTTATTAATTACACTCATTTGAGACATTAAATGGAAAGCTGAAAAGTACACAGTTTTCCGGAATCAACCTAAATGTTTAATAGAAAACGTTATATATCCCTAAATGTTTTTACGTCACTAAAACGAAACACAGTGTATACGAAACACAGTGCGAGTTCTACTCTTACATGACAGGTTTTACATTCTCTGTATAACCAGCATTCAGAGACATACGCTTCATATAGTCAGTTGATACAAAAGACAACAACATAAAAACGAGTGTAAAATATCATGTTGAAGATACATATTACCATAATTTTATTTTACTCATGAATTTAAAATGAAGTTACTACAATTTGTATTCTTAAAGTGGTACTTTATTTATATACATAAATTTTTGCATGGGCGTTGCCTGTATGAGCTGCACACGCCTCGCAGTGTAGAAAATTAATTTAGCAACAAATCAATTAAATATATTGAAGAAAAAGTATATTTATAAAAAGTTTAATTCATACTTAACTATTTCTTGTGAGTTAGTCCCCCAGTTTTTGGGAATTTTTCAGTCAAAAGATATAACAAATATTGTTTTTTCCCTTTTTTTTTGAAACCTTGGCAACATTCTACTTTTACAAAAATGTATTTTATACGTTTCCGTGGAAATAAAATAACGATCACTTTCTTCCCTCACGCGCAGTCTGTATAACCAATCCCTCGTATTATATAATTGAAAATCAATGCTAATTATAATTTTGATATCGGTAAATTACCATATCTTATGTACAAAAGTAAAGAATTACTTCCAATTTAAAACTCTACCAGGTCCTTAGATAGTTGCAACGCCCCTAAAGGGCTTTTGGTTATATGTATATGCACACACCCTCATATATGCTCACTATTATAAAAAAGGAAGCTCACAATAAAGCTCACTAATAATAAAACTCACTATTATGTAAATTCAATAACATCCAACGACTTTATAGTTATATATAAAATGGAGATATTTCAAATTTTTTTCAAATCTATATACGACCATTCGACCTCTATGGGAGGACGACATTAGTACGAAGGCGTGTCGAAAATGTGACCTGGAATAAAGCCCGATTTGATATTACGAGTTGTCGCATCTCAAGATTCAACCCACAGATGGCGCCGGTTACAAATTTATTAATACAAGGGCTTTCTTAAATTCCTAGTAACAAATTGCTAAGATTGATACAAACAAAACTTGATAAATATAAGTCAATCAATTTATTATACTTAATATTTGTTAACCTTTAAAATTATACAGCACAAGAGAGGTTTCGATCTGCGTTAGTCGATGAATTAAATATGAATACGTCATCCTACTATGCCAAGTGTAAATTGCTTTCTGATAAATATATAGATTTATTTTATACTTCGATACAGCTACATTAGAACATTCCGGCGCATCCTTAATACGTTCATACAACTGTACTAACCAGGCTGGCACCGTCTTCGAATGTATGATTAAAGATTTGATATTAGTGTAATAGCCTAATACGTAAATTATTTATATTTTATAATCAATAGCGTAATAAAAGGGCAATAACTAAATTAGTAAAGCTTGCAATATACTAGGAAACCCTTTCACTGTATTTAAAATATTTGGTTTCAAACCATTAAATAAACGATTTTTTACAATTATGAGTTAGTAAAAACTAAACTGCACTGAAAATACATCCTTCTATAGCATTACTTACTCGTTTACTTTTCATTTGTAACCTGTTTTTTGGACTAGATATTTCTCTCACGTTGTTAAAACAAATTGTATTTCTTTTATAGCCTTTTTACCATAATATTACTAAATACTGTTTTGATTTAATTATCAACAGATCTACTTACCATAGAAGGCGCTGTTCTTCAGTCAAAACGTCAAAGAGTTCAGTCAAAGAGTTTAAAAAAAATCTGCAACATGTATCTTTTTGTTTCCAAGACATGTCCTTCGTGAGAGTTCAATACAATATATTGTTTTGATTTCCATACCCTAAATACTCTTCTGAATTATGGAAATATATTTAAAAAAATACATACATTTTTCAGAGACAAAATACATATTGATATAAAAAAAATTACTGAAAAAATAAAGACGTGACTGTGTGAAAAATATAAATGAAAAGTAAATAACAGTAAGATGTGATTAAGAACCGTATTAGTAGGTTGCTCTCAACTTTAAATCATAACGTAACGAACTTTGCATCACAGTTGGGGATTTAAATCTAATATAAAGGCCCACGACTGTTATGAAAATTTAAATAAAAAATTATCTATTTATAGTACGATGTTATTATATTTGATAACTAGAACGTTCTGCTTCAAACAGGATACGAGATTATAAACCGAATTTAACGGTACCTCGTTTATTAGAATCATTTGAACCATTTTATCGTTACGACGGAAGACATACGTATAGTTAGATACATGTATCTTGGACACGTAACACTGCCTTTTGCGTAGTCGTAAGAATATCGTGGATCGAAAAGTTAATTTAACAACATTATTTTCTGTTTTAAATTTATTTCACTTGAGGAAAACCAATACACGTTTCAATAATTATATGTTTTAAATTTCAAATTTCTTTTAAATTTGTTTTATATTTCAAAAAAACTTTTAAATTTCTTAAAAAAGTATTATTAGTTAATTTCAGCTCATATTGATTTCTTATTTGCTTAGACCTCAAAACTAACAATCAAGATTAACATATGAATAATTAACTTCTTCATTTTCTTCACGTGGCTGACCCGTATACTAATATCGGGGATTACATAGAAATATTTTTCATATTATTAAATGAGTATAATTGCCCTTCAGACTGCGATGGTATTAGTGGAGGTGATAAGGCTGTCTTGATATTGTATGCTAGTGACGAATAAATAGGCCACGATGAAAAAGTAAATGATACTTTTTGAATAGGACGAAAACAAGAAAATATAACAGATGTAATAATCCAAATATTATAATTCGTTTCCATTACTATTTGCGAAATTTTAATTTTTTCCACTATTTGCTTCTAGGTGTGATTTTGATAGTCTTAGCAAAGCCCATGAATAAATGTTAAAGTGCGTGAAATTCTAATATTGGCGAAGGATTTATATTTTGCAAATAATTAACAAGCGTATGCATAGGTGATGCTGAAGCTCCTTTATTTATTACCTGTCTCCAATTACATAACAATCGTGTACAAAACAATCGTGTGTCATAATTAAAATTTGGAAAAAAACACGAATATTGTTATAGAGATGGGTAGATTAAGTTGTTAATTATAATAAAACCTAAAATAAATAATGTAATTTACTGAACACTTACTGAGCTTTGCGTTTGTTTTTTTTTCATATTGCGTCCATATATTGTTATTTTTGTCATCTTCGTGACTTAGGTCGTAAATAAATCTATACTCTTTTGTGCAAGAATATATAAGTATATATAAGAAATGAGAAAGCTTTAATGGGTACACCATTAAAGCCTTCTCATTTCTCGATATATCCCTCGAGTACTCATGAAATTATGGTACGAGGAACTTTACAGAATTTAATTATTTATCACTTGTTATATCGAATAATTCAAATTACCTTAAATTTAATTATTTGATCTTTTAAGTTATAAGTTGCAATTATAGTTAAATTTAAGCTAATGTTCATCAAAATGTTCACTAACATAACTTTAACTGATAAAATAAGACAAATTAGCATGTGATGTTTAAGAAAATCAGTCATATTAATATCATCGATAGAACACATTTCGTAATAGCGCACATACACTCTTTACCAGTAAATATTTGCCAGGAAAGTACATATTTATTTATATAGTTTTGGAACCAGTCAGTTATACACAAATCTGATCTTATAAAATCGGTGAAAGCGTTGCTCAAATTGCTTTATTTCATTTGTTATTTCTTCTAAAAATTATCTACGAATTATGTACAAGTCTCAACACTTTATCATGAAATAATCTTTACAGGATTAACAAACTTGATAAAGCTGTTGATATTTGGCGCACGCAGGCCAAAGGTGACATGAGAGCTTTGTACAGTGCGTAAGTACGAGATATGGAAGCCAACATTAAGTCTGACTCGAAAATGTTTTGGATGTACATAAAATGCAAGTATTCAGACAGACACCCTGCTGTGACTACTACACGATGGGATTACGTACTCGGGTAAGGCGGTGGCATATGCATCTATCTTTAAGTTCCGAAACTTATCCATCCCATTAGACGATTCCCCGGGTAATATTTGTTCCCAAATCTGGTTCTAGGTCTGATGTAAAAATTTATAGACCTGTGGTAGTCTTTTCTACATTTACTAAAGAATTTGAAACTCTTTTATATCGACGCATGCATGCTCCAAGTTCAGTGCCAGCTGATGAGTTGCCAGCACGGTTTTTATCCTAAGCGGTCAGTAATCTTACTAACTTTACGGATTACGTCACTAGGAAATTAGATGATGGACAGCAGATAGACGTAGATTATTTTGATTTTGTAAAATTATTGAAGGCTGGTATGTCTTCTAGTAAAATGTTTCCGACAGTTATTTTCGGGCTCGAAAGTAATATGTTCAGTTTGGAAATTTAAAATCAAGGCCATATATTACTCAATCTGGAATCAGTCAAGGCAGTAATTTAATCCGTCTTTTATTTCTCAATATGATTAACGATTTGCCCTCATTTGTCAGCGTTACTCGTCGCCTTTTGTTTTCCGATGATTTGAAACTATTCTCTAGGGTAGAAAAGTAATCTAATTATGAACTGTTTCAAAGTGTTGCAAAATACAATTTTGATGTGAGCAATGCGTGACGTTAACGTATTCACCCCTAAATGCAGGATTACAAATTAAATGGAACGAGAAAAGGATATCATCCGTACGGGTCCTCAGTGTAATCATGGATAACCATATAACATTGCATGATCGCATCACCAAAACCTGTCAAAAGGCCTATAGAGTCCTAGGATTGATCATGTGACATTCCCATGCGACCCTCATTATTTAATTCTTTAGTCTGAAGTATCCTTGATACTAATACAGTCGCCTGGTCTTCACACGAAGCAGCTTATATACTTATGTTGCAGAAAGTAATAAAAAAGTTTAATAGATTTTTATATAAACAAATCGACGTGAATAATCCTCATTTCTTTCTCTCAGATAAATGCACGTGGTGGGATGTAATTCACTTAAACTTCAACCGAAAATGCTCATGAATCATTTTTTTAAATTATGGAATAATTATGTTGATAACCCCTTGATCTTAGCGTTGGTTGATTAGTGTGTTTTTTGTTTTAATAGTTTTTTATAAAAAAATAAATAAATAATTGCTTAATGATAATATTCTGACTAATATGATGACTCAATATTTCGAATATTGAGATATTTGGTAATTTATTATATATCTTATAATCGTGAATAAAGACTTGAAATTAGTATGATAATACAGTATAAGAAATTTTTGCATTTGATAAACAATAACGAAATGAAGTGCAACAATGTTATAACAATATTATAATAATATAAATAATAATTGTAGAATTTCGTATATAATTTTTTTCCTAAAGGATATTGAATCATTGTTGAATCTTTTATGAAAGAGTCAGGTGACATTCATTAAATAAAATTTCAAGTAAATTGGTTTAGTATTTAAAAGAAAATGTTGCAAATAATAAAATAAATTATTTTTTTACAATTATGAATCAAAAAAGACTAAACAGCAATAACTACATCCTTGTTTATCACCATTTACTAGCTTGGTTTTTGTTTCTTACTTTTTTTAATATTTGATAACGAACTTCAAAATTAGTATTATCATAATTTTAACAGATAAAGTAAGCCAATGTAGCATGCGATGTTTAATGCAATCATATTATCATCTACAGAAAAACATATTGAATCACAGTGCACCCTTGCTTTTTTAGTAATCACTCGCCAGAAAAGTGTAGATTTAGTTATCAAATTTTAAAGCCTATTGATTTCGTATCATTTTGCTTTTACAAAATCGATGCTGGTTTTTTTTTATCTTCGTATAAGTCAAACTTAATAAGAGCTTGAATTCCAACAATTTTGTTCCTCAAAGTCATCCTATATGTAGTTTTGATATTACAAAATATGGCTAAGTTTAATATATTTTTATCGCTTCATATCCTACTAATTCAATTACATACCATTATGAATGTAAAAACTACCAGACATCTTGGTTTTACATACTAGCAGAAGGTTACAAATTTACACGATACAAAGGATGTATAAAAATTTATACCGTCTGTAATTTTAAAAAAAGCATCTTTAAAATACTAGAAAAATAATAAATTTTGAAAACAGATAGTTTCGATAATCGCAAACTCTAAAAAACATAATTTTGTGTACCTACGATAAGGAAATATATATTTTCCGTAAACGTTATTATATAATACATTTTTCCGTTTACGACAAGGAGTTCTATGAAAAGCGAATAAAAAAACCTCATGTTTGAAGGATAATTCATCAATCATGAGGTCTTTTTTCAATCGCATGTCATACAACTGCTCCGAAAAATATACAAGAACAATACTCAGATATCTGAAAACACTGACCTCTATTATACCAGTATGCTGGACTGGCTATACCGTATAAAATGACAGTTATTTTTCGTGCCTATTAGAAGCGCCACCATGAACATCCTGGATACTAAATGTAATATTTAATTAGAGATGGCCAAAATTTTCTTTTGTATATCGACATATCATATCGCAATTCATTATATTGATACACGATAATATCAGATTCTTCTGTATCTACACTTTCGGTATTTTCTATTATTTTGTTAATCTTAAGACTAAAAACAAAATAAAAAAATTATCTGTTCATAATTGTTATTTATATTAAAATAAAAACGTCACAACTACCTTTCGGTGTCGCGATTCTAAATTTAAATAAAAATACTATAAGAAATAAAATCACATCACTATATGATCAATTAAATGATTATTGTGGGCGATATCGGTCTCTAACACAAGCGAGCCACATAAAGATGTTTCGAATATTTTACAGGTTTCATCGTTTGAATGAATCGAAGGAAAATGAAATTTTCAAATTAACATACGAAAGAGCAAATTGTCAGGATTCCAAAGTTATTTTTTCCAGAAGTTTATGTAAAATATTAAGAATCTATCGCCTCCCCCCTCATTTATGAAACAACTAAAGTCGGTATTATGAAAAAATAGTGTGACTGGAAGTTTCTCATTTTCTTTTTCAATCATTCTCCACCCATTGCAGAGTAAAAGTCATATCTTTAGCATAACTGATCTATTGAGATTACGCTTTCTCCAGTAATTTCTTTCCCGATACTTTGAAAAATAATTTTACATTGAAGTACTATTAACTCCCGGTTAATTACTTTTTCCTTCAGATTTTGGACTTGGTCAAAAAGTTATAGGGGACGGAGGTAGGGGACGTACTACAAAGATTTTAGATATATATATATATAGCAACGGAGACGCTTCATCAAAAAATGTTAGAAAACATCTTGGATTATACATTGACGGATTTCTTTAAACACATGTTAATTTTTTTAAAAACATGCATCTTTTCATTCGCACGAATTGATGTATTCCAACTACATCTTACTATAAATTTCATGACAATCGATTTGAAACTTAATGAGGTTTAATACTTCGAGTTACAGGCAGACAGATGGGCAAATTTACATAACGAAATCATGAGATTTCCGCTTTCTCCATTAACTACGAAACCTTTAGAGATTTTATTTTTATTGTACAGGTTTATTTTTATGTTCACAATACTTTAAATCGTCCAAACGTTTCTTGGTGCTTCACGAGAGCTCAGAAATTGATAACAAAAATAAATAGGAGCAAAGTAGAAGGAACAAAATAATTAAATAACAATAAGATAAACAAACCAAATTTAAAAATAATCTATATATTTCAATAGTCTAATATAAAGTGAAGATATTTAAAATAAAAACTTACAGGTTTTAGTGAACATTATAATAGCGCAAAGATTTGTTTTTTTTCTAAACTTAAAGTGACAATATTATCAATGATATAACTTAAAGTGACAATATTATCAATGATATAACTTAAAGTGACATATTTCATTTATAAAGAAACTCTGTCATTATATAAAAAGTGGTACTATTTTTTGCCACTGAGTAGTGTAATATATTAATCCCACATAGGAATAAATCACTCTTTGACACATGCTAAGCTAACTTTAAAAAAAAAGGTTTAGAAAACCGAAATTTCGACTTTTCGAGTTACTAAACTATACACATAAAAATATTTGAAATTATCCTCTAATCACAACATTAATATATAACTACAAGTTTTTTATTTATAGCTAAATCAGTAATATTAGAACTAGTCAAATCACACTTCCTTCATAGAACCTTCCTCATAATTTATTCCCCTTGTGAATAGTATGGTAACCACAAAGATGAAAGTTGAAACACCATGGCACATATCAGACTGAAACTTGAAAGACATGTTATGTACCAGATCTTGAAGTGTCAAAAACGACATCCAGTGTCAAAAACTGGACAGATCATATGGAACGGTGTAACACAATAAAGGCGGGACTGTGTGATCTTCTGCTGGTCCAACGAATACGTGGATCTGTTGACAAAAACAAACATTAAAAAAAATTAATTATTGACTACCGGACATTTCTATTATATTTCAAACCCATAATTATATTACTTTAAACTGTTTATAGATCCTTCGTAACGTTTCCCATTTATGACAAACGTGGTTAAAATTAGAAATATATACAATTAATGTCCTTATTTTCTCAAGAGGAAAACATTTTTTTTACAAACTGTTATAACATCATTTTAACAGTTTGAAAAAATATTATTTTTGTGATTTTATTGCATTTTTTAATGAAATGAAGTGTAATGAAATACCTACTTTTCCAGTAATATTAACTGTGCAATTTTCGAGAGCGATTTTTATCAAAACTAAACGGTAAATATTTTTTTCAAATTTTTTATATCATTTTACATTAACATACTTTTTAAGACAAATCGCTCGGCATGTTTTTAAAAAAACTAAGTATGTTGAAATTACTACTTTTCCTGTGATACTAAATGGTAAATAATTTTTTTGAAAATGTTAATATAAAATTATTTTACACTGACTTAATTTTTTAAACAAATCGCTCGACGCGTTTTATAAACAAAATGAAAAGTGTGGTGAAATTACTACTTTTGTTTGTACCTGTAATGTTGATTGTACAATTTTTGAGAGCGATTTTTACCAAAATTAAACGGTAAATAATTTTTATATTTTAAAAGTTAGAAATTTATAGTTTGAACGATATAAAAAAAAATTCAACGGACAGACAAACGACAACGCGTTTTACACGACATCTACTTTAATACGTTTGTGTCAAAACTGTGTCCTGTAATTTAGGAAGATGTATTCCATTTTTGTAAAACAGACACTAATATTTTACACTCCTTTTGAGATTCATATATTCTAACGTATTTGGAAAGTATGTACCGTTTTCCGCCCATTTACACAACGCAATACCTTGACCACTTTGGACGAATCGAGCTTTGTTTTTACTGTTTTGTGTTTAATTAAAGTAATTAATAGAACCTCCCGCTAACTATGAAATACACAACAACTAGATCATCGAACATACAACTTGTAACTATCACATATGTCTTTTCCATTTCATTGACAATCAATTCAAAGCAGCCGAACAACTATGATCACCTTTACTGGCGTCGTTATTTTTTGAAGAGAAAATAAAAAAGCTTAATCTTACGAAACGATAAACTCCCTTATAATAATGGAAATTACGTGGAAATTTACGGTTAAACAAATGAAATACGGAAAATTAATTTTATTTTTTATGCAAAAATAAAATTTCTTTTTCGTATTTTTAAAACCGGACAATATTTAATTTCTGAATCGCTGATATAATTACTTTATAATTTCTTTTCTATGTTTCACTGCAAGAACAATTACAATTTGAAAATAACAATTACAATTGCAATAACAATTACAATTTGAAAAATTAAATATTTTAGAGTTTTAGTTACTTTCTATCTGACTGCATATTTAAAAAAAACTTCAAATGTCCATATACATTGATAGACATCACCAGTGTAGAAACAAAATGGAACCAAACTGTTTGTTTGAAAAAAAAATAGGTTTATTAATTGTTACCATAATAATTAAAAAATATTTATGAACACTGAAAATACCAAATTTTAGTTTTAAAATTTATAATAAAAAGAATTAGACTTAAAAAAAACCAATACCCTTTAAAAAATTAAGATCTAATAATTGAAATCGTTCCCTATAAAGTTAACCTCAATGATATTGGCGAATTTTGTTTCTCAATTTCTTCATTAACTTTTAATTTAATATCCCAATTAGATAAACAATAACTTAACTTACTCCACTATAGTAATTTAGCCAAATTTAATTTAATTTTAGCCAAATACTTTTGGGCCCAAAAACCTTACTTTCAATTTAAAAAATTCAAATCATAGTCTTAAATTACTTAATGTGGAGTCAACCAAATTAGTAATTTAGGTCCACTCTTGTTTCACATTGTTGTAAACGACTTGCCTTTAAATGTCAGTGCTGCTCGTTATCTTCTTTATCCATATGATTTGAAACTTTTATGAGGCTAGAAGATTAATCTGATGGTGAGCTATTCCAGTCATATCGACTATTCCAATAGAATCTGAACAATAAGCTACATTTTAATGTGAGCAAACGTGCTATGACGGTGTATTCCCATTTACGCATTTCCTTGTTGCCCTCTAAAAGGTATCATTCGTGCAGGATTTCTATGTAAATATGGACGAACATCTAACAAACCATTGGAACCTGTCCAAAGACCTAAAGTAAGCTATGATTTGTCATATAACACTCCGACGAACGAAAATCATTGAAATCCATGACGTTGTTCACGCTAAGCAGCAGTATCCTTAAAACGAATGCGGACATCTAGTCTCCACATGAAATAACTTATATACTCATTGAATTAAAATTGTGATAATTTAGAAGTACAATATTTATTTCTTTATTTATTGTATGAGAATTATTATTTTTTGAAATGTTAATGAATTTCCTTAAAAAAAATAATTGATTTACCGCCATCTGTATGATTAATGACATTTCAAGACTTGTGGTTTATCAAATGATTATTTAATTTAATATGATTTATTATTTGTAGTAAAACCTCAAATTCAAACAAAAGTTCAATATTTTTTGCATGGCTTTGCAGTGTTTTAGTGCCAATATTAATAAATTGAATTTAAATGGAATACAAATTAATTTTTGTAAGATATAAAACTTTCTCGATTGAATGAATGTCCCATTTCATTTTATTTTGAAAATTGTAAAATTGCCTTTTATTATTCGCACGATATCTCTCTCGTCAAATTTTTCCGTTATTCTTTTTGAAGCTCTTTACACACAGTATCCTTTTTTAAATTGTTTCTTTCATAAATATTACCTTTTACATACATTAAATTCAGTGTTCACTTCTGATTGAGCTCTTAAAGTGGCAAGGATATTAACTGTACATCCTAGTCGTAAAGTCTTGATTGAGCTCTTAAAATGGTAAGGATATTAACTATGTATCCTAACCGCAAAGTTCTAATTAATCTTTTGAAGCGACAAGGATATTAATTATATTTAAAAAAAAAAAGAAGGAAAGTTTTGTTCGGATGCTCTTAACATTTTTATTCACATTCACATTTTTACAAGTTTACGTTTTTATTGTTACAAGATTCAGTTTTGAATTCTTGTTAAAATAAGGTTTGATAAATAATTGAAAGATTTTTGTGTCCAGTTAAATAAAAGTTATAAATAATTTATAACAAACGCAGAAGCATTCCTGATTCGTGCGACGAAGATAGTACGGAACATTTCGAGAAAGTCCTATAACCTTGAGGTGTTTTTGACAATAAAACTTGGTAAATAATACGAAGAGAATAAATAACCGATCACTTATTCTGATCATTTTTTTACTGAAATAGCACCAACAAGTTTTAATCTAAAATAAAAACTGCTGGATGTGAATGGTTTCTGCGGGCGACGATTGGTTCTTTCGTCAACAGCTTACTACGAGTCGAGATCCTGTAACCTTAACAACCTGCTCAGGTCATCATCAGCAGAAAGAGCCTCAGAAGATTACGAGACTCGTTTCTGTATTACCAAGTCAGTAGGAAAATCTTATTATTTCATACAGTTGGCCAATTATCGTTAGTCGCGAGAAAAGGCAAAAATTAAATATTATGTGTTTTATTGAGCAACGATTTTTCTATTAGATACTTTTTCTTTTATATTTCATTTAATCAGATAATATGGTCTGTTAGAGTTAAATATTATTTAAAGGTTAGGAATTATTTTTTTAGTGGCATTTCTGCTAGCGTACGCCACACATTCACATATTAAAGATAAATATGTATGTCTCTGTGTGTGTTTAAGTTAGAGAAAATTTTAAAAGAAAAAACAAACTTTTACACCAAAAATTATGGTTACCCTTATTTGTTTCAATATTTTACCTACCAGTATTTTCATTGCCTTATGGTTTCAAGATAATGATCATATAATTACTAATATATGTTTTATTACAGAAAACTTCATAATTATTAGATATAAGTATGCTGGTAACTCACTAAGCTCCTCCTGGTGTACTGTCATACGGAAGGCTGGTCGCTGTTCTATAGTGGGCAGGATGGGCCGGCGTCGTGGACTATTTAGTTGTACCAGACTGAAGAAAATACAGAAATACGTATAAAAATATATTTTATTAATTTATATTTTATATTCAATGCTTCGTCATATTTTACAAACTTATTTTACAGCAATATAGTGGCTCCAGTTACTATTCGTTTACTATCTATTAGTCATTGTTTGTAATTATCTTCTAAATAGTCAAAGCATGCAAATAAATATTACTCAAATGTTTTTTAAATATTCTCGTTTTTTACTTTATCACTTAGTATCTTTAATCTTTATTCGACTCTTACTCAGCTTTTCCTGCATGACTGTTAAACAAAATACAACTTCCATATGCCGTTCACAGTGTCCTTTAAATGTTCTCCACCAAATTCAATTACTTATTCTACTATCTAAAGAATCCCATTCTTCACCAACTTCAATTTATTCTACTATCTAAAGAATATGTAACGTATAAAATATTAATTTTCCAAAAATACAACATTTCACGGCAGTTATATCTATTTTTTCTGACTACTGTGAACCAAATGTAATCGTGTTATTTCAAAAATAATCAAAACGATAAAATAAACTTAAAATAAATTAGATTGTTTTAATCAAAATGAATACCTCTGTTTCCGTGATGACTCGCTTGATTTAGAAGTTCTCATTACCTTGCCTCTCTGTACAAATAAATTCGTTACTTATTTCATCAATTAATATTTTTAAACCAAAAAATTATTTCATTTATTTATTTATATTAGTTATATATATATATATATATATATATATATATATATATATATATATATATGTGTGTGTGTGTGTATGTATATATATATATATATATATATATATATATATATATATATCTACCTTCCATTAGTTATATATTATTAGTTAGTTCCTTACATTAGTTATAAACAATAATTTTCAAAGTGCTATAATCATAACCAATGCGTATATATGTATATATGAAACCATGGATATATGCAGTCGATATTTCATAAAGATGTGGTGATACCATCTGGTTCATGAAAGCAATCTTCATTTAAATGTAGGCAATAAATGATATCAAAGAAAATAATCCATTATTAGGCTATATAAAATAGGAGTGAATATTAAAAAAAAGGAATGAAAATCAACTATAAAAATGAATTCTTATTAGGCACAGAAAAATTCAAAACAATAAATATATACTCTAATTAAGTACTGTAATATTTATTGACACCAATAGCTAACTATTCACTTGTCAACAAGATGCACACATATATTTGTGTCATAAAATTGCAATTTCATGGTATTACCAGCCACAAAATTTCGTAATATTATTTAAACACTTTTAAAAAATCGAATTGTAAAGATTTTTTTTATAAATACAATAGTTTTTCTTATAAATTCAATATACAATTATAACGCGAAGAAAATACAAAATGCAAAGAATTCAAACTAATGAACAAAAAAATTCAAACAAATATAATTCAAACGTGCAAAACTAACACCAGCAGCCAAATGCAAGTCTAATTAATTTCAAACTATATGTGTATATCGATAGCTGATGCCTAATTAAGCCCGCTTAAATTAGTTTCAACATTGATACATAATAAAACGTAATTTGAGTGAATTTCAAGCTCCTCGTTCTTCATAATTCATTATGAGAATTGTGACGCAAATACCTAATACATAAAGGATTAGGGTGAATCAAGAGTTTTTGAATCAAAAGATCAAATAAATAAATGAAATTTCAAGTGAGTCACTTAGCTTAGTGAATCAGTGTACTGTATTGATTTTTTATTAATCTCGCGTTTTACCCATGCCTAATCATCACAGACTTTCGTTCACCTAGTTCTGTGATTGCTTTGTGGAAAATATTGTTTAAATTAACTATCTTCAATCACGAATCACCTCTGTTACAAATATTGACCAAATTTATATCGGTCCGCCCTAGAGTTACACAGTTCTAATTATAAAAAGAATAATTGAAATCGTTTCATAAATACTGCGCGTATGTGTTAACATACATAAACAATATACTCGAAATGAGATTAATTAAAGAACATCGATGGTAGAGTAAGTACAGAAGTATATATAAAGTATATAAGTATATATACAGTATAGAAGTATATACAATGTTTGAATATGCTGGGAAAAATAAAGAGTTTAAAAATAAAAAATACTATAACTTGAACTTCGTATACTGCATAAATTTGAAATTAAAAACCATTTCATTAAAAAAATAACCACATTTAATTTAATGAAATTGAATATATAATTTCTAGCTTGCTTTTCTAAATATACAACAGCAATTGCCGATTTTACGAAGTTTTACAGAATTCATTCAAAATGTAGTTCTTTTGGATCTAAACTCTCTATGAAATATGTATGAAAAAATTCATTAGCATTAATATCCTTATTATATTACTTTATAAAATAGGGATAACGATTTTAAGTCCCATATTTGTACAGTTATAACGTATACGCTCTAGATACAACAAAGCTCTATTGTTTTCCTAACGTCATTATATATACTTTTTTTGGACTGAGTATTTGGCTAACTAATATCTTTAATAAATACTTTCATATCCTATTAGAACTTAAATAAAAGTGAATTAATATATATCGAACACGTTTGATAATCGTACCCTCGGCAAGGATCGTTCCCTGATCCTGGGCAGAGTGCTGGTGGAGCCGAAGCTGCGTCCACCAGAGGAGGCGCGGAGACGAGTACCCGCCGGTCGTCGCTCCACATCTGTGGCCATCACAACTTTTAATAAAAAACGTTTAGCAACTTATTCAATAATTTAACAAATTATTCGAGCATGAAATAATTTATTATGTAAATAATTCAATTTACTGATACCTTTCAAATCTAAATAATTTCTATGATATTATTAAAATATACTAAGGCATAACTGTTAACAACCTTAGCCCTAAACGGCAGACATGGGATATATTAACAAAATCTTGTTAACCACCATTCCTAACTTGCATAGTCATCATGACCACAGAGCACACTTGTTTATTGTTCTGTGGTCACGAACCATTGAAATTGCAAGTATAAAACATTTATTACAATGTGCGTCTAATCGCATTATCCACTGACTCTATTCAGAACATAAAATTAAAATGCTTGAATTACAAGTTATACACATTGATACAGCAATTTATCGTAACTCGCTTACAGTGCAGTAGAAAACAGCATTGAATTTGATGTCACTCCCAGTTCTGTATGGGGCGTATTGACTCGAATTTAATTTATATATCTGGTGTTAATGTTAAATTATAAATGATGTATATACATATATATATATATATATATATATATATATATATATATGTGTGTGTGTGTGTGTGTGTATGTATATATATATATATAAAATATAGCCCTATTATTGGGATCTATTATATTATATAATTCCTTATATAACCACACTTAAAATTAAAGAAAATATAACATAAAATAATCCTATCTTATTAATTTAATATTTCCTATTTCTTTATCTATTACCTATTATCTTCTATTATAGTTTCTTTATCTTTATCTATTATCTATTCTGCCTCTCGATCGCTTACCCTCTCTAGGGTACCACACAGTCACTCTTTTGCTCCATTTGTCTTGACCTCTCATCATGTGCCCTACCCATCTCCATTTAAGTCTTTTAATTTTTCCAGTAATATTAACGGCCTTTGTCTTGTTTCTGATCACTCTAGTTTCCAATCTATCAGATTTCTTCACGGTGAGCATACTTCTTTCCATTAAGTACTGGCAGGTTGCCAACTTGCTTGTCAAATCCCGAGTTAGAGTCCACGATTGGCAGCCGTACATGAGAACAGATAATATACATGTATTAAATAATTTCCTTTCATATTTATGTGTAGTTTTTTGTCTTTCATAGCTTCTTTTAGCCCCCAGTACCTCTTCCAGCCATTAGTAATTCGTCTCATAACTTTTTTTTGCATAGGCTCTTGTTGAGTTATGAGCCAAATATATATATTCGTCTGTGTAGTGTATTTCCTTATTTTCTAGTTGTATTGTACTTTTAACGCCGTTTGTCATTACTCTTGTTTTTTCTGGATTCAGTTTTAAACCTACCTTATCACTTTCAGTCGCAAGTTCTCTTATCATTCTACTTATATCATCTGAGGTTTTGGCAAATAGCACAATGTCATCTACAAATCTCAAGTGCGTCAGCCTTGTCCCGTTAATATTAATCCCAAGCTGTTTCCAATTAAGTTTCCTGAAAATTTGTTCCGGTACCGCTGAAAAAAGTTTCAGTGACATAGGGTCGCCGTGTCTTACATCTCATTTCTACTGTAAATGATGTGCTTTTCTTCTCCAACTGTATCTTTGCTGTGCTATGACTATAGACGTTTCTGATCTGCGCTATGACTATGAACGCGATATAGTATATAAGGTTATATTCGTTATACTTCTCTAGAATTTGGCGTACTACGTGAATGTGGTCGATAACTGAGTAGCCTTTACGAAATCCTGCTTGCTCTATAGGTTGGTGTTCCTCTAGTGTACCTTCTATCCGTTTCAATATTATTTTAGAAAATATCTTATACAAGTTTGACATAAGACTTATCGGGCGATAGTTCCCAATATCGTATTTATCACCTTTTTTGTATAAAAGAATGATGTTAGACTCTAACCACTGGTGTGGAATGCTTTCTGTGTTTATGATATCGTTAAATATATATGTAAGGATAGATACATGGCTTTAAGATTTCGTTGCTTATTCCGTCTGGTCCTGGTGTTTTGTCTACGTTCTGGGTTTCAATAGCTTTTTTTACTTCAGGTGTGATAATTCTAGGAACATCGGAGATTTCTTCTAGATCAACTATCTCGTTTACGATGTTGCTTGCATACAGTTTCTTATAGTACGTTGTTGCTATGCTGAGTATGTCTGATCAGCGATGATTCCATTCCTCTTTATCGTTTTTTTAATTTTACTACACAATCTTTGTTCCGTAATTCTCTATACGCTTTTTTAATTCCTCCTGTTTTCTCAATACACTTTTCAATAGTTTTCATTCTGTGTTGTTTCCGGTCCTTTCTTATGCTATACTTTATTTCTTTGCTAATTTTTGTTAACTGTTTTCTTCTAGTTGGAGTATCTCTTGTATTAATCATACGGTTTCTTTCTTCCAGTAGATTAACAGTATTGGATGTTAAGTATTTCTTTGATACGTTATTCGTGTTCCTAGCTAACGTAGTTTGCGATTGTATAGTATCCTCAATCCAGTTATATTTTTCTTAAGTTCCTAGTTCTTTTGTTGAAATCTCTAAATTTGTAAATGCGTCTTGTAAAACAGTTGTAATTTGTTCTATATCGAAGTTTTTAGGATTTCCATATCCTGTATATTGTCTAGGTCTGGTATTTTTTGGTTGTTTTGCCGTTACTTCTGTTCATATTAATTTATGATCAGTGTTGAAATTTAGATTCTTTTTTACGTCAAAGTTTGTGAAATATCTGGTTTTGTTGGTCATTATGAAATCAATTTCATTTCTAATCTTCCCATCCGGCGATATCCATGTCCCCATGTTCTTTTTATTTTTCTTGTACACTTTGTTTAATATAGTCAAGTTGTTCCCCAGTGCAAATTGGATCATTCTTTCTCCATTTCTGCTTCTAGTTTTGTTGTGATACATAAAGCTTCCTATTGTGGGCTCTTCCCCGGGGCATCTTTTACCAATTTGACCGTTAAAATCTCCCAGTACTATTAAATTTTTGTGGCATTGCTCTATGATTGCTTTATTCAGATCTTGGTAAAATGTTGTTTATAGTTTCCTCTTTGGCTTGTTCTGTAGGTGAATATATCTGCACAATAGACGAGGGAGCTTTGTATCCTGGTAGTTTTAGATTTATTATTGCTATATGTTCCGAGACCCCTACAAATCCTTCTACATACTCTGCTATTTGTTTTTTGATAATAAATCCTACCCCGTATTGGTCCGGTGGTTGATAATAATTGGTTGGGTGGTTGATAATAAGACCCCCTGGGGTCTCCCCTATGTGAAAAAGTAAATAGTCAGGATGTATATATCTGGACTATATTTTCCCCCACTCGCCTGACTTCGCTGAGTCCTAAAATATCCCATTTGATTTGTTCTAGCGCACACTTTAGTTCTGTTAAATCCTCTTCTTCTCTCAAGGTACGGACATTTAAAGCTGCGACGTAAATTTTCGATTCTTTGTGCTTATGATTGAGGTACAGTTTATCTTTGTTTTCTTCTTTTGTTGGAAGGTTGTGGTCACGATGACCAGTCGACTTGGGGAAGTTTTGAGGTTTGTTATGTTTTTGTTATCAGTGGCCTTGGTTGGTTTTAGATTCCGTTTACCGTTGTTTAATTGCTATTGTTCTTTATTGACAGCTAAGTTTGAGAGAGAGTTCGATCTCGTCCGCGTCATGTCATGCAGATATTAATGATTGATTGTTTCTAACCTCCAAATTCTTGATGCATTTTGTGTTTTATATTTGAACAATTCCAATAATTTATGAAAAACTGGTTATTTGTACATACTTCACAACATTTCTTCCATTGCTTTCGAACGGAGTAAGTGTTTGATATCACCTCGAACTATTTGTTTTCACTTGATTATATCAGAGAATATAGAAACGGTGTTCACAGTTCAACAGCCGGAAACGGAAAAAACACTAAATAATAGGGTTTTTTATAGTTAGAATGTGATGAGAACTAAGAGCGACGATAATTTTTCTTAAAATTCAGCATGGTGGAGCTGTGTCCCTGACAACTCTTTTAACCGAGGCGATGTTCAGTTCGACCGTTCGATACATTCTAACAATAGTATTATTTATAAAAAAAAATGGGGTGTGGCTGTGTCATGGACACGGCCGTGTGTTGTACGTGAATACGTCTATGTAACGTTGATCCGCTCGCCAGCATTCATTCTTTTACGTTCCCGACACTGCTTGACTCGGTCATATGGTGTTTTATTATTACCATTCGATTGTTCTTGAGAAGCCCTTTCCAACCTTATACGATCTCTGTATTTGGTTTTGGCTTTTCGACGCGTATAGGCCGACATTATATATTTTTGGTAATATTTTTTTATTCTAACACCTTATTATATTCACTGTCACTACTTTAAACTAATGTTTTATACAACAACAATAGATAGATTTTGACGACATTTGACTATTAAAACTTAAACGAACATCGTATCTTTTCCGAATCAAAAGTTATACTAATTGCAAATCTCGATACGCAGCAAAATAACTTCAAAATGGCGGCGCTTCCCCCTCCAGCGCGCGCGATGCGTCACTGTTTTTGCTTATTGTAATGAATTCTTTGGTCCTTTAGCTATCCAATGGTATAATTCAATTTTTGATGTAGAGGATAATAAAACGTGTACGGTAGTTGATCAAAGACTGAATTTATTTCTTAATATTAACCTTAGGTAGGTAGTTACAAACGATACCACATAGAAGGCGCTAGTAGTACATTAAATACATTATTTTGATAGTAATTCTAACATCTCCACTTATCAAAATAATCTGAACTTTGTAACATATAAATTATTTTTAACAAACTAATAAAAGCAAAAAATGTTATTAATTTACAGATAGTCACCTATTAAACAATGTTTTGAATACCTAACTTTTTTACAAAATAGTTATGTTTAACACTATCTAAACCCTTGGTCAGCAAGTCTGCTGGCATTTCAGATGTTGGCATGTAGACTATCTTTATAAGATTGTTAGCAACTGCTTCTCTAACAAAATGATGACGCACATCTATGTGTTTAGTTCTTTTATGAAATAAAGAATTTTCAGACAGCTTCTGAGCGCCTTGATTGTCATTATACAATATAATTACATAATCACAACTGTTTACAATTTCAGAAAACAAGTTTTTTAAATAAATAGCCTCTTTACAGGCTTCGGCAATTGCCATATATTCTGCCTCTGTACTTGATAAAGCTATAGTACGTTGTTTTTTACATTCATATGAAATAACAGTTCCAGAAAGTTTAAAGTAGAAACCTGTATAGGATCTCCTATCTAGTGTGTTTGAAGCCCAATCTGCATCAACGAAACCCTCTAATTTACAATTATCTTTGATAAACATTAGGCCATAAGATTTAGTTTTACATAAGTATCTTAGGATGCGTTTCGCATGCTTCCAATGAGTATAGGAATATGAATTATTAAATTGGCTCAAATAACTCACACTATAGGAAATATCTGGGCGAGACAAAACACTTAAGTACATTAAGCTTCCTATTAGTTGTTGGAATGGATATTATTTACAAACATCTACACTTTTCTCTAGTTTTAAATTTTTCTCAATAGGAGTACCAACAACTTTACAGTTTGTCATATTAAATTTACTTAAAATATGGTCTACAAACTTTTCTTGATCTAAGGAAATATTGCCATTCTAATACATTTTTACTCTCATACCCAAACATTGTTTTAATTGCCCCAAATCCTTAATTTTAAATTTTGACATTATATTTGTTTTTAACTCCTTAACCATATTACTACTGTTTGAAAAAATGAAAAAATCATCAACAAAAATTGCTATTATGATCTGCTCCTTTTCACAATTTTTTATATACAGACATGGTTCTAACTCTGACTTAACAAAATTTAATTTTAATAAAGAATCATTTACTCTTTCGTTCCAAGCCCTGGCTGATTGTTTTAGACCATAAATTGCACGATTTAATTTAAGAACACTACTTTCTTTACAATCTAAATTAGGGGGAACTTGCATATACACTTTTTCATTTAAGTAACCATTTAGGAATGCTGTAGTTACATCTAAGTGAGTAATTTCAAGGTTAAGTTTGACACTTAAAGCAAATAGAAACCTTAGTGTAGAGTAACGAAGCACTGGTATGTGTCAGCGTAATCCACACCTTCTTTTTGGGTAAAACCTTTTGCCACCAGTATTGCTCTATATCGCACACTATTATCACTTTCATACTTTTTCTTGAATACCCACTTGCACTGTATCACTCTATCAGCTTCTTTCCTATCTACAAACGTCCATGCTTGATTTTCGTCGAAAGCTTTCAGTTCATCTTCCATCGCTTGTCTCCACTGTTCCTTGTCTGGTCCATTTATTGCTGCTTCATAACTGAGTTCTTCATCACATGATTCCAGATTATCCAGAAGACAGAGATTGGTCATCCCATATCTTTCCACTGGCTTTCTTTTACGCTTAGCTTCGATTTGAACTTCATTCTCTGCAAAAGACTCTTCTTCAATAACAGATTGATACGAGTCATCTTGGGAAGACGATGATTCACAAATATATGTTGAATCATTTGGATCTGAACCTGGATTTTCTATTAAACTTTCATCTTCTTCTAAGTTTTCATCTTTCTTTGACTTATTTTCACAATCGTTTACTACAATCTGAGCTTCGTCCAACACCATTTTCTCCATAATGATGACATCTCTGCTCGTAGTAACTTTTTTAGTTCTTGGGTTATACAATCTGTATCCTTTCACATTATCTGGATACCCAACTAAAATTAATCTGTCAGCCTTCTTATCCCATTTTTGTCGTTGTATTTTGGGAACATGCACCATTACTTTACTGCCAAAAATTCTAACATGGCTGAGGTCTGGTTTCTCACCTGTCCACCTCTCAAATGGTGTCATCATGCCTAAACTGGCGGCTGGTGTTCTGTTCTTTAGGTAAACTGCAGTATTAACTGCTTCAGCCCAAAAACTTTTGTCGAGACCTGCTTCAAACAATAAACATCTTGCCCGTTCAACTATAGTTCTGTTGAACCTCTCTGAGAGTCCATTCTGCTCTGGAGTGTGAGGATTGGTCTTCTGATGGACAATACCTACTTGTTTTAAGTAACTTTCCATCTCACGTGAACAAAATTCACCTCCATTGTCGGTTCTCAGTATTTTTATCTTGTTTCCAGTTTGATTCTCAACTAAACTTCGAAATTCTTTGAAATGCTGGAACACCTGGTTCTTTTCCTTCAAGAAGTAGACAAAAGTCATTCTGCTGGCATCATCCACAAACAGAAGAAAGTACTTCGCCAGACCAATTGACTTGGTCTCCATCTGCCCGCATACATCTGAGTGTACTACATCCAGTAGTTTTTCACTTCTATGGTTTGCTGATGGGAAAGGGAAACGTGATTGTTTTCTCTCACAGCACACTTCACAATTCTGTATCTGTATGTCAGCTTTCTTGTGAAAAGAAACTCCTTCTACTGCTCCTTCTTTCAATTTTTGTAAGGACTTACTATTTATATGTCCTAACCTTTTATGCCATGTTGACATTGCCGATAACGAGTTCTCGAATTTTTTTGTGTTTAACTTGTACACTCCATTTATCAAATTTGCTGTACCAATAAGCTCATTCACTTGGTTGTATATCAAACAGGTATCTTTTTTGAATACAACTTTATTTCCTTTAGCTATAAATTGGCTTACGGATAATAAGTTTGCCGTGAGATTCGGTATATACAATAGGTCCTTCACAATCACGTCATACTGAGAACTGTTCACGCATGTCGTTATCTGTGTTTCACCAACACTAACTACAGGCACCGTCATTTTATTTGCCACTACGATTTCTTTAGGTTCGTGTACTGGTCGAGTACGGAGTAAACATTGTTGGTTTGACGTCATATGCGCGCTTGCGCCTGAGTCGATGTACCAGTCTTCTGTGTTATAATAACCGCTGAAAAACGCCGCGCTAAAAGCATTCAATTGTTTATTTGCTTTTAATTCAGGACACTTATTTTTGTAGTGGCCGATCTTCTTGCAATTATAACACTTTATTTGTTTACTGCTTTTGACATTTGCTTGTCAGTGTTGCCTTTTTTATTTCGCTGTTTTGACCAAAAGGCAGAGTCGATTCCAGTAGTTCCAACCTCCGAACACATATCAAGTAACTTTGTTTTAATGACGTCAGCGCTAATGGCTATTCCAGAGTGTTCTATTGCCATTATCATCGGTGAATACTTATCTGGAAGTCCCGCCAAAAGTAATGACCCAATCCACTCGTCTGTGATTTCGAAACCTGTCCCTTTCAATTTATGTGCTGTCTCAACCACTTGAGATACATAGGATGTCATGGATTCGCAGTTATCGAGGCGTATTGAAATCAATATACGAAACAAACTTATTTTTCGTTGATACCCCGTGTCGTCAAATAACTGTTTTAATTTCTTCCACACACCGTTCACTGTAGTTTCACTTTTTATATGCACATATAATGAACAGTCAATTGTCATAACGAGTTTTGCTTTAGCTTTTTTCTTCTCAGATTCACTGATAGTTGCCGGTACATTTTCAATGTCAATGCCTTCAAGTAACAAGAAATTACTTGTTGCAAACGCCCAATCGTCGTAATTTTCGCGTCCTTTGAGTTTCGGCACATTTAGTAAGTACCCCGACGTCGACATAGTTACTTTCGCACGAGAAAATAAAAAAGATTTTAGCAAATGTGGGTCTGGGCCCATAACCGTGTACGGTATAAAACGTGTACGGTAGTTGATCAAAGACTGTATTTATTTCTTAATATTAACCTTAGGTAGGTAGTTACAAACGATACCACATAGAAGGCGCTAGTAGTACATTAAATACATTATTTTGATATTAATTCTAACAGAGGATAGATTCGAAACTGCAATGCCAAACTGTATCCCCCGATTTTGTTATCATTAGATTTTTTGGATTGCCCCCGTATGGTAGCAAATTTAAAGACATATGCACGTCAAAAATTATAAATAATACTAAATATTCATTTAAAAACTACCCAACTAGCTCTCTCCAGGCTTTATAGTCAACAGCAACAGATATGGTGGAAAATCGAAGAAATTCCTACAATCCATCACCCTAAGTGGGGGTTCTAACTATTAACTGTCATCCTGCACGAGCAGAGAGTTTCTTTATGTAATATTTTTCCACGTATTTAATTGAACACTGTTCTTATTTTGTAATTATGATGTATTTATTTAATTTTCGATTCTTATGCAAACGAATAGTAAATAAAATTTGATGCTAGATTATTTCCATTACTATCGTAGTACAATTATGCTGTGTTTGAATAAGCAGAACATTATATAAATTTGAATAATATGTACCAAGTTCGAATTACGAAATGGTTAAAAATATATAAAAATATACTGGATATCTGACCGATCTCAAAACACACTCAAGAGTGAGTCAGTATGATATTCATATTTTTCAATATAAACTATTCATATAACTTGACTTAACTAAAGCTAGTGTTTGGAATATATTAAAAGAAAGAATATCTCATCAACCTTCGGAATGTCCCTCGCGCGGCCACCCGAATGCCCTGAGTGCAGACTGTGGGCGTGGCACGCGAGGAGTACGGGGTGCGGGCGGCGGTGGACGGTAGCGCGCGCGGTGCTCCGTATCGGGTGGCGGTGCGCCCTCGCCCCCAGTCAGCCGCAACTGAGTGGCGCGTCGCGCGGGCGGTGAACGAGACTCTGCCGCCTGTTGCACGTAACACGCTCGGTGCTCCGTGTTCCAACTCGATGAATCTATAATCGTGTTCAAACTTTTACTCATTCTGATGTGCATAGAAGGAAGTTTTGAAGAAGTATATAATCAAATATCAGTTAAAAAAATCGACCATCGTTGGTAAAATTAAAAAGGCGTCGCGCGGAACTGCGGAAAGGAAATAGGTTTAATTTATTCCTTCGAATCAAATAGTTTAACAAAACGTAGCTTTTTAAATTGGAAAGCATTAGAGAAGCGCCGTTCTATTTGAAAAGTTCAGTATAGTTCTCTTTCGATTAGATGTAGAGATAATACAAAAAATTGGGTGATATTTAGAGCCAAAATTCACCTACGTTTTGAAATAATGCTTATATTTTAAACTGTTTTAAAATTAATATATAGATAGAATGTCTAGGTGGTGTTAGGTGTATTTTATATAGATCTTTATAATACTTATCTTGTATAATACTAGAACTTTAAAATACTTATCTTGTATAATACTAGAACTTTAAAATACTTATCTTGCATATTAATACTCAGTCAAAATAGAAAAGTAAATGACAAGAAAATAAAGTAAGAGTTTAATTATTGGACAAAACTTAGAAAGAGTTTAATTATTGGACAAAACTTAGAAAGATCTAGCGGAATGGACTGAGTTTTTCTTTATGACAAAACATAAATAAATGTTCATATATCGGTCTAAGGGAATAGTTTAGTTATAACATGTTCTTCTAAAGTACCACTTTACTATCACTCGAAAATATTCTCGCTTATAATTCATTTTATCATAGACGAATAACAAAAAGATTTAGTTACTGAATTACGAGTCATTGGAAATACATATAATAATTTTAAAAATATCATGACCAGAGAATTATTTTTTCAAAATTATAATGTAATTTTTAATACCTTAGAACTAGCACGTTTACATATAATTAAAAGTGAAAATACCTTAAAATTATTTTCAACGTAAAATTACTTTTGTACATCGGACCGAATGATAAGAAAATATAAAAAATTCATTAATATTTTAAAAAGATCAACAATATATATAAAAAAAACAATCTCACCATTGACGCGGGGCCAAAACTCAGTATCACAGCCGCGTGCCCGTCGCTCCATTGCGACGCCGGGCGCTTCCGTCATGCCCATCCACTGCTATACCATCTCTCTGTGACACAACTCAACCGATCTTTTAATGTGAGTCCAGCCACTAACCGATGTAAAGTCTTCAAATAATTCCAAAATTATAACCCAAATATTTGAATAGAAATATGAAAGCGAATTACAGCATTGCATGCACTAATGTTAAATTGTTAAAAAGTTCACTAGAAGCCTAGATAAGCTAATAAAAGTATATAGTACAAAATTATTTTTTATTGATTGGTTACTATATACATACAACATTAATCATCATTAATTATCAAATTTCCTCTGTCTTTTTACTTTTTTCTAAAATAAAAAAAAATTAACAGTAAATTATAATTGTGTCAGACTTGCATAAGAACTGGCTCATTCACGAGTTATATATATATATATATATATATATATATATATATATATACATACATACATACATATATATATATATATATATATATATATATACATACATATATATATATATATATATATATATATATATACATATATATATATATATATATATATATATATATATATATATATATATTTACACACATATACTTTGCAGGTTTTAAAGGAACATGGCGCCTTCCACGCCATTTTATATCAATTCACTTTAAGAGTTAACCCGGCGAGTTCCTGTAGAATCGATACGCAGGAAGCGAAACACATTTTGTTCGATTGCAGTGAGTACAATATGTTTGATTGAAGAGCAAGCCTCAACACATCACTAGAGTAGAATCAGCTAATCTTTAGTACGAGGAATCTTCAGCCATCATGACTTGGTTGAGTGTGGACCTTGGAAGCGTTTAGAGCGTTCACAAAAATCGTTCCAGAGAAAATGAAGGTAATAAATAGGTAATTAAGTAGGTATAGTCCTTAACTTTCTTGGGTGGAAGGTCTTGATAATGATACGCGATACTATTGGTGGGCTTTCGATGGCTCTCTCTTTTGTATGAGGTGAATTGTTACGGGCACCTAGAGGAATTCTGAGTCGACTCGGGTGGTGGCTTGGGATTAGTGTCTCAAATTTAAATTCAGCCTACTCCAAATTAAACGAAGAAATACCATGTTCTGTTACGACAGAACATATTTTAAATTATTTAATGAAAATAAGTAATTTAAAATAATATCATGACATAACATGGTATTCCTTCGCTTTAACGCTTAAACTATCCAGGGTGGGGATAATTTAATAATTTCATTTCAATTGTTCATTTCATAATAAATTTCATATCTTCGACTTAGAAAACAATTTGTCTCTGAAAATTATTTTAACTAAATTTAATTGTTTACACAATTTCTTGTAATCGTTGTTAAACTGCTGCTTCAGATAAATGTGCAATAATTATTATAGATCTTAACTCGGTTCACAATTCAAATTGGTTGAAATACATAACCAGCACAACCTGTAAATTTTTCCATTCCTGGCAGCGAATAATTAATCAATGCTCCGCTTTATGAATTTTACAGCTCGTGGCCTCGAAATACGTTCTTCAAACTATACATGTGCCCAAGTTCTGGAACATTGAACTCTGATAAACTGCTTCGTAATTAAGAACTCAAGGTTGGCTAAGCAAAACTTGAGTCCTTTAAATTTATCGTATTTCTGACCTTCTTACAACTTAGAAGAAAACGCTCATTAATGTTTACTTTTAAATGCTATACTTTATTTAATCGTTCACAAAGGTTATTTGTTAACTTAGATACAAATAAGTCATTGTAACTATTCTAACGTGTTAGGATATATGAACAAAAAAATCAATATTAAAAAGAATAGAACAAGTGTATCCTATATTACTAAAGAGCAAAATCAAGCAATTGTATACCAGAAACAAACGATAGAGAGTAACTAAAGCGTATGAAAAATATTTCCGTTACAATTTATGGAACATTTTAAAGTAACATTTTCCATCTTAAAAACATCGCTTGTATTACATCTGCGCATTATATACTTTCTCAATCTCTACACAATACTACTCTTTAGAGAGATTCGACAAACTTGGAGCGTTTTAATCCTAATAATAAATTAATTTCGTGACATAGAAGTAGAACACTACGCTACACAAATACTGTATTATACAAAACACATAACACTGTAATTCTTGGGTAAATTAATGAAAAATCTTTCTAGTTAATGGAAGTTCGGAAAAGCCACAAAGTTCAATAGCCTCATAAAAGTGATTTTAATTTGAAATCGTGTTCTTTCCGCGTTCAAATAGCGGGGTCGGCGCGAGCAAATATGGGTCGAAGGAAAATGCGAATTACAATTCACTGTTCCAGTTACAAAACTTGCATCGTAACTTTTAGAATTATTACGAAAATGAATACATGTAGGCGAAGTTGGTAATCCTTTCGACTTGTTACATGCAAGTCATTTGGCCACAATTACGAAAGAGATTACACGTAATAGTATTACAAGTGGATGTTTTTTCTTGCGTTGTCATTGTTTCAGTTAATGTTTACTATTTTGATTAATTAATTATTTTGTTTCATTACATTGAAAGAGAAACCGTATATTTATTTATGTAACAATTTACATTTATTTATTTCTTTGAAACGTTAATATACACAAATATATAATGCGAACTGATCAAGAAAAATGTCTTGGAGTTGACTACACTAATTAATACACGTAGTGATGTAACAAATTCAAATGAGCTATAGAACTGGGAGAGGATATATTTATTTAAATGTCTCAATATATTAAAATTTAAAAAATATATATGTAAATAAACAAATAAACACACAAATAAATATTAAATGGAAAGAAAGAGAGGAACGGTATATAGAAAAAAAGGAAGACGTCAAAAGAAGTATGAGGTTACGCAATATATCACTTTTTAAGACGTTTCAACAACAACGGTATTAAGGGTATAGCCGTATAATGACCGAACACTTTGTATGTCAGTATCGAATTTATTCCACAACTTACCAACATACACTATAAATGTATTAAGGTAGAGAATTTTAGAACGGAGTCATAAACTCCTCCTAGGACCGTAAATCTGGGACAAAAGTGTGTTAGGATTCTTTAACACATTATGGAGGAGCACCAGTTAGCTACTTATTTCCAAAATAATAATAATAATATTTTCTGAAGACAGTTATATAGTAGATATATAATTTTTAAATACCATTTCATTTATTTAGACGATTTTGATTTGTGTGAACTTATAATATTGTTTGAAAGAATATTAGTCTCCCTGGATTTACTATTTTTTGCGCAGAGTGGACCTTCGTGATGCAACGTCGCACACTTCTAGTATTGCACTCATTCGTAATTATGACTGATTTTATATTTTGACTGGATAAAATCAACATTTTTTACTAAATACTTGCGCATATTTCACGTTTATATTTTTTGACACATTTCAAATACATTCGCTGTTACCAAACTTAAAGAGGATTACCGCACATTTAATATGAAAAAACGGCTAATATTTGCAAGTATCTCTGAGAGGAATGATTAAAAATAAAACAGTGAAACATATTAACCAACATTTTCAGAGACATATACGAGGCGTGCAAATTACGATGAAACCCGACGAAGTTAGCGAGTAGTGTAACTTCCAGTCTTAAAAAATGATCTTAAATTAAAAAAATCGACTAGTTTCTCAATGTGCATAAAGTAGACTACAAAATTAAAAAGTTATTAAGAATTTTAAGCAAAAACGACAGTAATTTTATGAAAAAAGGATTTGTTTTTCAGTATTTTAATTTATTAATTTTTCAGATATATTTTCGATTTTTTTTTAATTTTATTTCATTCTTCAAAGCTGTAGAAATAACACCATTCGCCGACTTCACATGGTTTCATCGTCTATTCAATTACTTTACGTGCTTCTTCCAACGTTTCTAAAAGAAGTTAGAATTTTTCTATTATCTTCAATAAAGCTATAATATGTATGCACAACGTACAAACATTTTCATAGTCCTACCTTTTTGACAATCTATTTGCTATTTTTTCACTCCAACAGAATAGATATTTTCCTGAGCTTTGATTTCCCAGAAATAGAATTTCCTACTTATTCAATTAGAAATCTATATCATGGTGTATTCAAGAAACTTTCAATAATAACAGTTTTAAAACATGATATACACATTTTGTAGTTAGTCGGAATGGGTTACATGACAAATTAAACTCTACGTTATAGAAAAAAAGTATATTTTAATTTGTGACCCCAAATGTTAAACATTTAAAAATGTCTCAAATATACCTCTTATGCTCCTAATAAACGCTGAACAAATACTGTAAATATTTTAAATAAGGTACCTATTTCGATGCTTTCTATTTTCATCGATTTTATTACTAAATGTGATGGGGAAAATCATGAATTTTCATATTGAATATATTCAATGAATTCTGCCCATAAATAATATCCGATCAAAATCGAACTGCTTAAATGTAGCAAAAGGCTATAAGTCTACTTATTACCTAATTACTTTTTAATTAACTTTGTTTCGCTGATCACCCAATACCGGCAATAATATGATAAGATAAACATAAAGAAACTTCCTTTTTCATCTACAGTACGCCATTATCTTGCTAATATTTTATGAAATGAGCCATTTAAAGTGTAATATCGCTCAAATTACTTCTGTTCTCTTATAAATTAATAATATATTTGTATTAAAAATTTAATTTTAATAAATTTGCTTATATATTGGGTCAATAATTTAAATGATAATAGTTAGAAAAAATTATGAGCGTTGATATAAATAAAATTAAGGGGTTTATTATGCGTTATTGGTGGTTCACCTACTATTATAAGCGTCTGAAAAGCTAATATATTAAAAACACTGTGCCTTAATTTGGGAAATATATTTTATTTATAATTCTTTTTTTCCCAAATCAAATTGTTCCGTATTTCAGAATAGAATAAAATATGTGGATAAAATAACGAGATATATTTTATTTTTTTGAAAGCCATTTAACAAATATCAAATTTCCTTTAAAAGCTGAATAAACTACATTTTCAAGAGATACATATTCAATAACATACATTACTATCGAAATTATGTTGACCTACCATTATTGCACTATCCTTCAAAACACATCATTTACATAGCAACTTTCGTAATATTTTAATTGATATGGAAATATTAGGTACACTAAGTAATTAACTGTACCTATCCATGTTTATTCAGATGAAATACCTACTAAAAATAGAAAAAATACTGTGACAAAAATAAATATATAATAAAATTTAATTACAAAAAACGTATAATAAAATTGTATATTTCTTCTCACTACAGTCAAGGCCTCGCCGAATTTTAATTTAAAATTGATTGTGATGTTTCTAAAATTCATGCTTTGACGAGGAGTTGTGTCAATATTTTTTACATGTTAATAAATATTCTATCAGAAAAACAGATACCGATGGTGTCGACAGATAATGCTCCGAGATGACAACCAAATGATTAGGTAACTTTAAATCTGGAAAAGAGAAAGAAAAGCCGCGGAAATCCCTCCACGACATTGACCTAAATCATGCAAATTGACATGAAAATTTAAAAAGTGAACACAGAGACAACCCATAATCACGTTTTATGGCGCACGCGTAAAAGAAAGGCTGACTCCAAATAAAATTGAGGTTTTAACAACGCGGAGAATGAGTGAAAATACAATCAGAAACAGATGACATAATGCTTGCCGCCTCCAATTATAATATTGTATAATTATATGTAAATAAAGGTCATTAATTACACATCTTTGTCATTTTTCCTACATAGAAATTTTGAAACCGCGTCCTTTTTTAAGGCAATTTTTATTTTGATTCAGCAAATTTCTGCATTAATTTCGAATTCAGACTTCAGCACCTATAATCCCACTGCCGCTTTTCAGATTTCACGTACAATTTTAATTCGGTATTTATATTCACTAATACCTTAAATATCAAAAAGATTTAAACACAACAAACGGATACTGTAGGTTCCGAAAAGTAATTATATGGATAACTATTTATTCCAGTCACAAATTCTGTGTTCAAGAGAAATATGAAATAGCACCGAACTATCACCGGTTAATGAGGGCAGGCTTACTAATGCAAATTATATATATATATATATATATATATATATATATATATATATATCCCCATAAATTTAGTAGCTGCAAATTATTGAAACTTGATTGGGCGTGCTAGTGAATAGTAAGATCTATTTTTACTATACTATTTTTATATATAAAAATAAAATTTATATATAAAATATTTGTATACTATTTTTACAGTATACTGAAGTTATCCGTAACGTAAAAAGTAATATCGTGAGTGTATCTCTAAAATATTGACTTTTATTTCGATATATAATTGTATTTCTTGATGCAAAAAAATGTAGTCTATTCAATATATTTTTATTCTTTACCTCTTAATAAAATTTGCAACACTTATCTTTCTTTTAACTACCAAATCATTCTATATTATATACTCAAATATACGTTTTTAATAATATATTTTAACTTCAAATTCACTTTCACTCAATCAGTATTATCCTACAAAGTATTTTATTCAAAGTCATATTGTTATTTTGATTTATCCTTCACGTATATGTTACATAGTAATATATCTTTTTATACTCAATTTTTTAAAAATAAGTTCGATATTTTTCATCTAATTAGCAATTCAAATAAGTTTGAGTAATCGCGGCGAGGACTCACAGCGCAAGCGAGTACCGCACGCCAAGCGCCACACGCGACTGACCCAATGTTCTCCTTGCACCATTAAGTTGAATAAAGTCACATGAGTGAGGCAATCGTACACCTTCACGGTGTGGATAAGTAATTGGATAAAATAAATATTTATGAAGGAAAACGTAAAGATTATATATGAACGTATAAGTACTTCTACATGTGTCATTGTCATATAAGCTTATAACGACTTATAGCTGATTAGGTTTTATATTGTTTTCGTTACAATTGATACAATTTATGGCTTGCGATAAAATGTTACACAAATAAAAAGGTTTTAGGCTTTTGTAGGTCTACGATCCTAGACCTGAATTTAAACTTAAATGAACTTCCGTCCATGAAAGCATTTTTTTTTCGTAAACTGTACAAAACAGGAACGTAAAATTTTAAATTAATACGTAAGTTAAATCTGAGAAAATTATAAATTTTAAAAGCAATTTTATATTTCTAATGACTTGACCAGCTTGTTTAGAAGCATAATCAATAGATATTATCAACGCCTCGCTAGATTCTATCAATTCAAAAATGACGCCAAAAAATCCAGACACTTTCATTTACTCACCTTTATTTCCAAACATACTTATTGATGTTTTTTTATACCTTCCGTATTAAAAATGTTTACCTAACACTATTAACCAAAAATGTTAAAGTTGTTTTTTTTCAATTATTTAACAAGAGGAAAAACTAAAACCAAATACAGAAAAAAATAACTGAAAAGCACGAAATACGTACATACATTGCCTGTGAAATTCATAACGTTATATATCCTAGGACACTCTCTGGATCAAGATGACTCTTCTTGAAATTACGTATCTTGAAATCACATTAGTTTACTATATACAAGAGAATAAATTTGCTCACTTACATACATATACATATAGCCTGTGAAATTCATAACCTTTCTTCTGCCGTAATCTGGTAAAAAACCAAGCGACCGTTAACGTATACAATGTGTTTAAACACACATTACTAAGTCACATCGATTCGTGATTAAATTATTTAAATGAATTTAAATCATATTTGATATTTATTGATACTCGAAATTGTCACCATAAGCGTTGGTGACGGAATACATTTTTACAAATGATTTTAGCTCACAGGTAAACCTTGCTTTCTTAGATTCTGAAGCTCTACTAGTAACAATTTTACTATATGTATCACGGTGGAGTGGTCTTCTAGCTAACACGTGAAGCAAGTTGTGATACAGGATACTCCTAATTGCTTAATCGCACTTAATTAACAGGCCCAGACCCTTTAGTTAGCTTGCTCTCTTTATTCATAATTATGTCTAAAACCTGTAATTATGAAACTTAATTTTACAGACAATACATTATTAAGGATTTAACTATTTATTTGGGAATTACGAACTATAAAAATTATGTCTTCAAAATACAACAAATTGTAACAATACGTGTTATAAATAATATTCTACAGTCCTTTGGACTCTTGGGGAATATGTCACATAAAATAATAGTTTTAAATATTATATATATATATATATATATATATATATATATATATATATATATATATATGTATATATATATATATATATTTATATATATATATATATATATATATATATATATATGAGATCGATAGTGGAACACAGGCTACGTCATCTGCGTACTTGGATACGGCTGTTTCGACGACGAGCATCGCAACAAGAAACCAGTGATTCATTAGTTCGAAAGCCTCGGTCGATAAAGGTCGCGCGCAGACGCATCTGTTTCATTACCAATTTGATATTAATTACATCCACTATTTCAGTTATGATAATCCGTAAAGTTCAAGACAATACTTTTATTGAATTATCAACATGGCAAATATCTCAGAAGGGCAGCATTCTACATTATCAGGAGTTAGATTACCTGAATAGCATATTAGCACGAAAATAAAAGAAGTACGCATGCGCCATATGGCCCAACATATTGAATCTTCAAAATTGTTACATAATGATTCTCATCGAAGCCATAAAAACGCCGATGGCCGCAAGCATCATAACGTTATCGAAATTTAACCCTAAAACACCCGATGCCGATCCACGAGCCTGGTGCAACACTGTCAATCTGTGCCTCGCCGAAAGGCCATCGCAGGGAGGTGCACTAATTATTTGCGTTAAGTGCTGCACTAAAAGGACATACAATGGTTTTCTAAAATATTATACGCTGGTATACCGTGGCAACAGTTGAAGGATCTATTTGCAGCAAGGCACGATTATGTTGAATCCACGCTGCCACGCTCATCAATTTACAAAATACCCAGCCGAAAGAAAACGAACATCTCGCTGCCTGTGCATCTCGACTACTTACGATGCTAATGATGAAGTGGAAAAATCGTAATATAGAACAGATGGCGATATCCACAATAATCACCCACATCACGCAGTTTGACAATCGATTTCAACGTCACGACGGAAGTAACAACACGGGACGAACTACAAAGAGAGCTCAACGAATTATTCTTCATAAAGAAAAGCATTCAAGAGAGCCCAGCATCGATATAAAACGTTACAAAACCTGTATGAAACCGCTTGGATGCTACCACTGCGGGAAAATAGGCCAGAAGGCACTATTCCCAATCCTTCCACCCAGGTTGTCTCAGGGCCCCATTCTGGAACCCGTAACGACCAACCTCATACAAAGAGGGGACCTTCGATAATCCTCGCATAGTGTGCCGTATCTGTAGTCTCAGCGCTTCCACCCAACAGGGTAAGAGTCAGTTACTTCTCAATGAATCATTTAGGATCTCCATTTTTCAAAGAATGCACTTTTTGAACGCTCTAAATGACTCAAATATCAGTCCATTCTCAGCCACGTCTGTATGACTAAAGATATCACGTTCTAAGGTTCCACGTGATTCTACGTTAATATTTAGACGCATACTCTCTAACAAAACTGTACGTGCATCGTTGTGCTCAATACGGTGGAACAAAACGTGACTCATGTCCTGCGTCTCAAATCCGCAGGTCACATGCCGGGCTATCTCTGAGGGCAAACCTATACAGACTGGCACGAAATGGGCCTTGTCCCGTAAAAACTGGAAAAAAAAATAGTCGGAAACGAGCCAGTTCTTGCGTAACCGCTTGGAAACATCGGGAAAGAATAACTTGGTCGTTTCCCCCTTGGAATCAGGGGAGAGCCATCTGAACTACCAGTGTACGACGACGATCTCTAAAATGCGTATCTTTCTATCAGCAAGAGATTCATTTGCTCAAAACGCGAAGTACAACGGACCCGCAACGAAACTCTTACCCCGAGCCAAGATGAAGTTAGCCGCTCATTCAGCAATCGCGAGGTCAGCAGGCAAAAGACCCGCTAACACTGGCAACGCATCGCAATTTCTGTAAATTTTGGTCAGCGCCAGCAGCGGCGTGCGCTGCGATCTAAGCACCACCCGTCTTACCTGCTGGACCGCGACGCACCACGGTACCGAAACCGATGGCGCATAGGCCAATATACCCAGGTATATTGCCGTATACATCAACTTGATGGTAGAGCTATTCAGCCCCCAGCCGGTACCGCATACCGGGCCATGGCTTGGAAGGCAATCCGAGCCCTCTTCCTGATGTACCGCGCCTGTGGCAAAAAGTTCCGCCGCGCGTCGAGAACCATACCCAGGTAGGTCATCCGATCTCGCACACTGATCCTAGCACCAGCCATCACCACAGGCGACTCCCACACCAGCCTGCCCTTGAGGAGGACAGCCTCGGACGGTGAGAGATATTTTATTTTGACTCCGGGGCACTTATGAAAGAAAGTATCGCTAACAAATTAGCTGGCAAACGGTTTCATAATATTGTACAATTGACTGGCATTGGTCAACATAGTGTTTATAGTACACTACGATTCCTTTTGGTGGTTTATAGAGATTAACATTGTTTAGAGATGCTATTTCATGCGTGTTATGAACATATCATATTACCTTTTGAAGGACCTGCCTGTTTAGGTAGCAAGAAACATTTACTGCCTGCTCACCCACTCAGCACATCCTGGTTAAAGCGGATACAAAGGACTTCTATCATTAAATTCAAGGAAGTACCATTGCAAGTTTAAATATCCAAATATCCAGAGATGATATACTGACCATCTACGTAGAACAAAGCGTTCCTTTCATAAAACTGAAGTATTCTGTATTCCAACTCCACACATCGTTAGATATAAAAGCCGTCTTTAGTAAGCTTAGAGTCATTATTATACAATACTTTGTTAAGTCAACACTTTTTTTATTTAGTTTTTTTTAATAAATTTATATATACAAGTTAAACATTTTTATTTATTTTTTTTTAATCAAAATACATCGAAACATAATTTACGGTTTCCAACCGTAGTTTAAACAATAACATCATCACTGGATGCTAGATTTTTTAGACCGTATTATTTTATCCCGAAGTAATAACCACATATTATGTTGCAATATAATTAGTTCCAGCAACAGTAATATTGTTATTGATTTCAAAAATATTGACAATGACATTCCTAATAATCAGAAGCCTACTACACTACACTATTAAATATTTTGCAAGGTTTCACATCCTCTTTTTCAAATAAGATCTCTTAAACTCGAATGACTGTTGGACTGCTAGAAATAAGACTAGATGATCCTTCTCGTATCGCTTGGCGTGGTTCCTACGGCTGAGTGCGGAGGAACGTAAAATTGTTAGGGAAAACATTGGCGAACCTTTACAAGCAGGTATCGTTCGCCCAAGCTGTTCTCCTTATTCAAGTCCCTTGCTCCTATCCAAAAAGAAAGATGATTCGAATCGAATGTGCGTCGATTATAGGGAACTCAACAACAATACAATCACTGATAGATACTCTCTACCACGCATCGAGGATCAGATTGCTAGACTTGGTGCTGCAAAGTGATTCACAGTGCTGCACATATTGAGCGGTTACCATAAAATGTCCATCAGATACCCAATTCACCTGGATTCTATAGAAAAAAAACAGCCTATATCACTCCTGACGGTAAGTGGGCCTCACCATGCCGTTTGGCTTAAAAAATGCCACATGGTTTTATCAACGTGCAGTTATGAACCCACTTGGTGATCTCGCTCACAATTTCGTTGTGGTCTATATTGATGATATTTTGATAATTACATCTAGCATTGAACAGGTTTTGGAACGACTTCATCTCATACTAGAAATACTCATAAATGCTGGCTTCACTTAAATTTGTCAAAATGTTCCTTCCTCAAGGAACGTATTGAATATCGTGGGACCACCACTACAGAAGTGGAAGATGGCAAAATAAATCCCAGTCCCAGAAAAATAGTAGCACTTACTAGATTGCCACCTCCTCAGACTATTACTCAACTGAGACAATTCATTGGATTAGCATCATACTTCAAGTAGTTTGTGCCACATTTCTCAAAAATCATGGGTCCTCTGTGCAGGTAAACTAGTGAAAAGGGAACACAGATTGATTGGAAACCATCTAATGAACAGATACGTCAGCTCATCAACTTAACTTTCACGTTGGCACCAGTTTTAATAAATTTTAATTCTGAACTTCCAGTCGAACTCCATACTGATGCCAATGCTGATATTTATGGCACGGCAAGCAACATCCTGTTGCCTACTACAGCAAAAAAAACATCTTTAATTGAGTCTTGCTATCATTCGTATGAGGTAGGAACTCTCGCTGTAGCCAACGTCATAAAGCACTTCCGCCATTTACTTCATGGCCGTAGATTTACTGTGGTTACTGCTGCAATTCTGTCAAAGCAACTCAATGCAAAACGGACCTCTCCCTGGTATCCATCGCTGGTGGGCCTAGTTGCAATAATTTGACTTCGATATTGTTTATCGTGAGGATTGAAGGATGAAACATGTTGATTGCCTTTTTCGAAATCCACTCCCAAGGATTTCTTCTTGTTCAAGTAATGCTAAGCCTATGGAGTAAAAGCAAGTCAACATAGCTGAAGAGTGTAGTCGGAAGACAAGCATACAGAAAATTAATTGAGTAATGCACATGCACGCAGCCAGTTCTTTAAGTTGGTGCTTAAAGTAATGATGGAGTTGGTCCACTACATTGGTGCCATCAGTGTTGATACACTGATGGTGCCATGCATGATTAAACTTGAAGAATGTATGATCGTTGGTGCAATCGGAAATGCCTTGCGTTGGTACGCAGGAAAGGTATCAGTGTTGATGCACTGATGGAGCCGTTAGTACGGATGTGGCTAACTGAGAATTTGGTGAGGTCCCTGTTACCTCCTATAAATTCTTCATCACTACACAGACGTCTAAGGTTTAATAAATTACATCCTTTTATATGCTTCTAAGATCGTATGAAGAAGTTCTTCCTTCAATGAATTCTGGCCCTATTTTCTATTTTAAACCTTCAGTTTTCATTGGTTCTTGTTAGTATATTACGTTTATTTGTACGTTATATATACTAATTGATATTTTGCGGAGATTATCATACATATGTCTGAAGAAATGTTTTCTTCCCAAATTCCTAGCCGCATGCCTTTTTTCAATTCTTCCTGTTCATTTGTTGTTGTCAATGTATTATGTTTGCTTTTAATTTATCTACACCAGTCACTGTTTTATAAATATTGTCATATGACCATTATTCGTCTTGAACTAAAGAGATAACTGCAATGAAAAAACAAAATATTTTTTCTATCATATTTTCTTTTGTTTGCTTTTAATTTTTGCATGTATAATGAGGGCTGTAGTTTGAAAGGACTCATAATCAGGGCCTCAAAAATAATTATTTTTCATAACTTTCGGTGGTACACCATCATCATATATACTGAAATATATGTAAAGAACATATTCCCCCTTCTTATTCCCGAAACTACTCAACCTAAAACTTTGAAGAAAATAGAGTTATTAAAAGAGTGTTTAAAAGTTTCTAAGAAAGCTCTGGCCGTTATCCGAGATCTCATAATTTTTTAAATGTATACCATATTTTTACGATTATGAAAAACCTAGTAAGCAATATATTTACGTGGAAAAAAATTTACATTTGCAAATAGTTTAATAGTATGACTATTATAACATATATCCTTAAATGTTATAAGAAATACCCCTCATGGTAATAAGAAATCCTCATGGTGGAAGTTCTACTCGTGCTTGACAGCTTTATTGTTATTAAATAAGAACACTGAACTTCATCCTACAGGAAGCATGCTTTCTACATGATTAAAAAGGTATTGTCAATGTGTTAATTCAAACCATGAACTATGTTTATAGCGAGTTTCTTGTAAATATATTCTAGACATTTAGGCGCGATCGCGCTATAAACATTGAAACCACAAACAAACTACAAACATTGATTGCACTGACGCGACTTCATTAGCGTGGAAATCGATTTAAAAAAGTAATTAGTACTCTCTCCCTCAGTAATCTAGGACCATAAAATTTACTAAAACGTTTATAGATTGATTTGGCAGTACCATATTGTAATATATCTATGAACATAAAGTTTACTAAAAACTTTAATAGAATCAAAATCAAACTCCGTGGAGTAGGTTTCTCGTGAATGAAAAACAAATTAAGACACTAGCAGACAAAAAGACTAACACAAATTCTAAAAACAGGTTTTCTGGCTTCTATTACCATTCTATACGCTAAATCAATCCCTCTTTTTAAAATATTTTCCATGTACAAAATTCACTCTGATACAAATTTATTATATGTATAGGTTACACCAACATACATAAAATACAAGGTGCTTTGGTTGAGTGGAAAAGTTTATCTCGTAGAAATAAATTTGATAATTCAGTAACACACATACCAGACACTAAATAAATAATTGCGATATACCATTAAGCCGCACAGGTGGGAGGAGGCCGGACGTCGTGGTCAACAACACTGCAAGTATGTGAATGTCACGCAATTGTTTACGCCTTCCGCTAATTTTCCCCTTTATTACCGGATTTCATGCGCCGCGCCGCCTTGCGTTTTCTAGGATATCGAAAGCTCTCTGGAAATGTGGCGCGCCCGCCTACGAATAACGCGGTCGCCATCGAGCACTGAGGTCATTGCTTAGATTTATATTACTATATTCGCTTCGTAAATTACGTCTTATTTTAAGCAAGTACGTAACGCAATAAGTTATACTTGATTAGATCGATTATTTGCTTTTTACTAATTCAATCGATATTTAATTGAAAGCATAATTAATTCAATTTTAACGACCTGAAACAACATTTAATCGTAAACAAAAATGCGTAATTTAAGCTTATATCTGATATTTTTATTTGTAAATTTAATATATATTTACTTGAAATGGAAAATTTAGTGTAACATAATTTATAGTTGCATGACAAAATCGAATTGTTATAAATACTGCCATTAATCCGTGCCATCTTCAGTAAATAAATTTTAGATACAACGAATATTACCATTAAGCCATTCAATATTCTGTAAACAAATTTTAAAAGTAATAAATTTTACCATTAAGCCGTGCAATGTTCATTCAGTAAATAAATTTTAAAAGCAACGAATGTACCTTTAATCCGTGCAATATTCAGCAAATAAATTTAAAAAACAACGAATGTGACCATTAAGCCGTGCAATATTCAGTAAATAATTTTAGAAGCAACGAATGTTACTATTAAACTATGCAATATTCAGTACATAAATATTAAAAGCAAGGAATATTATAATGAAACTGTGCAATATTCAATACATAAAGTTTAATAGCAACGAATGTTAACCATTAAGCAGTGCAATATTTGGTAAATTAATTTTAAAAGCGACGAATTTATTTCAAAGTTTAGAATAAAATTTTCTCTACTTTTTATTATTAAAAATTCACATAGTAAAAAAAATTGGTCTCTTTTTAAGAAAGTATCGAAAGTCATCATAATATGTTAAGATCTCTTCTTTCGTCTTTTCCTACAATCAAACATTTTCTTTTAATGTGAAATTCTGATCGTAACTTTAAATAATGCCGATTTAATTTCGAATTGAAAGTTCAATGTTTAAAGTTTTGATTTTACACACAAAGATTTGACATTGAAAGTTCAATATTAGATTTGACATTAAAGTCATCCTTAACATTGCTAAGGATGAAAAAGAAAACGAATGTTAAAAATAACGATTGACCGGAAAAGTGTAATCGAAATTAGAAGTGGCGAAAATAATTTTCTCGAGGCATAACTAATACCTTTGGAGAATTTATATGAGTTATAGCGCTATGACATAAAATTAATCATTTGGCTACCAAAGTATTTTAATATACAAAGTTCTAAATCAAAATGTTTGAAATCACATATAGAAATAAATTCCATCATAATAAGGACCGATATATTGGGCAATTTTGTATTAAATCTCAAAAATAACGAAACCATGGTTTAAAAATATTTTTTCTTTTACTTTTTTCTTATTATATTCAAATCTTTTCATTTGGTATTTCCAAATGAAAAGATTAATAAAAATAAAGATAAATTAAATCAAAAACAAATTGTATTTTTAGCTTTTTGCAAATACTATTTACATAAATTAAAATATATTTATACTAGTTTTTCTGAGTACAAATATTTGTTTTCTTTTAATAAAAAAAAATTACGGTTTTCTTTGATTATTTGGAAATATTTCTCCGTATGAGACTATAATTCAAACTGTATTGTAGCGAAAGCGCTAGTTTTTAAAATTTCCTAGAAACTTCGTATAATTTCCTAATAAATTTTCCATTTTCCAGGACTCATCCAGAAACTAATATATTTTTTGCGTATCCAACAACTAATTAGCAGAAAATAAAATTACATTTACTTAAAAGTCAAAAAAAAATGCATTAATGTATCAAACCACATCAAATATGCATTTTTTTAGATTAAGACCCTAAAAACTAATGATAAATTAATTATTTAACAAGCAGATATATTATACAGAAAACAATTATCACAAACTGTTTCCCATCAATCACAGACAACTTTAAATTCGTCACCGGCAACTCCCTGCGCATATTTACCTAAATACAAACTGCGTTAATGATGACCTAGAAAGGGCCTAGAATTCCCCAGTCCTATTAATTTATTCACACCGAGCAGAAAGCATTTAGTGGGGGCGAGGTCGCGCTATCGGACCAATCGAGCGAGCATAGCACCGCCGCCGCCCTTATCGTTAAAGTAAAGCCTTTGAAGGTAAAGTTATTTCGTTCATTACAGCAATCTGCTCCACATCTTTATAAACGTGGCTCAGAATAACCTGTAAAAGGCTGAAACAAGATATACTCTCGAAGCGTAATACTGGTCAAGGTGTACTTATTGAATGTAACTGGATCGGACTTTTTAGTGACGCTTTCCAAGCTCTACAAATCCGAGAATGTAAGAAATAGGTCGTACGTTGACAAACATACTACTGAGACCAACATACTATTGAGAAATCTTTTCATGTATTTTGCAATTACAGTTTGTGCATGTTAGTATTAATTTAAAATAAATTAAACTCGTTATGTAAATTAGAAATATTTTCCATTTTTACTATTTTCCCCCTACATTCAAACCAATTTTAAATTTTGATGTATATTTACTGCCATATCTTTAAAAACAAAGTACAGCAATCTTATAGGAAAGTAGTAGGAAAAAACTCACTAATCCTTGGTCACTCAACTCACTTCAGCAGCATAAGGTAAAATTTCAGAATTAGTTTCTTCTGCATATTTGAAAAGTCTATATTTAAAAAAAAAGGTTAAAACGATTAGTTAAGCTTGTTCAACAAGCTTCAACAAAATATCCTAATGTTTCAAAATGGTATATTTTACTTGGCACTAAATATAAATATCATCGGTTTCAAAAACCGTTTTTTTATTGCGGTACCCAAATCAATGGTTCAGTTACCGGTATACTATAATAACTAAAAAACCAGTATAAATGACATAAAAAGAAATATTAAACAGGAATAAAACAGAGGCACTAAGAGATATTAAACAAAGACACCATAGCTCCAAATTTTTCCAACCCGTTATAGGATTTATTAAAGACAAAAGCGTAATCACATATCATTATCTATGTGATTTACCGATGATGTCATGGTATTCACTAAAACTCTGTAATCCCTGCCAAAAAAAACAAATCAAGGATTCGATATCTCGTTTGAAACTAAATAATGTCGTTTATCATAAGTCATCACTGTGATGGACTGGACTTCTTAGTGAAATAAATATTTAATATAATTAAATATTGCGTCGTACATATAATCGAGAATATCTAAAATCATCATCCTACTTTTCCTACAAACGTTACGTAAGCTTCTAAAAATCCTGTTTTATCATAATTTTATATTCAGTAGTTTTCAAAATATGAAGAGAATAAATGGTTGTACATTTTTTATAACTAATACCACAATTTGCGGCAGAAAAACCAACAATCAAACATTTTATTCAATACTATCTATTGTAATGAAATTCCATCTGCAATTGTTAAAAAAATTTTGACAGTTTTAATGAATTATAAGCATTTCTTTCCCGCTCTTGCAAAATCGCATTTTTTATTTTTTTTACAAATATTTTTTTTATTATTTCAATGTTTTTATTTTTTTGGAACATATCTTTGTATATTGTTATATATACATTTAAGTATCGAGCGCTGTATGAGCCACCCCTATTAACTTCTTTTCAATGTGTGGCACATATGATTTCGAGTAAAGTCGTTGTATAGTGTGACACTTGTGGAGCTGAAGTGAACAACACACATGAAAATCCGTCGAGCCCTTTAATTTACAGAAAGAAACAAAGACCCAAGCATACATGCATACTCCTACGCTCGCAAAACATTAACCTACTTTTTGCTTTGCCTAGTGAGGTAATAAATTATTGTAAATGAATAAAGTATTTTACGAGGTATGCGCATAACTATTGGAACTGAAGACTAATCGAGAAGCGATGTCGTACATAAGCAGTCACAAGAAAACTGTGGAATTGTGTAACGGTTAAAAAAACACATGACAAAAATTAAGAGAATTTATTCGACTGTAAATGCTGATATAAATAATGAAAGAACTAAATATCCGACGAAGCCAACAAATAAACGCAAACGAACTGTCCTATTTCGTCAAAAACGTTTGCAATGAAAATATTTGGAAGTGAAAGTTTTAACAGAAATAATCCGAGAAATATCCTGATCTAATTTTTAGATTATTCATACTATTTGGAGATCATCATCTGCTCACCGGAATCATAATATATGGCAGTAAAGTGTCCCGCCATATTGAAATGTGTAATAACCCCTAGCGATGTACTAAATCGTAAAATAATTATTAGTGTATTGATTCTGTACATTGATAAGAATTTTTTTATCGTTACCTGTTGACTATGAATTATCTTATATTTATGGACAAGTTTTGATAAGTATTCCGTGAAAACAGTGTACAAAAAGTGATAATATCATTAAGCCTATAGATCATTAAGCCTAAGTAGAAATAGACCACTAAATCTGGCTTGAATTATTGATTTCTGCAATAACGTTTATTTGCATGTTGGAAATTTGTGAAATTACTTCCTGGCCAAAATTTGTATCCGACCCGCACACGCAAGCTCCGCCCACACCAATGTCTTAAGTGCATGGCAAATAAATTGGATAGAGGCCGTAGACGGTGCGGGCGTTTATCCAAAGTACAAGGGGTGAATTTTTAATATGAGCGAGCAGGCGCACACACCTCCTTCCGACGCTATCGTATATCTTAAAAACTATCATTTAACATTCTAAACATACGCGAGGAAACATTTTAGAAAATGTACTGACACCGTGCCCTCTTCTTTACTAAAGCTATAGTTAACAGCAAACACAGTTGTAAACCACTTTACAAGGTACCCGAAGGATCAGAACGAAACTATTATTGCGACAAAGTCGTGCGTCCGTCTCTACCTCCGCGCGTCAGAGGCTTTTTATTTCTAAACGAAATAAGACAGTAACTTAAAATTTTCATATAATATTATATTCGTTGATCCAAAATTATAAATACTTCAAATTGTGTTTTTATCTTAAGACAATGTGAAGTAAACAAGTAATTGAAAATATCTATGATGATAATTGTTTATTAATGTGATCATTTACTATCATTGACGTACATATTTTATAAAAATGTTCATTATAATTCCGCCAAATTATCTATTTATTCTTCAGAAGACACAGTTATAAACCACTTTTCAGGGTTCCACAACCGAAAAATCTGAACGGACTATTATTGTGACAAGGTCGTGCGTGCATCTGTACCTCCGCCCTTCAGAGGCATTTTATTTCTAAACGAAATAAGACAGTAACTTAAAATTCACATATAAAATGACATTCCTTGATCCAAAACTATAAATACTTAAAATTATGTTTTTCTCCTAAAACAATGTAAAATAAACTTGAAAAGTACTTGAAGACATCTGTGATAATAATTGTTTATTAATGTACTCATTTACTATTATTCACACCCATATTTTATGAAAATGTTCATTATAATTTGGCCAAATTATCCATTCATTCTTAACACGAGTATCTCAAAAAAATGTATTTCAAATGTTCAAAGATATACAACATAACTATAAAGACATTTGTCATCGAAATATTTTTTACCATCGAGAAATTTTTTATTTGTGAATACAATACGTTTGTTCAAAAATGATGAATACACGTGTTTTAAATTATGAAAACTAGTGACTGATTTAATTTATCATTTGTATTCGTCAAACTTGCGCTTTTTTACTGACGTGGAGTTAATTTTGCATAAAACAGATATCTGAAAAAAATTGTAAAAATATATGTGATAATATATATATATATATATATATGTACATATATATATGTAAATATATATATATATATATTTATACATATATATATGTATATATATATATATATATATATATATATATATATGATAATAGAAGACTACCTTATTTTAATGTTTTTGCATAAAGAATGTGATGCATATGTCCATGCACATTTAAAGGCTTATAGAACTTGAAGAGGATTTCTGTTTTGCGTCAGACTTACTATTTCATGATAGTTGACTGCATGTACATTAGCGATGCGAGTATATTACCAAAAGAATTCAGAAAGACACGCTGTGCTAAAATATGCTAACTTGAATTTTAAATATTTATCTTGCAAATATTTGACAAAAACTTAAAGAAACTAAACTTATAAGTTTTAGGTTTGTTTTTATTTTGATACACAGACATCACTAAAGAAAAACCATATCGTTAAGTAAAAAAGTTTCAAAAATCTGGTAAAAAATAAATGTCCAAATTATTGTAAGTGTGCAGTTGGTAGATAGCTGTAGCATTACTGTAGTAGATATGGATATGTTGTTGATTATTCAGATTTCAGAATTTAAATCATGATCAGAAAAACAGTTTCGAGGATCTGGTAAGAAACGAACGCCACTGCAATATATAATTCCCATGTTGTAGTCATAGCTATGGATATGTTATTCACAGTTCAGATTTTAGTAAGTTAAATTTTGTTTTTTTGTATTTATTTAGTACTCATTCGATTATAAGAGAGATTAAATTTGAGAAACAAAATTTAGCTTAAAAAATGGTTAAAAACTCGAATTAGTAATATCTAAATTGCATATTATTCACCTGAAACCTTTCACAACAAGTGTTTCTTTTACTACTATAATTCCTGTGTTGTAAAATTAAACTTTAATGGAAATTGGTAATTACGAAAAAGCAACATTTCCAATGTATAAAAAATATAAAAGTCTTTAATGATTTTCGAATATTTTTACTTAATTCGAATGCCATATATGGACAAATGTTCTAAGACTTTAGTAAACTCAAATTATACTTCTAGTTAAAATTTGATGGCGCAATAGGTTTAGCTACCGTATATTCATAATAAAATAAACTGGCAGTGATAAAATTAATTTACAGAAATAGGCTTATCGTATTGAATGAGGCTTAATACAAATAGCAAATTAGATCGTAAAATTTGTAGAAATATAACGTGATATGGTCTCGATGCCAACTTAGTCTTTCAGTTATTTTAAAATAAAATAATATCACATCATAATGAAGGGAACAAAAAGTATTGGAAAGGCTTTGATTTTACCCATTTTTTGACTGTCAACTTCTGTAATATCAGAATCATTAGCACTATATATAGTGTATGTAAACGTGATCTGTTGATTGTGAATTGTTACATTTCTTTTCTACTATAAGTACCAAGTGGCTGAACATGGTCTCGGCAGAATATTTTTATACCATCACTATGCATTCTAGCATTTAACACATAAAGGGACATGCGATTTTAATCAAACATAAAATCTAAAAAGAACAGATGTTTCTATTTCGTTTCATTCCGATTTCCTTTTCATGTAAATTCCTTCTTCCTTTCTGCAAAATCATGAGCAATTTTATAAAGAAGCAATTACTATCACATTACTAAGTTTCAAAATTAAATTTACTTATGACCAACAGTATTTCATCTTGTAAATAACCTCATGACGTAACGAAGCTTTATTCTTTTTAAAAGTAAGTAATATTCTGGCAACACCGAAATCTCAATATCCGCAATTTGGCAAATGTTTCCGCGCGCCGCCTAATTTCTCACGCCATGGACACAATCTGATACAACGAAAGCTATTTGCTCCACAAGTATATATTATGTAAAGTAGTGGAAGCACCAATTTATGAGTAATACGACTAAAACCATTTCGAAATGAAACTTGAATATTCGCTGTAATTCCTACATATCAATTCAGACAGTGAATGCCATAAGAATGTGTGATAGAAGCAACATAACGGAAATAGAGGTGTCATAATATATTTGAGCGTTAGTACGTATAAGAGATCAGCGAAAATATGCCAGAAGTTACAGAAGTAGAATTTAATTTTGAAAAAGCTAATATTTTTAGAATATAAAACAGCAAGTAATTCAGCAATTAACAATCGTAAAAGAGCGAGAAAAAAAATGTAACCGCAATATGAAACAAAAAACTATATTCATAAACGTGCACATTTGATTATTTTAATATAACAAAAATTTTAAAAAATTACATGAAATAAAAAAACATTAAAATCTAACAAAGTACATAATACGTTTTTATAGACGATTATTTACAAAAAAATAAAAAATGCCAATTCGTCGGCCTAAAATGTTAACCTGCTAAGTCCATTTTTGGTCAAAAATTACTTTTTTGTGCTATTCGTAAATTCATACAATTTTACACCTTATAGTTAAGACGTAAAGGACAATAATAATTTTTAAGGTGCTAAATATGAAGTCACGTAAACCTGCTTAATACCAACTGTCAAATTTCTAAGGATAATTCCTTCCAAGTCCCCATTCAGCGGCCATTTTGTTTGGAGAACGGCATTAGATTAACGTGTTACAATTTCGCGCTAGTTTATTTTAATTTTACGGTGAGAATTCGTAAAGTTTTGTGGTGTCATAGCATTATTCATGAAAGGTAAGTTTTATTTTACTGCTAGAGTAAGTATTTAATAATGCATTCATGTTTTAATACGTAATTTGATCCCTAACCTATAATGTATGGACTTGACAGGTTTACGTATTAAAAGATTTTTGCTTGTTAAGGAGTTAGCTAATTATCAGTTGTCATTTCTAGAATATAATTAACAACAAATTAATCCGACTGCTTAATTAATAAATTAACTAATTAATAAAATTTAATTTTTTAAAGCCTTTTTTTATTTGTTGGGTACTTAGGCTTAATGCAACGCCGTTAAACATTATGGTTTATTTATTAATATTTTTATTACAGAATGTATCGGGGTAAGAAATTGGTTGGTCTTGTTACCGACTTACAAAAAATACAAGAAGACGAGCCGAAAATAAGTAAATCCTTTGAGACTGGACAGAATAATAATGATCAGATTTTAGAAAATGTTCAGTTTGAATTTATTCATGAATTAAATAATTCTGGAGTCGAAAACTTAAACAATGAAAACTATGAAACAGATTGCAATTTTACTTTACAGACAAGTGATACAATTGGTTTGATTTTAGAAAATACTGTGAGTTCAGATTACCTCGACAGTCTCAACGTTTTTCCTAGTAAAATTTCGGAAGATGTTTTTAGTACAGAAAATAGATCGACACAGAAACTCGAGATTGATGGTACCGATATTCTCCACAGCCAAGTTTCTGTTAACGAGTCTAGTGCTGCAGCAAGTATATCTCAATTGGAAAGCCATTTTGATAGCAGTATTCTTCCTGTCGAAATTTCAGCCGATGAACCTTGTCTAAAGAACAGGTCAGATATGGCAACCCATTCTGATGTAACCAATATTCTCCCTAGCCAAGTGCCTACAGAGAGTATAATGATAAACAATTCTACCGATGAAACTTGCGCGATAACCAGATCAATATTGGCAATCAATCCTGATCCTCATATCTCAGATGAAAGTGATATTGGCAGAAATTTGGTAGATTATTCTGATACTGATTCAGCATCTAGTGTTCAAATAACAAAATCGAAAAAGCGTAAGAAGCGATTCCATGTAGATAAGACTGAATGGTTTGCTGAGCAAAATAGAAAAAGAAGAGAGAGAGGTGAAAAATACTTAGGTCGGGAGAAAAAAGATGGTTCTTGGAATTATACGAAGCCAAAAGAAGAACGAGCAATGAAATCAAGGTGTTCCTGCAAGATATCAAAATATAGTACATTGAAATGTGAAACTATTGATGAAAGTACCAGAAAGCAACTTTTCGCTAGATTTTGGAATCTTACTTGGGGAGAAAAAAAAACGCTAGTCAATGATTGGATAACTACAAAGCTAGCAGCAAGACCTCGTAATCGGAAAAATACTGACTCGACAAAAAGAGCAAATTCGTTTGTGTATCACCTCAAATTAAATGAAGAAAGTGTAAAAGTATGCCGTAAAATGTTTTTAAATACTTTGGGGATAGGGAGATGGACAATACTTCATTGGAAAACTTTAGCAAATAATCCTTCTAGAACTCCCAATACTTACAGAGACAAGACAAAGCAGAAACCGAACACCGAAGAAAAGAAAGCATTGTTGGAATTTTTGGAGTCCCTCCCTGTAATGGAATCCCATTATTGTAGGTCAAAATCTCAAAAATTGTATCTCTTACCAGAATGGAAATCTAAAGAAGCTATTTACAATTTTTATGTTAATGATTGGTGCAAACAGCGAAATTCGAAGTCTTTATCAATTTGCACATTTTCAAACTTGTTTGAAGAAAAGAGATACGCATTGTTTAGGCCCAAGAAAGATGAGTGCGAAAAATGTGCTTGCCATAAAGTAGGAACAGTTTCAGACGCAGAACATCGGCAACATATAGAAAGAAAAGAACACGCTAGAGAAGAAAAAGAACGGGACAAAAATAGTAAAAAATATATATTTACAGTGGATTTACAGGCAGTGCTTATGGCACCAAAATCAAACGTGAGCACTTTATACTATAAGACGAAACTTCAAGTTCACAACCTGTGTTTCTTGAATATTAAAAATAAGGACGGATTCTGCTTCATATGCAATGAGGCAGAAGGTGGTTTGAATGCTGAGGAATTTACTTCCATTTGGGTAGATTTTTTGGAAAATACAGTAATACCAGTGATTAATACCGACGAAAACAATGACAGTAAAACTATAATTATATACAGTGATGGTTGTACGTATCAAAATAGAAATTGTGTACTATCCAATGCATTGTTAAATGTTGTTTTGAGGCATAAAGATATTACTATAGAACAACAATTTTTGGAGGTTGGGCATACTCAAATGGAAGCAGACTCCATGCATTCCACAATAGAGCGTTATGTAAAAGATAGGGTAGTGAATGTACCTGCCGAATACATATCCATCGCAAAACATGCGCGCAGATGTCCGGCGCCATACGAAGTAAAGTATCTAAATCATTGCTACTTTAAACAATTTGATAAGGTTCAGTTCTATAAGAGCATTCGTCCCGGAAGATCTAAAGAGGATCCTAAGGTTACAGATATTAGGGCATTACGCTATGAACCAAGTGGACAAGTATCATATAAAATTTCCTTTAAGGACGAATGGACCTCTTTACCTCAAAGAAAATCTTCACAGGTTAAATCTTGTACAACTGATGAGTTAACTCAACTGCATGAAACAAGGCGAAAAATAACTGCACGCAAATATGAGGACTTGCAACAGATTAAAAGGACATTACCTTCAGACTACCACAAATTTTTTGATGATTTACCTCGCGAGTAGCGTCATCTTAAATGATTTTAAGCAAATGGCTTAAAATCATTTAAGATACAAGATGTTAAAATTACTTTCAATTACCTATTTTATGTTCTTGTTGATTATTCTGTTTTCTAAAGCTAACATAAGAATGCAATTTTGCAGTTAGGTATCCATAATTTTATAGAATTTATCTAGTGCCTTTGTCATTTTGTGATAAATAGATAATAAAAGACCTCTTAGCATTGTGATAACTTGATTGATTTTGTTCAGTTTATTATTTTAGGGAATGGTAAATTAAAAAATTCAAAAAAAAAGAAATAAAGTGTCTTGGTTGATTGTATGTTAATTCATAGTACAATAATACTATGATTTTATATTTTTGTCTGATGAATACCTACTAGAAATGTTAAAGTAAGAAATTATAATTTAGAATACATAAAATAAAAAGAGTTATAAGCACTTTCTACTTTGTTTTATTTAAACTAAACTAATTTAAAACATTCAAAGTGGCAAATACCTAAACTGCTTAGTCCTAAACTCATACTGAGCTATAAAAAGAAAAACAGACAAATCCATGAAAGTACATATTACTCTAAAACTAAAGCATATTTTTCACTTTGTATACATTCAAAAAATCAAATAAATTTATTTTCATCTACCTTATAAAAAAAAACAAACAAAAATGATAATTTCTCAAAATTATTAAGTTTTTTTATCGTCCTGTAAAATTTGATAAAATGGACTTAGCAGGTTAACATTTTAGGCCGACGAATTGCTTTTTATTAATGTATAGCGATTGCTTATACAAATTAAAAATAAATATTTGGCTGATGTTAACCTTCATTCTGTGTTGTCAAAATTAATGTCTTTTTCGGTCTTTCCAAGTGGCTTTTTTCAGCGAACCCTGTCGGGCATGCGAGTATCATAGATTAGCACTCTTCATACACATCTGTGTATGGAGTATAGCACGAAAGTCGATTTGCTCTTTGCTACGTTTGGGTGGTTCAAAGAGTTTCGTAGAACGAACATTTTCAAACTATCATGAAAAATAAGTTGACTTTTCATAAAATATACGATATTTTTGGTGTATCTGATTGATAATTTAAATATAAATTTTAAGTAATTTATTTTTTTCATTTATTCAATTTAAAACTGTCATTTCTGTTCTTGAAACATCTGGACATAACACTATATGAAATTTGGAACGCAAAGGCCGTGTGAGTTTTTGCTGTATCATTCCAGTTGCAGTTCATATATTATTGTAGTAAAAAAGGTACTATCTTAAAGATCACGGTCATAAAGTTTGGCTCGTGTTAATATCACACGATTATCTAATTCATTTTTGTCATATTTATAATCGCGACTTTTAACTTTTTGCAAACGTGGATTATCTTAAAAACGTTAAATAAAATCGTTTAATTAAATTAATTTTTAGAAATAATGGGTACCTACCGTTTCAAACACTTATTAAGCCCAAATGTCTAAAATTACATGCGCTAAAATAAAATGGCGGCTCGCGGGTTTGTTGTGATGATATGCGAACTTAAGTGACTGACGAGCAAACGAGTTTGCCGAGGTGAAAAAAAACAACGAGAAGACAAACATTTAAGTTTAAAATAAATTATACGCTTATTGTCACTTTAACACTGGTACTTATCTGTCTTCGTCACCACCATCCTCAACTTCTACTGAATCACTCACAATTTATTCTCTGTTGATAAAAAATATCGTGTGTACTTATCTATGCACGTTTGAGGTTATACTTCTTTGGCATAATACAAGATTAACTTTATTTAGCACGCAATAATCAATCGAAATAAAATAATAATAGGACTGGATATAAGTACAGTTTAGCGAAAATGTAACTTTTCCAGCTTTTTTGTTTTAAATAAAAGAATATAGGTAAATAAAAAATAACATATTTAAAAAATTAGGGCTCGGACACGATTATTTCATTATAAAAAATTGATTTCAAAAACGCTCTTTCTATGAAGAAACGCCTATCAATTGGCCGCCAAACATAAATTTTATAACCTCACTTTACGCGATCCTTTGCTGATTTTCATATTTTTATTTTTTAATTTTTTTTTTTATTTTAGTTGATACTTCATTTTTTACCTATATTCTTTCAATTAAAGCAAAAAAAATAGGAAAATCACATTTTTGCTAAATTGAACGTGTTCTAACGACTGGAGCGGGGTTATAAATACAGTTGGTAAAAACTAAATTCAATCAAATGAATTTTAAACATTTTAAATTTATTTGACATAGGATAGGTACACCATTTTATTTTTCTGCTGGCTTTCCATTGGAAGTCAATCATCTGCCAGACCATTCCTAAATTTTCTCGTTTCAACTTTATTATTTTTTCATGCAGAATAGTAAAAAAAATTATCTTTTTATCTAGAATTTAAAAAAATAAATTAAATATAACATTAATTTTACATTTAAATTTAATTACTTTTATTTTTTTTATTTCATCAAGTTTTGGCATCTATCAAAAGCCCCATTTCATCACGGAATCAATTTTGAATGTACTTTCTTCTAATATTGACTTTTGATATTCTTTTTGATTTGCCACGACTTGATCTCTAACCCGTATGACATATGTTAAATGCATTCAAAATATTTATTCGAGACATGAAGGCTCGATAGTCTCATCGTTATTGCAGTTTCGCTGCAGCTTTTTGCACGAACAAGGTTTAAATTCTTCATTTTCATTGAAGTTGCTTCCCAAATATGTAGCCCTGTTATGCTTGATTTGATAAAATGCTAGAAACTTTTCCGTTAATAATGCTTAGATCAAAATACTGTTTTATTGATATCTCACATCCTCCTACTTCTACAATTGTGGGAGATAATTTTTGTATTTGAGATTTTACAGTTTCAATTTCACGTTTTCTTATGTAATCAGTTTAAATGTGATCTTTCTTTACATATATTTTGCACATTTCCAATTTTGCATTAAAGTAATAAACGAATATTTTAAACTATAATAATATAAAATACGAGAACAGGTTAAATGATTATCGAAAACGTGTCATAGATATGTACCTGTATGTAGACGGAGAGTATTATAACATCATAATTTCTTTAAGACAATTTTTATTTTTTGAAATCTGAACCTTTTCATTGCTGATGAAATATAAATCGGTTTTTGTATAATCGACCTACCAACGCCAACAACTATAAGTACGCAACTTTCCGATACAAGGAATAAATTAAAACATATTGGCACAGGATAAAGTTGAGATAATGTATCCAAGCTATTTAAGCATTATCACATCAATATACATGCGTACAAATTGAAAACATTTTTTTTTTAATTTAGTTAAAAAATAATAATATAAGATAACGCCACGACAACATTACATCTACGGTAGCATACAGTCAGTCATGTTACTGACGTAGTCATTTCGTTTAATTGCAATAGATGGCGCACATGAATTGGTGTTGTCATTTTCTATTTGATTTTTCTTTCTTTAGCCATATCTTGATATTTAGATTAATGCATCAAACGGAACGTTTGTATAACGGTGATATTCATCCTTTTGTTATCAAAAGGAATGTTTTTTCACTTTTTTCTTGTTTTACATAGCTTTTCTTAAAAAAATAGCATTTATAAAAAAATATATGGTTGGATATAATATAAAGTTTTAAATAAATTTTAAAAAACCCTTTAAAAAAATGTTTTGATGTAATTGATACGTAGATAATTTCATAACATGAATCACTTGTCGTTCAATTCATATTTAAGCACTTTTTTCATCAACCGTCACGAACAAAGATTGAAGCAAGATATTTTATCATTTAAAAACTGAAATAAGACCTTCAAATAAATACGATTTCCAAATATATTTAAGGTATTCAAAACTAACTATATACATATGTATATATGTGCGTGCGGGCGTGCGTGCGTACGTGGGTGCGTTCGTGCGTGAGTGCGTGAGTGCATGCGTGAGAGCGTGCGTGTGTGTGTGTGCATACGTGCAGAATGGAAGTAAATAAAGGCAACATTCAGTATGATCCGTAGAGTGGCAGGCAGAACTGAAAAAAGTTATCTTAAGTTAAAATTGCTAAACGATTTTCCTGGCATATTTACATCACCATGCCTAAGGGGGGAAGTCCATGTAAACGCCTCAAAATCAGTCATATTTTAAACATATTTTTAAAGGTGGCAAAATAATTTTATTGTTTTAGATTTTTAACATAACTTTATTTAACCTTTCTAAAGTATAAAAAAAAATTTCCTTCCAAAATGGCGGCTCAAGATAATTTTTCGTCTGTCATCTCCGACCCGAGGTCCAAAAGTGCTCCATTTATCACACATCATTGATCTGAAAGAAAAAAATTAAATTGTTTTCTTTTTATAACATATTAACGGGAAAGATAAACCTATAACATTAAAAAAGCATAAAATTCTATATAAAATAAGCCTTTGAAAAATAAGTCAGAATTTTGGGCTATTTTTTCGACATTTTTGACCCTAATATAATATAGAATATCCGATAATAATATAAAAAAAAACCTCTCAAAATTTCAAACAAATCGGTCAATAACTTTTTGAGTTACAACACGAGCAGTTTTTAAAAGTACATTTTCGAGATAATCGGGTTTAAAATTTTAGTACAGTATAACGACCAGTTTTAGTTACTTACAGATTAGTGTGCAATCCCAGATGCATACATAGGTCTTCTGGCTCTTCAAAAAGCTGATTTTATTCAATTTATAGCTGTTTGCGGTCTTTACGAGCAGCTTTTGTTTCAGAAAGGCTCTTACGGTCCTGTCGGATTACTTGCGCCTCATATTTATTTTCATTATTCTCAAGGTTCATTATTCTTAACACTGAACTGTAACCTTCATTAAATATACCAACAGCAATGTATGTTGAGATTTCAACAAATTGCAGTTTAAACTAATTCTATTTCTCGACTAATGTTTTTTCCATATAACGGTGTTCCACGTGTACAGGGACGTAAATATAAATATATATATATATATATATATATATATATATATACTTTATATATTATATAATATATAAAGTATAGTTTTGATACATTTAACGGTCTTTCAAGAATTATGGGACAAAAGAACTATTCAAAGTTATTATAAAGGAAAAGACCCTTTTTCTGAAGCGCTCTGACTACCTGACTCGCTACTTTACAATACGCACTCCGGCGCGCTCGATTATAGTACCTATAACTTTGTAATTCAATATTTTTTTCCTCTCATCAATGCATGCTCAACATACTTTATTTTCAGATTATGGGAAAAAAATCGATTTTTTTAAATTTTTACATAGACTTCCCCTTCAGTGGGCCGTTGATTAATTTTGTATCAAATATGAATGTTTTAATATCCGTGTATTCTTTTATTTCTTTCTCGTATTCCTTATTACCTCAGGAGTAGAAAATTTTATCGCGTGAACGCATACGTCACAAGCTCTAGAGGATATCAATTGATGAGAAGGTGTTTAAATTTTTTTCCGTAGTATAAAACCGCTAATATTTGTATTTCATCTCTAGTAAAAAAGTAAATTATAATTTGGGATACCTACTTAATAATACGTAAGTCAGGACTGTATTTATTTAATCAGATACATGTATTTCCTAATAGGTATTTGTTGTTATGAAGAATAACATTAAAAAAAGATGCAAGATTTCTCGTTTATCTAATTGACGATTTAAATAAAGCTTTTAAAGCATTTATCTTTTTCATTTTCTCTTTTAAGAGTGTTATTTTTATTGTTAATAACACTCTTAAATGAGAAAATTAAAAAGATAAACTCTTTAAAAGCTTTATTCTTGTGACACTTGACCTGCCACTATATCAACTCATGCCTGTTTCCTTTGTACACAGAATTACATATTTAAACACAAACAAAATGTTATCTAGATCGAAATAAATGTCAAGAATTACTTCGATATTGGACGCGAAAATCTCATATATATGAAGATAGATAGGGAAGAGCTCCGTCGATGGCAATCGACAAGAACCAAATCGAAAATTATTAGAAGTACAATTTAAACGTTTGTCTAATATTTATTGTACAACATTTCATTACATGTGAATAAGATTTATATAAACTGTTCATAAATTCTGATAAAGTTTTACGTAATAGCTGAGCAACATTGATATACTTTTAATGACAACACAGACACCAATTCACTTCCCTAGTTGGTTAATATTTTATTAGTTGCTCCCGCGAATTATGTTTCGATGTATTTTGAATAAAAAAATAAATAAAAATGTTGAACTTGTATATATAAATTTATTTAAAAAAGGCTAAAAGATGTTGACTTAACAAAATAGTGTATAATAATGAGCTAAGCTTGTTAAAAACAGCTTTTATATCTAACGATGTATGGAGTTGGAATGCAGAACACTTCAGTTTTAAGAAAGGAACGCTTTGTTCTACGTAGATGGCCAGTAAATCGTCTCTGGATATTTCAGTATTTAAACTTGCAATGAGACTTCCTCGAATTTAATGAAAGGAGTCCTTTGTATCCGTTTTAACCAGGTTGTGCTGAGTGGGTGAGCAGGCAAAAGGTAATATGATATGTTCATGACACGCGTAACCTAAATCGATTTGTTTGTATGTGCCTAAATGTAAGATAGTGTAAGTTAAGTGGTGTTCAACAATAGCAACAAGGATATCGATGACATTTTTATAGTTCTAATCGATTCTACTTTTAAACTTTTAATTTGTATTTAAAATTTTATAACTAATTCAAAACAATTTTCGATTGGAGTAACGATAATTTAAAGACTTAAAATATTTTATCTGATTTAACTGAAACCAGATCAATAATAAATTAAACATTTCTTAATAATTTGAAAAAATTAGCATGTAGTAACTGAAATATTTTTAAAAAGTCACAAAATTAAAATTAGTATTGCAAGAAATTTTAAATGAATTAATTTTATTCAAAGTAAATTTAAGTTATTGTATCTTGTGTACCAGATATATTTTTACTTGAAACGTTGATTAATGAATGAATATTTCAAATAGAAATATTTTGAAATTTAAGAGTCAATTAATTAATTCAGTCAATGTGGGATAATTATGAAAGATGATTATTTTGAAATTATATTTTAATCTTTTATAAAAATAGTTAATGAATAAAAAGTTTTTAATATTATTTATACTAACTTTAATTTTAAAAGGTTATATGTTTGATATCCCATCACATATATTTGAAGCAATGGTTAAGGTATATTATTATTGGAACAAAGAAATAAAGAATCTAATTAAAAATATTACACAACATTATTATAATTGCATTTTGAAAAACAATTAAAAGTATTCACTTGTATCCCATTTAAAGAAGTTAGCGAAAAACTACCATAATTTTCTTTGAATTGACTAAAGGTAACCTGCAAAATCTGTATAATCACAAAATATTTCAAAATGACAAAACTATTGCGCTGTGATACATGTACAAAAGACGGAAGAACACACGTAAGGAGAGGCAATTATAAGATTGATAATTTTCTAATCCGATAATTTTCGCAATCTGTTGCGTAGCAGAACTTGCCAGAGAGTCTCGTTCTTAACTCGAGAATCAATTCGAAGTCATAATGTATTCTCCAAACGAGATTTGCCGAGCACTGCTACTGGCTTTACTTTCCATCAGCTAAAACGCACGTTTGATAAAATTGATGCTAAAGCTTCACCCGAAGCTACCTGTTTTCAATGTGGACTGTCAAGTTATCAATGTATTGATTGCCAAGGAAACCGCTTCACTCTTACCAAAAATCTATTACGATATCAGCCTAATTTTAATCCTTATCACCGAATAGAGAATTCGCAGAATCTCTAAAAAAATTCAAATTAATGTAAACAATATTTCGAATAACGATGTTAATATTGGACATTTAACGCATGGTGAATAGAACTTGCTGTTAAATTTCTAAAATGAATGTGATTCATACTTCTCTACGGGTAATGTAAAGACAATAATTTCTATGGGGTCACTGCATATCACTTTGAACTTGGAAAAAGTAATCCGTCGGTGTTTGACCAGGAGACCGTAAGGAAAATAATACACGACTTACCTGCTAGATCTATAACTCGTCCTAGTAACTCCCTCTTTTCCAGCTTCGTGTTATTAGTCTGTATCATTTGCGTAGATTTTAGTGAATTAAATATCATCACTGTAAAATACAGTTTTCCCTTTCCTTTAGTGGACGATCAATTAAATAGACTTAGAAAAAGTTACTTCTTTACGATACTGGATATAGCATCAGGCTTCTATCAGATACCAACAGATGAACAACCCATTTTAAAAACCAGACTTGTTACCCAACAAGGATATTACAAATTTTTTACAATGCCCTTTAATCTATATAACTTTCCGGTCGTTTACTAATAAGCTATTAATACTGCCTTGCGAGATATTCGCTTCACATATGCTCTCGTATATTTGGATGATATTCTGGTAATATCAATTACCTCTGAAACAAGCCTATTACGCTAAAAGGAAACCGTACGTAAGCTGTCTGAAGCAGGCTTTGTATGAATACGTTAAATAGTAATATTCCCAAATATTCCACAGATGTCTTTCATATTTTCAAGACATCTGTGGAATACTTGGGTCATATCATGGTTGTAGCATCAACGACGATATATGACCTAGTATGACCAAAATAAAAACATTAATTCGGTCCCCTGATGCAACGAATGCACAGCAAGTTCGTCAGTTTCTGACTCTCACGGGATATTTTCGCAAAGTTGTGCGTGATTTCTCAACTAAAGTAGCCTGACCTTGAAAGTGCTCAATTGCTAACGTCCCAGTCGCTTCTTGCCATATTCGCCGCTGATAACCCTACCGAACTATATACGGATGCTAGCAGCTTAAGCTACGAAGCCATTTTAATACAAATATATCTAAACTTTGATTTAACACTCATGTTGCGACTTGCTTCAGTCAAAAGGCTTTATCAGAAGAATATATATATATATATATATATATATATATATATATATATATATATATATATATATATATATGTATATCACTAAAGGTATACTTTAAATTTAGAACTGACTATAACTCTCTTAAGGTATCGCAATTCAAAAAGACATTTTCGCAATGTGTCCAGGGTAGCCCGTTACAAACAAAGTTTTAACTTTAATGTCGAATACCGAAAAAGTGATCATATAACCCACATCGATTTTCTCAGTTGTAATCCTGTGTCCAACCCTAACGTCTCTGTTGGCATTATGACAATACCACCGCAGTGGTATCGAACAAGAGCATAATCTCGATTGTTATGAAATGCGAGAGGCATAAACATCCGGCGACGATCTCGGTACATACGCTACCGCGTAATTACCGTGCGTGTGTATTATGTAGAACGAACGGCCCGTCGTCTGTAATGACATAGTGTTTTATATGAATAAAAATAATAAGTTAATAAATATCCCACCTACCACCCGATATATTCTACTTAAGGTTTACCACGATAATAATTGCCATACAAGAATTGCGAAGATGCTGTATAAATTAAAGCAAGCTTTCTTTTTTCTAGCAAGAAATATATTATTACCAAATACATAAATAATTATGTAATATGTATGTTATATACTCGTAAATGCAATAATATTAAACCCGAAGGCCTATTGCGTCCAATTAAGAAAATCTCGACATCATTTCATTGATTATTGAGTTTTGAGTCGATTCACGATTGGTAGGGCATTGGATTGTTTGGGTCCTATCTATCCATCAGAATGATGTTCATTCGTCTTAGTCCTCGTAGACGCTTCATTAAATTTTGACACAATAGTAAACTTTATTACTGTCTGGAACACCAGTGGGAATTATTCTAACAGCGGAAGTAACTTCAATAACACCATTACCAAAGGTTTATGTAGTGAACTTAATACTCAACATCATTTTATAACCCCAGTTGAGAACTACATGTCAATTAAAATAATGCTTAATTCGGAAATGGAATAATTCGGCCACGACTATTATCAGTCTATTAGAAAGATGTAACTCACCATCAAAAACCTGTTCAAAAAATACAGGATTCACATCCATAAAACTTGACCGTGCTCGAAGGCCACACCCCTACAATAAATAATCTCCTATCACAAGTCGAAGGCGTGACCAATGATAGGAACCTAGCTAGTATTAGAAAAGTGGAAGCATCTAAGATTAATGAAGCAGCGATTAAAAGTAAACTACGCTTTGATAACCCTTGACCGCATCAGATTGACCGACCGAAATGATGTGCTGGCCCTTGGGGGCCAGCCAACTTTCATCACGGTTTAAGGACCCGTACAGGATCCGACCGGTTAACAGTGGTAAAGGTTTAAGGTTTAAGGGCCCGTACAGATCCAACACGACTTGGATGGTATATATATATATATATATATATATACATATATATATATATATATATATATATATATATATATATGAGGACTTTAAGCATACATATGAAGGTCTTTGAACTCTCTCGCAAAGTTAAACCAGATGCGAATACAGCAACATTGAAACAATTTTAAATATCGTTGTAAATGTCTTTGCACTTGCTAATCCAGATGCGAGAAAAGTAATCTGAAAATAAATCTGAATTCACCTCTTTAACATAAATACCAGATATCACAGCGTCTTGACCTGAGCAAATTACGGCCTGTTTATATCCTGAATGGACTTTCTGGGATTTATGGTACAGGCAAAAAGTATTTTAATATTATAATATAGAGTAATCGAGAAGGCAAGAATATGCGCGTCGGTGTGTCCACAAGAACTACGCCTAAAATGCGTAGTATCAATACCCAGCTGTCGGTGTGAGTCAAGAGTCTAGGCGCAGCTCTGAACGGTCTTGTGGTTTGTATGTGACGTCATTGCTTAAACGAATCGATATTGTCTAAAATAAGTAGGATACGAGCCGATATTGTCTAAAATAAGTAGAATACGAACCAATATTGTCTAAAATAAATAGAAATTTTATCAAAATATTGAACTCTGATTTACGTAGCTAATTTTTTTCCCACTTTGAATTTCTTTAGTATGGGACAGATTATTTTCAAATCTTTATTGCGGGTTTTATAACCTCTCTATATTTTATGAAACTAAGCTTTTTTTTTTCAATTTGTATTCACATAAAAAACATGTACAAATAAATGTTCTATAAATTTAACACAGTGGTCATAATAATACTTCAAATAAATAAGCAAAGCCATGCACCACATAAATCGATGCAAATGTGTATCATACTGCTGCAAGCAGATATATTTATATACGTCGATTTCCCGAAATTGGTAGATAAATTTATTCTACTGGTAACATCATAACATCTTGCGTGACTCTAGTAGAAAGAGCGTGGTGGAGGCGAAGAAGATGTTTGGCTTCAGGCGACCGCGAAGAGATTTATGCGTATACGCCTTCTAGATTTCCCTCTATTCTAAGGTTAGCAATTTGTATATTCTGTTATCGAATTCGATGTTTTATTAATTCGGTCGTGAACCATTTATACTCTTATGTTAGAGCAAACATCATAGGATAAATGATTCGAGACCGAACCTCTCGTCAGATTAGTCGTGTTGCAACTGCGCATCCTTCCTTCTCTAAGGCCGATTTACGAGATCGAAATTAATGATCAGAAGTGGTCGTGGCACGGAAAAGAACTGATGGTCTCACCACCGCTGCAAGACTGAACGTTTAATCGAATTTAATTAAGCATTCGTGACATAATTTCAACCTCTTCATAATTGGATAATAATTTAATCAATTGAAGTATGTCGAACTTCCAACAAGTGCTATGTTTAATTCGGACTTTAATATAAACATTACCTGCATTTCCAACTCTGGAAATAAACACCGCTTATGACTTCAAGTATTATAAATATCATTTTCGTATTATTTTCCGATCATTGATCTAAATACTAAGATACGGTCAAAAGTACATTAAGCAAAAAAAAATGACAACATCAATTCACGAGCGCCATCTATTTCAATTGAACGAAACTACTTCATCAGTCACATGGCCGAATGTACGCGACCGTGGATGTAATCTTGTCATGGCGTTATCTTGTTTTATTATTTTTTAACCAAATTAAAAAAAAGGTTCTCAATTTGTACGCATATATATTGATATGACAATACTTAAATAGCTTGAAATTTATGTAAAGTAATGAAAAAAAAATGTTTTTATATAACAAAAAGCAAATATAATAGTTAGATACAAAAACAGTATATTACATAGATATGTCAGTAATGGTTCAAAATTAAGGTGGCTTAATTATCTCAACTTCATTCTATGACGGAAAGTTAAATTGACTTTTTAAAAACAATATGTTAATTGAAACTAATTTATTATGAAAGAAAATAGAATGTCGCTACTAGTGATGTTATAACTGAAGTGTGTATTTTATGTTTAATCATTGAGTATTTATATTCTAGGGCTTATAGATAACATACAGATAACATTTGAAAAGAAACTAATATTTTAAATATATTAATTTGTCTAGTTGACAGATACATGTCTTTGGTGATATGGACTAATCGTTGGAAACAAGATTAATAACAGGATGCTTACTTAGAAACAGATCGTCTACGTATTTGTGGGGATGATAACTAAACTGATTACAATATAATTTATTACAAAGTGGTGTTATCTAATATTTGAAAACCAAAACAGGATGCGATGTTTACTCTGAAGGAGATCATTTACTTTATTTATGGAAGTGATAACTTATATTTATTACGAAGGATGGTTATCTAACACAGTTTTAATTTATTCACTGTTACATACTTATAGTTGTCGATGTTGGTAAGACGATTATTTAAGAACCCATATACACTTCATCAGTGATGATAAGGTTAAGATTTAAAAAAAAAATTATCTTAAAGAAGTTATAATGTTATAATACTCTCTGTCTACATACAGGTATATATCTGCGGCGTATTTTAGCTAATAGTTTATCCTGTTCTCATATTTTACATTATTTTAGTTTAAAATATTTGTTTATTACTTTAGTGCGATATTGGTAATGTGCAAGGTATATAGAAACATACAACTTAGTCTGTCTCTATCAATATATAAACTATCAATATATTGCTGTTAGATATAAATTATTCCCATACTAAATTTCATCAAGTCCGATTTTGCGTGATTAACGCCTAAAGAAACAGACAGATGAAAATTCTAAAAAATGGTTTTCTGGCTCCTATTAACATTCTATAGGCTAAATCAATCACCCTTTTTCAAATATTTTCAATGTACAGAATTCACTCTGTTGCAACATTATTATATGTATAGATAATTATTATTTGGAAGGTTAAGTACTTAGAAAATTTGTCAATTCTGTTTTGTAACGGAAAGCAGTAATTTCAAAAATTAGTTTTATTAACGCTCTTCGTGAGCACAAGCACGCACACACACACACACATACACATACACACACACGCGCACACACACACACATGTGTTTATGTACATATATATATATATATATATATATATATATATATATATATATATACATATATACACATACTTACATTAGCATACTTAAAATTTACATTAGCATAATTCTGCTGTTTTCTTTAGTCTACGAAATCCTTTTTGCATTACTTCTGCTTAGGAACTAGAAAATTATTTTAAAAACCTACAGCATAGAAGACATTGCTTTCAATAATTAAAAACATAACGTATGTGTAAGCATGTATGTCTTTCATGTATAGGTTTAGTCAAAAAGTATATGGCTATATTTAATCACTAAATGACTCAAACCTATGAGCATTTTATACTTAAATGAGTTATTGATGTGACAGATAGATGGACTAATTCATTTTGCATCTCAGGTTTCTTGTTTTTCCGGCACCGTACTCATCAAAAAATTTTCAAAAATCAAAGTGAAGAAAAATGGATATTTATGAAAAAAAATCATGTGTGAAACACGTCCTTACAAGGTCACAATATAATTCATATAGTTACTGAAAATATAACTATTTTTTCAATAAATAACAAATAATATAGTATTTTAACGATTTTAAAAAAAAATTAATTTAAAATGCTAAAAATATATTTTAAATCATTTAAGTTTTGATTTTAATTCTATGTTAGTAAATGTGTAATTGTAATTTTTTAATTTTATTGACGTTAATATATACGTGTGAATGGAGATGAACAGATTATTCCAATATCTTCCTCGTATAATATTTTAACCATCGCACTTTATCAAACTTGTCCCCGACAAGCGAGTCATATATATATACATATATATATATATATATATATATATATACAGTAGCGCTTCCTGCTCATAGATTTGGAAACAATTTTGTCGATAAGTGCAAAGTTCTAAAAAAATAAGTACAGTTCTATTACTGTGGTATTTCAATATTTTAAGGATGGTCTTGGTTATTCCAACGCAATATTTATTTAAATACTACGAGAATTTGAGACAAATAACATTTCACATTTTACGGAGATTTTTCAAGCTTTAGTTACCCTTACTGCAAAATTTATAATCGTTGCAGACGTTTGAAAAAAATTATAATTTTTAAATTTATCTTATGTATGTAATATTTTTTTCGAAATTTCAACTTAACCCTCGCCTTAAACCTTCAACTATTCCGTACGAAATACTTTGCAGAGAATCGAGATATGCATTCTAAAATATTTCTTAACACAAAGAAAAATTTTTAAAAACTTAATTTAAAAAGCAAATTTTTTTAAGTTGGTATGATTGATTCTATTTGACAGTTGATTTAATATACGCCATAATATGATATCTCTTTAAATGTTTGTTTTTTAACTTATTTAATTATATTAATTCTCTTTTGTACTTTTATGTTCGGTGTGTATATATGGTGTGTTAGTATACATAATTTCTCTGTGAAATTAGTAAAAATGTTCATTGGTATTTTTTTCAAATAGATTTTTTTATAACAAATATTCGTGAGATGCAACATATATTTTGGAAAGAGTTGTTTTTTATGCATTTTCTTTCATTTCATATCAAAAGTATTATAAAATATCATTGGTGCTATACTGTACTCATATCATATAACATATTGATCCTAAGAATAAATAATTTGTTACTGGTAGTACTGCTCCATGAATCTCGCAAGACTGACAGCTTCGTCAAAAAAAAACCACGTGTAACTCAAAAAGAATGAAAAAGACATTCATCGTGACAACAACAGAATGAATGTCAATGTCCTGTCACTAGTTTATTTTTAATTAATTCAGGCAATGTCTAAAAATTAAAAAAAAACTAGAATGTATTAATTTTTGTAAACGTTTCTAAATAATTACTATGCACTTAGTTGATTTTTATTATTATGTATTATTAACATGTTTTTTTTTAATTTATTTGAATAAATATAACGAATGCGCAATTTAAAAAATATTATTTTTTCTGTGTGTTAATGTTACAAATTGTATATACATTTTTACCTTTGTCGTTGATCAATCGCTGAATTGTTTGCTTTTTTATTTTCTAAAAAATGTGTGATTTTTTCTATAATTCCAGGTCAATTTTTGAGTGTTTCTTTTGAAATACATTGAGTAGCTTAGTTAGTTACTCGAGAGATTTTAAGATCGTTTACCTAAGATGACACACGGGCAGAAAGAGCCATCTATAGCTAAAAGTATGCGTACTAATTCGTACGTACATCACCCCCTTAATACTAATGGCACTTGCAAACTTAATAGCAAGATATATAAGGATATGAATAATAGTTTATTTCTGAAGGATGGTTATTAAAATTAATATCAGTATTAAGCCATTGGTCATTTTCTTTTCCAACCTATTTAAAATATAATTTTTGAATTTATATTTAAAAATGATTTTTGTTTTTAACCATTTTCAAAAAAAAGAATATTCTGTGTTTGACCCGTTTCGATAAGTTTGCGATTTCATATAAGTTTGCCTTGGTGAAAGTCCCACCTTCACGATGCAGCAACGTTCACGTTGCGAGAATTTTTGAAAAGAGCCATATTACAACATGGTTTGAAGAACAACAATTTCATAGGCGCTTATTATTCAAGATATGCCTATACTCCTTATTTGTTTACACCCATAATAAGATCTCAAGAAGATGTAATAAAACCCATACTGCAACTAGGAATACAATAGAGTGCTGTTTTGGAGTAAGGAAACAGCACTTCCGGTGTCTTTTAAAAGGATTTAATTGGGATCTGAATAATCTAAAATTATACATAGTTCCATTGGCAGAGCTGCATAATATAGCACTGAATATGAATGAACTAAAATCTTTGCAGGATAGGATGGTGGAACGACGTTACTAAACGACACTAAACAACCTTAACGACACTGTGAAAATAAATGAAAGATACTCATTTTCCTTTAAAGAAATAAAGGGAAATGCAACGAAGAATGCATATATTATACAATCCTTCTATATAACTTTTTATAACTGTGTTTAAAAAAGCGTTTAAAGTTATTCTTTATTTAATTTTTCCTTAAATAATTGAAGAAATTCCATCTCCTCGTGCTCCTCTCTTTTAACATTTTCATAGTTTCTGCTATGCACGCCATCCACTGTCTATATTCTATCATTTAAAACTGCTTTGCGAATTCCTTTGCTTTATTTGATATGACCAGCATTGAAAACGTATAGTCTGCATCTGATGTACTTTATTATGTACCTGTATAATACATACGAGGTATTGAATAAAAATGGGCATTTTACAATATTTGAATAACCGCTCTTAACATTTTCTAAATTTCTTGAACTAAGTAGTTAAACTAGCTAAACTCTTGAATCACTGTTGATTTACTATCATCCGTTAAGAAGTTAGATTGTTCATCACCAGAATTCATTAACAAACACTGATCTGGTCGACGGTGCAGTTATTTTGCAAAGTAACAACTATGAGTAGCCAATATTTTGAATCAAGGCTGATTTACTACCATTCGTTAAGAAGTTACATTGTTATCTCCAGAACTCATCATCAGATCCTGACCTGGTCCGTGGTGTTATTATTTTGCGAAGTAACTATTGCTAGCAGCCAATATCCTGAACAAGGCTAAATTACGACCATCCTTTAATAAGTTATATTGTTCAGTTCTAGAACTCATTATCAGATCCTGACCTGTTCGATGATATAGTTATTTTGCAAAGTAATAACTGCCGGTAGCCAATATTTTGAATCAAGGCTGATTTACTACCATCTGTTAAGAATTGCCATTGTTCATCTCCAGAACTCAGCATCAAACCCCGACCCAGCCGATGGTGTAGCTATTTTGAAAAGTAACGACTACCAGCAGCAAATATCTTGAATCACGGTTGATTTACGACCATCCGTTAACGAATTCCATTGTTTATCTCCAGAACTCATCATGAGAACCTAACTTTGTCGATGGTGAAATTGTTTTGCAAAACAACATCTACCCAAACATCTTGAATCACGATTGATTGACTACGATCCGTCAAGGAGTTTCACTGTTAATCTCCAAAACTCATCATCAAATCCAGACTTAGTCGATGGTGTAATTATTTTGCAAAGAAACAACTACCAGTAACAGATCTTGAATCACAGTTGACTTACACTTAAGGAGTTCCATTGTTCATTTCCGGACCTATTCATCAGATCGTCACTATATTTATATGGAACCACCTCGTTAGTATAATCTTTTAAATAGAATAATATTAGTTTTAAACTTTATAAAAATAGAATACAAATAAATTCAAGTATTATGTACACATAACATAGATACTACGAGATTCTAGTCAGTTGTTACTTTCAAATACCGGAAACTTTACTGACCGTTACTTCCGTACGAAAAAATATCTGAGTTACTCTCAAGTCACACCTAAATGTGTTTTACTTCAAATAATTGTATTTAAGTCAATATTTTTTTTCTTATTTACATATATTTTCTAAAATATTCGTAGAAAATGCAATTTCATCAAACACAAAATGGATGCCGCATTGATTTCATATTCGACGATGTTCCCAGATCATATAAACCGACACACGTGGGCGAGGAGGTTGGATATGGTGAGAGAAATGAATGGCGCACGAGCTGCTTACTGCCTAGTTACTATATAGTTATTTTTGAAAATAATTAAGTTTTAAAATATAGCGAAATTTAAAAATATAGCGAAATTAAAAAAATTTAAAATCAATCGAATAATTAAATTTTAAAATAATTTATAATGCAAATAAAAACATACCGAAACTTTTAACTCATTTAGAGAAATGCACAAAATATTTTTTAAAAAACTTATAAGTACTATTTATAACATAAATATTCATTATCAATAAATTAATTTTGTCATATGGAACACTATTCAATTTCAATTAATAAAAATATTATTTAAAAGCACAGATAAACTTAGTTTGTATAAATATAAAACACGCGTTTTGTATTTACAAATACCTATATAACTATCATGAATATAGCATAAGTCACTACACGCGTGTAAATGTATATTTAGAGAGCAACTTTATCCCGTCGATTTTTGTTGCATCGTGGCATCGTGTGCGTGCATCGTAAATTCCTTCTGCGTAAGAACTTCGCGATTTGAGAAAACTAGTAACTAGACAGTAAGCAGCTCATGTGCCTTCCATTCTTCTCTCCATATCCAACCTCCTCGTCCACGACAGTCAGTTCACATGATCAGCGAACATCATTGAATATGAAAGACGTTGAAATCGATGCGACATCCATTTTGTGGTCTATGACTTTCTAAAATTATTTGAATATTTTACAGAATAAAAATTATGAATAATCGACTTGAATAAAAAATGTACCTAGAAAAAATTATTTATTTTCAATAATCTGAGACATCAATAAAAATAATTGTACGCGCTATACATCTGAGACATCGATAAAAATAATTGTACACCCTATACATGACATCAATAAAAATAATTGTACACGCTATACATCTGAGGCATCAATAAAAATAATTGCACACGCTATACATCTGAGACATCAATAAAAATAATTGTACACGCTATACATGACATCAATAAAAATAATTGTACACACTATACATCTGAGACATCAATAAAAATAATTGTACACGCTATACATCTGAGACATCAATAAAAATAATTGTACATGCTATACATGACATCAATAAAAATAATTGTACACACTATACATCTGAGACATCAATAAAAATAATTGTTCACGCTATACATCTGAGGCATCAATAAAAATAATTGTACAAGCTATACATCTGAGGCATCAATAAAAATAATTGTACACGCTATACATGACATCAATAAAAATAATTATACACGCTATACAGATGTAATAGAGACACAATCTCATTAGTGCCGATATCATTAATAATCTGTAAGATAAAAAACGACCTATTATGGTCACCGCAAGCTATACAAGTAAGTAGTAAAGAACAACTTAATACAATATTAAATTCAATAAAATTAGCAAGTAAGTATATGTTCTGTAATTAGCTACTATGGACGGTTTTGTTGCAAAAGCTTGCTCCGAAAAGTGAAAAATAAATGAAATTTAAACATTTCAGTTACATAAAAAAATATTAATATGATTTACCCGTAGTACATTAATACATCTTCAAGGTGGTAATCTAAAAGAATGTGGCGTCCAAATTTGGAAAAGTTAATATTTTTCTTATTTGTAAATGTTAAGGAACACTTACGCACGCCACCTTTTATAAACTATATATATATATATATATATATATATATATATATATATATATGTGTGTGTATATATATATATATATATATATATATACCTATATTTGTTACCGATAATTCCAAAACCATGGTTTCATAAGTACAGCAGTGCTATACAATTAGTAATTATACCATATTCATGTTTTTGTAATCCCTGCCAAAACAAATACAAAAACAATCAAAATAAATTATAGTTGCAAAACTAATAATCCCTTCTGATGAACAGCAGATATTGAGTTGATTTAATCGACATGTCAACCAATTTGTAAGGCGTTTTTAAGTATATTCTAGTATGTCAAGATAACCTAACCAAATTCGTAAGAATTTACCATCTTCAAACAAATATTACAACCAAATAATAGCCATCAGGATGCTAATAGAATGGTAAAAAAATTATACTCCATAGACGGTTTAAAAATCGTTCAGAGCAAAAGCATACACAGGTAATCTTGGCAAAATGTCAAACAGACCAATTCATATATACGTGGAACGATCCAAAAATAATGATAAACTGGCTACAAATACCCGTTTACCAAATTAAAAAAGGTACATATATTTGTTCGTTTCGTTGTTCCTACAATAGTAAGACAAAATAAAAAAAATAAATCTTCTCCAAATTACTACAGAAAAAAGCACTCTGAAAATGGTAAAAAATTAAAATACGAGATTAGTTCTCGTATTTTAATTTTTTACCATTTTTTACTTTTTACCATGTTAGGATTTTTACAGTACAATATCGTTTTCGAACATAAAAAAATTACTGCTACAGCTAGAAATCGTTGAAATCGTAGACAAGTCAACGCTTTCCCTACTCTCTCCTACATACACTCCCACACAGACAAATGAGTGCTAGGTTTTACTTATCGCTGCCTTGGGTATAAGCTTTTAAATAAAAAGAAATCATCCAAATTGATTGATAAATGCCGAAGATATGAGGTGACATATACTCAAAAAATACAGTCCTAAAATTGACATACCAAAGATCCATATTAAACGTATTATTAAGGCTACGGAACTCTCACAAACAGCATTCAAATGATTCGTGTCAGACGGCGGCAGATATAAAAAGTCTTTATAAGTGGGATGCCGAATTTGTTAACCGAAAATCTTTCTATGAGAATAGTGCATAAAGCTTAAAACAACATCACGAATCAAACAATACCTAACTGCTTAAAGCATAAAGGTTGCCTTAAATAATAAAGAACCAAATAATTTCTCAGAAAATTCATCGAAAAATTCCATTGAAACTGAATTATTACAACAAGCTGCTAATCACTTAAATATTGAGTTTTAGAAAATTTACAGACCATTAAATGGAATAAGAGATTTTCTAATCAATTATCCAGAAAAAAAGATAATAACCATGATGGAATCAGAGGAGGAAAGTAGAGAAGAAGAATCTCATCCTGCGTCAACGAGAATAGTTGTTATCCTACGAAGCTATTGTTGAAAATGTTGGAGTTGTTAAAAGATCATTTAACTTTTTTTAATTAGATACTTACTATGCGTATCATATGAAAAGGTTGATTTTAATATATTATGACACTATATTTACAAAATAATAAAACATATTTTCATTTAAAATTAATCGAATACTTGCTTTCCAATATTCTACATTATTAGTGTCTGATGAGCTGACGCATATGCCCTATCTCTTTTTCTAGGAAAATGTCGTATAAGACGCTTGTCATCCAAAATTGAAATAAAATGCGCGCTATCGTACGGCAAAAACGTGGCCGCCGCAAAGCGCATGTTATGACTTTCCCTTATCAGACTACCAGCACGATTCTGACGCACTAGTATATATATTCATATATACATATATATATATATATATATATATATATATATATATGTATATATGTATGTATATATATATATATATATATATATATATATATATATATATATGTATATATATATATATATATATATATATATATATATACACTCTTTTGCCTAAAAAAACGGTTTTGATTTTGTCACATTATTAACAAAATATTATTTATTAAGAGATTGTATTAATTGTATTTGATACTGGCAGGTATAGTGTATTCTGGCACATAAAGATAAACGTTCTAAATTTGAAATTTGTTCTTTTTGAATGAAAATTCTGTTTCACTGACAAAAACGTATTTTTTGGCGGTAAATGAAATCCAACTCTTAATAAGTTCTTTTTCATTTGTTACGTTTTTTATTTTAACCAATAAATTTTAATTAAATTTCTGCTGTTTGCTGCATTAGTTCACATCTGTTTGCTGTTCTCAGTATGGTTGAAAAAACGATAAGAGCTAGTAAAATTATTGCGCTGCTTGAAGAAGGCTGTAGCCAATGTTATGTGTCTCAGCAGTATAATGTGAGCCGTTCCACCGTCCAAAAGACCTTGCAACAATACCAAGAAACGGGTTCCGTCAGTAAGAGGCCCGGTTCGGAAAGCTTCATAGTCAGTCACGTACGTGGATCTCAAACAGAACCTCGAGGACGTCAGAGGTACACGAGTAAGCCTATGGACAGTCAGAAGGAGACTTCAGGCCATCAATATACGTAGCTATCGCCCAGCTCGGGGTCCTACATTGCTCTGTGAGCATCGAGTTGCCAGATTGAGATTAGCTCAAAATTTTTCGTCATGGACTCAACAAGATTGGAATAGTGTTTTATTCTCCGATGAAGCTCGTGTATCGATTAATGGTGAGGATCGACGTCGGCGAGTCTTACAAAGACCTGGAGAACGCTCCGCAGAAGTGTACTATGAGGAAATCACCCCTTACCGTGGAGGCTCCGTAATGTTTTGGGCTGGTATTAACTCAGATGACCGTACCGAGTTAGTTTTTATTGAAAATGACACACTTAATGCGCAAAGATACGTAACAGAGGTTCTTATTCCTCATGCCCAACCCGCATTAACAGTAGTTGGAGGCGAGTCCATTTTTATGGACGACAACGCTCGCGCCCACTGCTCTAGAGACGTTGATGCGTATATGCAAGAGACCGGAATTCGTCGGTTAGACTGGCCAGCTAGAAGTTCCGACCTCAGTCCGATAGAACAAATTTGGGATAATCTCAAACGATGCGTCAGAGCCGTAAAACCAGCTCCAGAAAACATTCAGGCCCTTAAAAATATGATCGTCGCTGAATGGGAACGTATTCCTCAGAAAATGAAAAAAACGTCGTCGAAAGCATGCCTAGCAGACTAAGCGCATTGATTTTAGCTAGAAGAGGCCATACTCGTTACTAAATTTTTAAATTTTATGTTAAATTAATAAAAAATATTCAAAAATAAACTTTAGCCAAAAATAAACTTTAGCCTGTACCAGTATGAAAACGCTCGTCTGTGGACTTAATATAGTTTTTTTTATTTATTTGCATTTTTAATGACTGAAGTAGGTAAAAAGGATATCTCAATAATAAATAACAATATTCTCATTAAATCGCCATATAAAATGTATCAAATAATAATAAAATAACTCTGAAATGGTTTATTCTTATAAGTGTCCGTTTTTTTTGCAAATTGTAAAACCAATAATATAATATATACTCTTCGTTTTGGCTGCGAAGAGATTCTCTAACAACATCTTCCAAATCCCGATATTTACCTTTTTTAGTATCAAACAATTAAGACTTAATTTGGGTAAAAAAAATTAATAGCTGACAACACCAACGAAACTGGCTCGCTTCTGTCAATAATAAACAACTTTGATACTTTAAAATTACATAGTTAATTGAAAATTAAATTAAGTAATAGTATTTAAGTTCATTAAAATCCATAGGAAAAGTAACATGCGTTTATTTTTTTTTTGACAGAAACGACTCAGTGTTCCGGAACATCGCTGTGTTCCAAGTTCCACTGTGTATCAAATGTATCGTTTGGAATATATTCCGAATCGAACGAAAAGAAACGAAGCGAACACTGTTCCGCTGATTTGTTTCGATGAGTGAGATAGAGATATGTATGGCGCGCTACAATCTGCGAAGAAAGAAATGTTTATATAGACCAATGGTTCCCAACCAGTAGTCCGTGGACCACCAGTGGTCCGCAGAAGCCAAAATATGGTCCGCGAATGATTTTAAATTATTTCTTTTTATGTAAGTTCCTATTGAGTCTTTAATTAAAATTTATTACGTTACTTACAGTCTATTTTTATTATACCTGCGTTGTGGTCCCTGCTAACAAGAATGATATAAAAGTGGTCCCTGGCCAAGAAAAGGTTGGGAACCCCTGATATAAACGATATACATTATTCACCTTGAGTTATATTACTAAATTCTTGAAGTTGATTTGTATCGTCAGTGTACGACGTGGCAAGCGTTAACGTTTGCCGGTTTGTTTTTAAACATATTTCAATTATTTGTATTTTTATTTCAATTTCAATATTCCATCTAATATAATAAAAAGTATAAAACGTATAAATATTTAATTATTTATACATTTTTTACTTTTTATTATATTTAAAATTTAATTTTTTTTTAAATTCCGTGTTAAAAATTTGAATGTTAGATGCCTCTAGTGTTTTAATATTTAATATTAAATATTAATTGGTAGTGTGGTAAAATCCTAAGTGCTAACCATTCGCATGATCATATTTTTAAAATTAATTTACCAATACCACTTAAAGTGAAGAAAAAAACATAGAAAGATTGATTTACTTATAATACATACATACACTTTATAATACATACATACACTCCAAAATTGTAATAGTAATATAAAAATAATACTTTTTATCACTTTCTGTCCGGACAGTAAGATTTCAAATTAAATATTTCAACGTTCAAATAGCGATAAACATATATTCGGCCCGCCGCAAACACTGTCGACACATTATATCAATATACATTCATTTCGTATCTGTTCCGTTCGGAACTCTGAGAAGCAAGTCCCAAATATTCCAAATGAAACGTATCACTATTCCGAAACATTCCAATGATCCAGATTCAAATACATTTTCCAATCACACAAAGATACGTAAGGCACACCTCTAAACGCGACTGTCAGGCGTCTTGATACTATTCATTTTATGCGTAGTTTTTGTGGACACACCGGCGCGCGTATTCTTGATTTCCGGATTACTCTATATTATAAGATTGCAACATTACAAAAACATATACATAGGCTTCAGTTTCGCTAGAAAATAGGTGCTGTATGGCCGTACGGTTAATTTTTTCACCTATGGATTTTAATGAATGTTTGTATAACATTAATTATTTTTAAAAAAAGACGTGAAAAAACCGTTAGGAACAATTTTAATATCACTTTATTCATATTTAATCTAATTTCTAACTGAGTCATTATACTTTTTAAACAACAACTCTATTTGTTGATAATCAAATACGTTTACCGAAACTTCAGCACTTCTGGTTAACTTAACGCAGCTAATCGTCGATGATTCAATACTTTTATTTTTTTCTACAGTAAATTAGCCCTGCCTACTAAATAATCGATATTTTGCTTCCTTTACTCATTAAAATGGCGTTAATAATAAGATCATTTAAAAATACACTCTTCCAATTTTTGCAACCTAATTTTATTTGTGACTTGACAAAATCAGATAATAGTATCTGTTGTTTTAATTACTAAACATAATTTTCATCGATAACAAGCATGATATAGAATCCTATCCTTAATTGGATGTCCCTAAGCTTCAAAATATTTTCTCTACGTTAAAAACAAATAAAAGCATTTCCATTTCCAATTGTTTCTTCTTTTTAGTCTCTTTGGCAGTCCTCTTACATACTTTCTTTGATTTAATATTTAGATTCTTAGCCAAATTTTTAGTTTATTATTATATTTTTCCTGTTATTTTATTGTCGTGCTAGTGAAACTTCGGACATTTGATACTTTGGTTTTCGTGTGGTTGTTGGTTATTCTTCCACCTTCAAGATGAATCTCGCTGTTAGGGAGGTGACTGGACGTAAGTCCAGTCACCTCCCTAGCAGCGAGAGTACTTGAAGTGCATTCTTCAAGTATCTCGCTGTCTAGTCGAGAATCTTCGACAGTAAGATGCGTCACAGTAAACTTTGGGGTGATAAATTCAGACACTTCGTCAACTCAAATATTTACATACAGAGGAAAATGAATTTTTGGTGGTCCATTATTTTTAATTGATATATCAGTTTAAACCTTACTGTACAATAAGGAAGCGTCAGAGTTATCAAACTCAGATTCAAGATTTTCTTGAAAACGGTAAACTTCAGTACGGTTGAATCTCTTTATCTCAGGAACTGTCATTGGTTCTAGACTTCTCAAAGTTACATTTTGACTTCGTCTAACAAAAGACTAATCTCTTCAACTCATCTTAAATAAATCGAAAAAAATATAACATGCACATTTTTTTCATAATTCGTCAGCTTAGGTTCTTGGTCATTAGTGAATACTGGACTAAATTGACTGGATTCTGAAAAGATATTAGATACCACTTTTGAACTATCCTTCTACAGTCACATTAGGTACACTATAGTTTTTAACTATTTCTTTCATCGACTCTCCGCACAAAGAGATAATTCACATGACATCCTCGGTTTTTCTCTCTTTATTTACCATCTGTAAAAAAATATATACGTCACTTTACAAAATGTAAGTAGTTGAAATATTCATGGTATTTTTTTAAAAATCAACGTAAGATACGAGATATAAAAGTTTTGTTATCTCATTCCGATTTTCACCACAACTTTTTACGACAATTGTAACTAGACATAGGAAAATTTCTAACATTCTAATTAAACACAAAGTATTTGTTATATTACTTATTGAAGTTGTTGTTCTTATTATTAAATCAGGATCTTAATCATATAATCGATCATAGTACTAGAAACTATGTACAAATTTTATAAGAATAGCATATTCTTTTTCATCTTATATTGTTCATTCTGGATATTGCTGTTTCTATTGTTTTAAAATCATGGGGAGAAAATAGTTATTTTCTTTCTCGTACTTTGTTTATTCATTCGTAATAAATATATGACATGACGAAGAATACATGGTGAAATTGACGATACCGCTGTAAGAATAATTGACTTTGAATGAAAAGTCAAACAAGCTGATGAAGATATTGAAGTTGAATTCCCTGAAGTGAAAAGCGACATCTATACATGACAGAGAGATGGTATAGCGGGATCGTGTGATAAAGAAGCTAGAACAGAAAAATCAACAGAAGCCTTTATCAATCATGTCACCATTCATTCAAGCTACATGTAAACCAACATCCTTAATGATCAACAAGTTATCGAGATTGGTAAAAAGTTTATTTCCATAAATATATCGATATTATATTCTTGCGCAAGCAATACCTACCATAATGTTTCCTCGCGTATCAGCTAAAAAAACTGAATCCATGGTTATAACTTTACCAATGTTTGTCCTATCAAGTTGTTGGGTATATATTCGTTGCTTTCTTTAAAGACCCGTAAATGCTTCAAACAAGCGGGCGTATATTATGAATGCAATGAGACGTGAATATCCGAAAAACTGTATCCTGTCTACCATTTCTAATGCCAAACGTATACTGTGGGTGTTTAAAAGAATAATACAATTTGAAATTCATATAAGATTCTTAATCATACATTATAACAAAATTACCAGTGTCTGCATATAAATAAACAGATTCAATGAAAGGTTTAAATGAGGTGCTGACTAATGGTCATAACTAATTAAACAGTATAATTCGTGAATAAAAAATTTTTTTCTGCGATAAATGTTTTCTTAGTCTGCATTATGTAGATGTCATTTTTGATGAATCAAAGTAGCGCACAGTGCGGGCTGCATAAGTCTTATTCACCCTGCTTGTGGATGAAAAATTTATATTCTGAAAAAAAAAGATTCATTCAATATTTCTGCATAATTTATAAATATTCTTCTTCATTTATAATATTTCTGCATAATTTATAAAATCAATTTTAATAAAAATATTCCGTTATCTGAACTCGTCTTCATACTATGCTAGAGGTATTTTCAAGTTTCATAAAAAAACTTGCATTTCCGTAGTGAATCTTGCAGCATATAACACAAATGTCACATTTTCTTCGTTTGATCCTGATAAATGTAAGTTATTTAACCAAATATAAATAAAACTACTATAAGACAAATTCTGGAAAGGACTAACCTGATGACATTAGGGCTGTTTGCAAGAGAACCAACAATAAACTTACAATAACTGGTAAAGATATAACTAATGTAATTCGGGAAAGAAAATTTAAAAAATTAAAAGAATATTGAGATATTCGTCAACACGAATGATGACATTCGACAAAATAATATAGGTATTGTTTGTAAAGCGTATGTAATATATTTTATTGAAAAATTTAAAAATCTTTACAAGTTTACAATGAAACATTAGGGTATTTTTGACTTACCGTACATTATATTTTTAGTAAAAACATTTAGTCGAAAACATGTAAATTTAATGTCATTCCTCTTATCTAATAGGGTAAATGACAATTGTCTGTTTATTTCATTAATCATAATTTCCAAATTCAAGTTAACCAGAGCTAAAACAATATCCTGATAAATCATAAAAATTTGACTAATTTACAAAAGTGAAAATTTTTTTTTAGACACAGAGGGCAACACTGAATATTTTTCATTCGTATATGCTCATTGTATTGCATGAGAGTGAATGAGATAAAAAATAATACTATCGTTAAATCTAAAAGGGCATAATATGTTTATTTTTTAATTATAACTTATAACAAAATTTCTTGTAAATGGTATATACTATATAAATATAAATATATATATATATATATATATATATATATATATATATATATATATACATATATATACCTAATATACCCTGGGTACGTTTCCAGTACTAACTCGACTCGATTAAATTCAGGTAACTAATTGTTTTTTTAATATGATAAGTTACCTACACTCCAACGATTCAAGTTAATAGAAATACTGTTACATTGGAACAATCAAAACATAAATGCCATCACATAAAAAAATTGTTTTCGAAATATTTGTTGCCTATAAATAATTTAACAGTTTAGAATACCAATACTTTTTAAAATTTGTTTTAAATTGCAATTGTTTTACGTATGGCAACTATCACTCCCGCGAAATATTGGCGGGCAACATTGTTAGCGTGGCGTCATAGAAGATAAGCGTTAATTTGCCGTTTGGCGATACCAATAAATAACTTTGTTTTTTTGGTAATAAATAATTTAATTTACTGTAAGAATTTAAATCTGAGAAATAGAATAACTATGAGGAAAGTATCAAAAAATCGAACAGACGACGATGCGGTTTCATCGACAGAGGGCTCACACGTTGACGAGCCGGTTGCCGCTGAGAAAGAAGCCGAGAATGGCGGGAGCGACTTAGAAGCGGACGAAGAAAATAATAGTGCAAATGGTGAGGTCGACACAAGCACTGCAGATATTAAGGAAACTCCGCGCGCAAAACGAAAAAGCAAAGCGGCCGATACAGAAGATAAAGATGAAGAATCTACTTTAAAGGAGAGGACCAAAAGAAAGGTTAAGTCGACGCCGCGCAAAAAGGCCACAGTGGAAGAAAAAGAGGACTCTGAAGAGGAGGAATATGAGGTGCGTTTATTTATATTTGGTTAGCTGATATCATGTCTTTGTGCTTTTCTTTAATATCCGTGATCTTTACATTTAGATAATGGCAAGGTTGTTATTGTTTTGAAGATTAGGAAATGTTTGTGTTGACATGCGGAAGCATTTATGAAACTGGTTTTTATGTCACAAAATAATGTATAGTTTTTGCTTAACAATGTCGTTAAAATTTTAATGCTTTAATGATAATTATGACTTAACTTAAACTATATTAATTCGACAGAATATATTACTGAAATCATCTGTTGAAATGTTATTCGCATTTTTCGCTGTAGTTAATATTTTTTAAATTACCTGATTTTAACTCAACTCAACTAGACGGTACGGTTTAATTTATTAACATTCTGTAGACAAACAACATATATCTGAAAAGAGGTATCCTATGTATGAGGCCAATATATTGATAATACATAAAATCGAAATCTTTATGAACATTTGCTAATAACTATTGATGATTTTATGTCCATTATAGGTAGAATCAATTGTTGATTCAAAGAAAGTTAAAGGGAAACTGCACTATTTAATTAGATGGAAGGGATATTCTTCAGATAATGATACATGGGAAGCTGAGGATACTGTTTCTTGCCCTGATCTTGTCAAGAAATATCTTGAAGAGGTTTGTATATTATGATTGTAATGAATTTGATTAAGTGTATGCAAATTTCGAAAAATTACACTTCCCAACTTCGATATTCAAATCTTTACTCCCTACATATTTAAAAAAAAAACAAAATTTAATGATATTCAGAAGCAGTGAGTGGTTATGAATTACGTTAATGAAATTGTTTAATCATGAAAATATTTTGAGAAATCTCTATTATGCTTATTAGTAATCACTAATTAATAATGTACAAAATTATTAATATGCAAAACACAAATAAATATGTGGCAGTAAACATTCGACAGGTTATATACTACCAATATAAGAGGTTAAAGTGTCTGATAAGAACGAATGTTATTTTATTCTTTTACATTTTTATATCTAGAATGGTATTTTATAACTTGGTTTAATTATTAATTTCTTAAATGAATGTTATTTAATTACATGAATTGAATAATTTTATAATCACCTATAAGACTATATTAATAGATAATTCGATTATAGAAATCGCTCATCACTAATGTGCAAAGTTAACTGGCAGTAAATTTCACATCAAACTTATGTGAAATACTCAGTACAATAGTAAAAGGATATGAAATGTATAGTTTGAAAAAGCTACTTTGGTTTTTTACTTCAAACAAAACTATCAATTGACTTGCATTCTTAATAGATGTACATATCCATGTCAGTCTTTACTTCTTTTAATAATATTATTCACGCACACACTTTTGGTTTTAGCATACATGTTTTCTTTTTAGAAAGTTTGGACACATCTCCTACCAACTTTCGTCTCTATTGCTAATAGTAGGTAGATGAATAGCTAAAGATGCAGATTGAAAATTAATAATTGGCTATTAAAAGTTATGAATATCTGGTGCGATCCCATGATACTGTATTTTCAATTTTAACATTTTTTATATTCTATTTATCAGGCTTCCTAATTATGAGTTACCTTTCGCTGTCACTTGATTATCCACCTTCTGGTATTTAAACTATGTATACCATATCCATAAAATTTGCACAAATTGTGTAAATGATAACACAAAACCAAACATTTTAGTTGCTTATCTGATTATCATTTTACAGGGAGTTGGAAAGTATTTTTTCTTACTTATCAAGTATAATTTGAGCTTGTGGCGCCTGAAAGTATGCAAATTCTAACTTCAAAGGCTATAAAAACTTCTAACTTCAAAATTTAGTTTCTGACTTCAAAGGCTATAAAAACTGAAATTCAAAAACTGTAAAATAAAAATCAGAAAATATCCATATAATTAGTTTATTTTAGACGTAATAACAAATAAGTTTCGTTATGATATTTTGAACTGTGAAAAACAATATTATTAATATAGTGAAAAACAATAATATTAATATAGCAAAAAACAATAATAAATATTTGTGAATAGCTTAATAAAAAGAGTATACATCCTTACACATACAACGTTTTATGTGTTTATCAGACCTTCCTAGAGCGAGTTCTACATATATTTAACAGGTTTTACACAAATGTGCTAAATGAAACAAAATCAAATGTTCTATGATAGATTATTACTTTGGTAATAAAAAATTTTCATGATTAAATGGTTAGCATTAATATATAATACTCTAGGTTCAAGCAAGTAGTATGTATTAAATTTAACTGTGTAATAGTTTAATTTCATACAAACTATTTTTAGTTTGACATTTAAACCAAAGCCATAAAATGCTATCTAAGGCTTGTGCAGAAAAACGAAATAAAATAGTATTCACTTTTATTTCACACACCCAACATTGTTCTCTTTATTTCACTTGTGTAGCATGTATTCTACCAAATGTTTTCAAAGGTCAAATTTAATATTGTATGCAAAACAATTTAAATAATTTTAATGGGATATGACATTCTCCTTCAAATAAATGTTTTTAATATCTTTTCCAATTATTCTAGATATTTTAGTTCTTTACAAAACCTGTAATACTTATTTTTAGCAAAAGAATGATAAGAAAGACAAAACTCCCAAGAAAGGCAAAAGGCAAGCATCCGTGTCTCCAAGCAAGCGAGGTCGGGGCAAGAAGGGCACTGCTAAATCGCCAGCCAAGAAAGCTAAAGTGGAGTTTGATTATGAAAATGCCGATGAAAACGCTGAATATGAGGTAATAATTACATTTATTTGTTTCAGAAAATGACATGATTTTAAATAAGACACCGTCTCTATAAGGAAGAAGTAATCGTTTGCGGACTTTCCTAGCTGTATATCTCAACAAACTTCGAACAGTCAAAAGCAATATTAGAGTAGCCATGTTATTTAATGTCTCGCATTCTAGAATGAATGACGAGACAATGTTTGCTGACAGAATTTTTCAATTTACATTTAAAACCTAAATGATGATATTAAAAGAAATTTTTTGGATAGGAATTTATGGATATCAAATTTTTCTAGAGAAAAGTTAAATTTTTATTAATTTATAAGTTGATATCGTGTTGTGCGCACTATGCTTCAAATGTATTATTAACTAAGAATTAGTTGATTTATTAGACAATAATAAAAGGGACGTTGTTCATTTAGCATGTATTTCTGCACTTGCCATAAAATATAACAAATAAAAGTATTCTCCATCCATTAACTAATACTCAACTGATGAAGGGACAAAGAATTATTACAACTTTTTGGTCTTTCGGAAAGTTATCAAAATGCTCGACTCCGACAAAGTAAATAATGACTATGTATGTTCAAATTAGTTTTATTAAGATATTGAATTTGTACATCTTAGTGAAATAAAATAATATTTTAAAGAAATAATCTGTAGTGAAATAAAATATTTTAAAGAATGTTTATATTTAACAAAAAAAAAACAAACGACAAGAAATATTAATGAGCAAACAAACAAAAAGAAATATTAATGAGCACAAAAAATTATTTTAAAGAATCTGCTGTATCCCCTGAATTAAAAAAAAATTCCCAGAATTGTCAATTCAAACGCTGGTATTGATATGATCTCGTGATTCATCCGATATAACAGTTGAGGAAGCAGGTAGTGATTGTTGTATAACTGCATTGTTCCCGAAATTTTAGTAATGCATATGTATTTAAACAGGAATTTTGCAATATATGCTGCGTGATTTCTTGGTGGGTACTATATATACAAGAAATATTATATAATACCCACCAAGAAATCACTCAAAAATTAATACTAGTCAATTCTTGTATTATATATACCAGAATTGATTAGTATTAATTTTTTTTGTTTTAAGTTTTCATGAGGAACTCATGGGTATACAATATTACCACGAAATTCTAAAAATAGTTTTTCTGGTTTCTATATCATTCTATATGCTAATAATCATTCTTTTAAAATATTTTCAATGTATAAAATTCGGTCTATTATAATTTTATTACTTTTATCGATATGTTTTATGCTGCTTTATGTCTACACGAAAAAATGGGTCAATTTTGTTTTTTTCATATTTAATGCCTAAAAGCATTATCATTTGCAAAGAAAGAATAATTTTTAATAAAATGTGTTATATTGCAGTTATTTTATCATAATTATATATTTAATAAACAAATCACAAGTATATATTTCATAATAAAGAAATTGGGCTAAGTCTCAAGAATTGTACAAATTTTTTTTAGGGATTGTAAATATTAGTCTATGCTTGCCATACTAATTTACAAAAAGGTTATATAAAAAATAGTTACACAAAATATATGCAACACTTTTTCGTTTTGTAATTCCCGAAATTTAGTCAAAAAACCAACCTAAACCATATCTAAGGTTGAATTGTATCCCGTATCAAGAGATTTACAAAGCATAACAGAGAAATCATGCTCGCATTTACTTTAATAATCTATATCGTTTAGTGTCTCAATCCATCCTGTTGGGCCGAGTGTATTTGTGTGACGCACACTACTAAGAGTCACACAGCCCCGCCGGGGGCGCGTGCGTGTATGTATTAGTGAAAAATGAAATATTTCATCTCATACATCTGACCCTTAAGATGACCGGAAAATATGTAATTTTTAGAACTTTTTAAAAGAAAAATTAATACAATAGTTTTGATTATTTGCAGTTAATTTTTACATATTTTAAGAGTACCATTATATGTACGTAATTGTTGACTCACCATCTGAAAAAGTCCACAATTGGCATACAACCTCTTCTGTGTTTTTGGTATGAAAAGAAACTAATATTTTCTCAATTTTAATAATATTTATTTGTGGACTAAGAAACAATTAAGAAATATCCAAAAATTAAATCTGAGAAAACGCTGAGAAAAAATTTAAATTCAAAATATTCATTTATTAAAAACAAATTCTGAACAAAATTTGTTTTTTGAGATATTTATTTGAACCTTCTAAATAAGATTGCACCCTTAATATTTTGAAGGAAACAGCACATAGTATCATTGTGTAGAATTGATTAAATAAACAAATAGGTAAAAAAAAACAAACATGTTAGCGAAAGTTCTTGTTTCCGTTGTTTCTGGCCTGTATGTTTTTTTACATGGCCTCTATATAACTTTGTGCGAGTACATGAGAGATCTGCTTAGGAGTACAGAAAAAATTCAGTCACAAAAAATGCATTAGCAGGGCATATACAGGTTCTGTGAATGCAATTTTTATGAAAAATTTAAATTTTTTGTGAGATTATTTTGCTAGATATTTTACATCATCTACACAGGGCCAGCCTCTTGGCAGTGTGAAAATATATAATTCCTATGTCATATATAATAATAGCTAATAAATAGTGTTGTAATGAACTATATTACCTGATTTATTTATTTTGTAGTAAAATTAATAATACTATTGTAAGTACATTTTACCTAATTCTGTCTTTGTGTGGAGTTAATTGATGCCAATTTGTAATAATTTCTAATCACATTTTATTCCAAAATATTACTCTACAATTTCAATCTTGATAACGTTTTAACTTTTCATCACATAATGCAGGTTTGCACTCAATTAGGTTAATTAATTTTCCACTGAAATTGACCGTTTTTTAATTTGGAACACAGCTTGCGATCAACCAATGACTAATTGGGTAATGCACACAAATATTTTTGAACTCGATCAGTTGTCGACGAACACAATCACCCTATGGCTAAAACTTTAATCAGTGTTTGCGTTTAAGCATTTTAATATTAATGTGATTTGCTCAATTTTTAAATTGTATAATTAACAATTAATAGAAGTAGTACTAATAACTATATACTGCCTAACAACAGGTTTGGAGGGGGGTGGCAGGTAGAGTGGTTAACAAATTTAAGATTTAAAGTTTTTCTTTAAATCCAATCAGATTATACTAAATTTTTTTAAATTATGTGGTTTATCAAACAAAATCTTAAATTATGAAAAAAATTAGTTCCTGTGTTAATGACACTAATTTTTTAAGGAACTAATTTTTTTTTGTTCAATGACACTAATTTTTTAAGGAACTATTTTTTTTTGTTTACCAAAAACACTAACCCCTTAAATATCTAATATACCATTACCAATACTAACTTTTAATTAACTGTATCTTGAATATCACATAAACATGCTTCCTATTGTGTACATAATATTTTTCTACGATGTACAATCATGCCCGTCAGTGTGTTAACAAACCGCTACATACATAATGTAATAGTACTAACTTGTGAAGAAAACATTCATGGCCTAATATTTTTACGATCGATAGTGTAATTAAATATGCATTCTAAATTTTCTAGGTTGAGAAGATTTTGGAAGTGCACCACAAGAAGAATGGCAAGCGAGAGTTTCTCATCCACTGGAAGGGATGGTCGAGCAAACACGATTCTTGGGAACCTGAAGAGTATCTAAGCTGCCCCGACCTCATTGCAAAGTTCATGGCGAAGGTAAGAAACTAATAAAAGCATTTTAATATAGCTACATTTTGTTTAAAAGTTTATAGCTTGCTAGTTAAGTGAGAGAATTGTTATAATTGGTGGAGTGTATTGTAATAGCTTGTAGAATTATGAATTAGTTATATTTATGTAATGCATTAATGTCTGCAAGAAATTTCTCCAATTATGTCTCTTTGATGTTTGCTTTAAATAATTTTTTTGCTGCATTGAAACTTGTTTGGTATCACATTAAATATTTGAGTTTTGCAGGGAACTTTTTGAAAATATATAACATAGGTGTATTAAATTGTGTAACCTCTTAAATACAAGCCAAATAGAAAGCTCTCTTAATATAACTATTCTATCTTGTAGGCATGACAGGAGTGTGACTAGTTTTTGGAAATGAAATGAATTGAATTAATTGACTTTCATGGAGACTTAAAAAAATTATTTTCCACAAAATAAGCAACTTAGGAAGGTAGAACAAAAACTATGAAAACTACTAGATGATATATTTAATACACTTTAATTCTATAGTCGGAATAAACAATATTTAATACACTTCAATTTCTGTTTCACTTGTTTGGTAACACTTTCAATGCTGAATTTTTTGACGCAGCCCAGTGACTTACCACATTTTCTCATTTTATTGTAATTTTCTGACAAAAGTACGTTTTAATTATATAGAAAAACTATCACTTTTATATAGTATATCATTGTGGGGAGCTATGCGCCTACCTTTAAGAGTGATCAACACTGAAGGTGCTAATTATTTTAGAAAAAAGTTTTTCTATAGAATGACTACTTTCACGAAATTAACGAAAACATTTGTACTCTTTGTTTATTATCACCAAGGAATGATCCTTTATAACCTTGACTGGTTTCAATAATACTTTTTTCTGTCGATTGGTTTACTATTACAATAGAAATCTATTTGTTTTCACAATGTTTTACCAAATAACTTCATTTTTATGGAAAACATTCTATAAAAATTCCCCTTTTTAATGCTTGGTAATTGTTTTCAGCCACCGTTTTGTGCATATCTTCTTAGCGATCCTCTGTGCTTTCTACTATTTTTAAATTTTTTGTTTTTTCTTACAATTGTTTATATCATAACAAAAAAAACAAGGTATGCAATTTTGTTTTTGCAACTATCTTTGAATTGTTATATATTTTTCTATTAAAAACAGTTACTTATATATCTAAGTTGCAAAGTTTCCATAATTTTACATATATTTAATACATTGACAATCGTGATGCCCATTTTTATATCAGTGTCAACATATCTATCTACTCCTTTCTTCCACAAAATTTAGATTTTACTAAAACGATCAAATTTATAAAAAAATAAATACGTTTGCAAAATTCGAACTAAATATCCTTTTCGATCAATATGAGAAAGTGCAATTTGTTGCGTTTCTAAATATCAAAAGCAATGAAACAAAATGGTAAAAATATTCCAGTAAATAACAGAGATATTTAGCTTATAATCGTCAATAAAATCATTCTATTTGATGAATTACTCGACCTAATAAGCAAATAAGCCATTACATTTGTTCATTAACTACATGGTTTGACATGTGGCAATAAATTTGTTGTAAATCTGAAAACTTTAGATTTAGAATAAAAATAATGTTATAAAATATAGATATCAACATCATATTAATTATGAGTATGATATGAAATTTTTCAATTTTCAGTGGGTGAGTAACGTGTTTTTAACTCATTTTTCATATTTTGTGATACGCAAGACAAAAATACAGAATGTTTTATTAGTGAGGGATAGTTTGTGTATTTTGTAAATCTAGTCACACTTTTGTTATAGCTCAACCACAAGATAGTTTAGGTATAAGTAGGACCCCCTATTAGGGGCAAATTACCCATACTTATCCCTTAACTAAGGTGGCTAGTGAATGTGTTACTACAAGTTCAATGTAAATTTTTTTAGTAATTTTTATGATGGTTTTTATTTCTGTTATAAGGCTGACAAGTATTTTCTATGTTATAATTATAAATAAATAACTGGGAGAAAATATTAATTTAAAAGTAATTTAATTTCACTGAGAATTACTAGAATCACTGATTTTCCAAATACTCTGAAAATAAAAACTGCAATATTCACTATGTTCATTGATTAATTAGTTTTCTAGTTTTCCCACGATTACAACTATATAATCAAATGTTTGAATTTATTGCATGTATCATACTACATCTGTATCTAATACACCTTTTAATATTTTGCTTTTGTAAAAATGGATTTTTATTTGCATACAAAATTGGAAATGACACAAGATTATACCAAAGGTTGTATTAGTAGATGTGTTGAGAAATTGTTGTATGTGCTAAAACAACAAATTAATAGCTGTATTGAAAAGAAGATTTTTAAACTTATATAGTAATTTTATGGCATATCGGCCAAATCCATGTCTGAAAAATAAGATTCACGGATGTTTTGAAAAAAGGAAACATATATTTCCAACAACATAGAAAACACTTGTCAGTTATGTTATTGGGCTGGCTAATAATGAGCATTTTGGAAGAAAAACAAATTGATAACTATATCTGAGTTTATTGCAAATAATCATAAGCAACACCGTCCCATCATTATTGACTGCCCATCTATTTAAGAAAGAATGGATAGCATTAAAATAGAAAGTCATGTTTTATATTGAAAAATTCTCTGATGAACTTTGGGATGATGATTCTCATCACCAAAATTCTTTTCACGCAAGGCATTGTTTACCTAAATAGGAAATAGTTGGATGGTCTGGTGAATAAGGGGTTGTGGAAACTTTTCCTGTCCCAGCTCTAATCATTTTAATCTAGTAATTCTTGCAACTTCGGGGCAATCATTGTTATGGACGTTCCTGACAAATTTCAAGATCCTAATTTTGGAGGCAACTACATCATTATGGTAATCGTTTTATCACTAGAGAAGTATTTCCCAATATATTATCCTCTGAATATTGTGACATGGTTAATTTTTTGACATTCACTTACATAACCAACTACCAACCACCAACCAACCATGAAAACCTTCGACTTAAATAGCGAAACTCCATATTGGAATTCTAAGATCGCCTGTTTTAATTAGTGATTTTTATTTGTCAATATCAAAAATCAGTTAACAAGTTCTGACTGGTTTACAAGACCTCAACATATAATTCCCACTCCATAATTGCTAGAACAGTTGTCTTGCAGTAGTTTCAGAGACAGCATCAAAAGCTATTCTCTGAATAAGTCGCCTCTGGTTTCTGCTGTAAAATGACGAGATTGAAATTCATAAAGTAAGCAGTACATCGTTTATATTTTCTCGCTGGCTCGTCTATAGTCAAAGTAGAAGTGACATTGAAAAACATGACACAATACTTGACAGTAGAGTCCGCAAAGTTTTTCAAAAATTATAGGTATTTTTTTTATAAAATACTCATTATTTATTAGCCGACCTGAAAGTTTTCTTTATTTTCTAAATAATTTTTAGATGCATTTTTCTGATTATTCAATTTTTATGTGAATATATTAACTATCATAATATGCCAGTTGATATGAAGAAATATGTATCTGCACATTTATCCAAAATATTTTGAATCATTGTTGTGTAATAGAAGTGTTATTGAAATCACATGTTTTTAATGCACACATGTACACTTGCTAGAGATATAAGTACTTTATAATTTGCATAACCACACATTCACTACGTTAATGGATACAGTGGTCTGCAAAGTCAATTGAAATAAGCTTGTTTACATTTTAATACATTATAGTCCTTATTGACTTAATTTTGCAAGACTGAATTTTACATTGTCTGCTGTTTTTGTAAATACCTTATTACTTATGGTCAGAAATTCAATCTCTTGTTTAAAATATGCCTTCTATTTGGGTACTCTAATTCTGCATGACAAATGTCAGTTGAAACTCAGACAAGGTATGAGTAACATAGTTCACGTGATCATGTTTAAAAAATTGTTAGGCTGAAATATTTTAGTTACTTAATTAACTTTCAAAAGCTCAGCCTAATTTTTTTTAGAAATGCCTACAAAACGACAACTAACTGTTGCAAATCAATAAAAGTTGTAAATAAATTAAAAAATTGGGAAATTATTGGATGCTGTGTGAAAAATCAACCCAAAAAAAATTATAAAGAAGAGGATAAGGAACTACCCTGGATTACTTGCAGTCTTATAGACAAATAGACCAAAGGAAATTATTGCTGTCCACTGCTCATGAAATGCAAAAATTACAACAACAAAAAAAATATGTTAAAGTCCAAGATTTTTGGAAGAGTGTCATTTTCAGCCACACTTTGAATTTTGAGGTACGTGGTAGTCATTGACAGCAAACTGTATGGCAAAAGTAAAAGTCAAATCGTCTACAATAACATATACATCCAACAGTTAAGCCCCATAACGAGTAATGCCCCTAATAGATATAATGTATTGACTGTCAACAGTCAAAGTGGCAAGCGTCAAGGTATGGGAATATTTTACTGAAAGATTTTACAAGACAATTTGAAACCTGCTAAACAACTCAGCTTTGACCAGGCTTAAAAATTCCAAAAACCAATGCCCCCAACATATACAGCATACCTAAAGTAACTAAATATCATTTTAAATATTAAAAAAATGGATTTATTGGAGTGGTATTTTCCACCAGATCTTAGTCCGATCAAGCATTTGTGTAAAACACAACTGAGCCAAGTTTATAGAAATAATTTTGGAAATATGATGCAGCTTGCCAGCAAAAACCACGCAAACTCTTCAAAGTAATGGCGGCCGTGCAAATATTAGAAAATGTTAAAATATTTGAAAATTTTTATTATTAGACTTCACAGAGTTTCAACTAACTTTTGTCATTATAATTACAGATATTTTTTTGTATTAATCCAAATTAATATTAAAGGAAAATATTTCAGTTCCATAAAAAGATGAAAGCAGTTCCGGCACAAATGAAACCTATTTCAGAATGTCAGTTATAATAAGTATTAGTAAATTAATAATAAACATTTTTATGTTTCTTAGTATATTTCTTCAAGCACTCAGTTATTATGACAGTCCAAGCGTAGTAATCTTTTCATCATTATCAGACTATCGCAGTATTTTTATCGATAAGGAACAGGTACTAAAATATAGTAAAAAAAACCTTTTTCTTATAGAATTCTATCATTTCATTGTTTATATTTATCAATAACTACTCAAACCTTTGCAGTGATATCTCTTTTTTCTTTTCGTATCTTGCCGAATCAATAATAGTACAAGTAATGTATATACATATATGTATGTGTGTATATGCACACACACACACACATAAATATATATATATATATATATATATATATAATACATACATACATACATATATATATATATTTAAAAGTTATAGCTGTATATTTTTACACTTTAGGCCACTTGATGGCGTTCAGAAAGTCTTTGTTACCTAAAATTTCATTATGAAACTGTTGACATGACATGTCTTGTAGATTGTATTGTGTTAAATATATCATCCCGTTAGTTTTTTATAGATTCACTGTGCGGTTAATGTTTCCAATTATATTGTTAATGTTATATATATATATATATATATGTATGTATGTATGTGTATATATATATATATATATATATATATATATATGTATATATATTGTATGTATAGTATATTTGGCTGCAAGACATCACAATTAAGTAGTTTTGCCCGTGTAAGATATTAATAAATATAAAAAATGAATAGATATAATCCTAATTGAAACCCTTATAATTTGATTGTATCTTTGTCCCCATAGTCACATCAAAACTCTTCAGTTTAAGAAATATATGTTCAATGTTATCCACGAATTTCGGCAATCGTTAACTCTAGAATTTCCACATTTGTTATAATAACTGATAATCTGAGATAGTTTTTGGCGGCGCCTGGGTCTAGGGATTTTTCGAGCGTTATCCTTTACTGACCAATTGTTGTTGATGATGTCAGTATCGTGGACTATATCTTAGACGAAAATAGATTATTTGGTGTTCTACTTTCATTTTTCATGTTACTAGTAAGTATATCTTATTTTAACTGATTTGGAGACCACTGTATATATGAATAGGCAGTAATTATGAAATACTCAGAACAATAGTTGACTTGTTACTTTATTGTTAGTTTTTTCATAAATTAATGCAAAGTTTCTATGTTGACTCTTCGACATTCTCAAAACAGCAGTATTTATTTGAAACCTGCACTACAACAGAAACATGTCAGCTGGCTACGTTAATCTAGGTTTTGTTGCAAATTGTGGCTTCAAAATAAAGAATATTATAATATTTTCACGAACTTGCAGTTAAAAGTAGCAAAGCTGTTTTGTTTTCATTAATATATAATTTTGTTTTTTTTTTAAATATATTTATCATTATGGTATGCTTATATGAATCACAGTCTCCTAGTGCCCAAGTCAAGGTGCCCACATTCTGGAAATTCAGAAAAGGTGAGAGGGGACAGAGATTTCCCAAAAGGATCATGTTCTAGTCTGAAATGGATTCTTGGGGTTAAGTAATAAGGAGCAACAAGTTTTTGTGTCCCACTCTCAAACATACGAAGGTCTGAAACATACAAGCGATTGTTTGATAAGTTGGTGTCTTTTATAATAAATCCAGCTTACTATTGACATTACTAAATTCTGTGTTATTTATAAGACCGATAAAATTGTGTCGAGATCGGAAGGACAGTTCTTTTTATATCCAATGTCAATCAAGCACGGAGGAGTCTTGCTGTTACAATGGAGAAAAGTAAGTGAATTCTGTGTATAGCATTATTTTTTACGCAGAAAAACATCTAAGAAACTGAAGAAAAACTCAAAAAAATGTTTTTTCTATTTATTTACATGCATTTATGGAAATATTAATCTTATCACACTTACGCATTTCAATAATGATAACAAACACAATCAAATTCAATAATACTACAAAACATGAGAGTAAAACACAAGAAGTTTATTGTCATATTCTGATTCAGTTGCAATCCGGTGATTGAGCTATTGTATATTAATGGAAGGCAGTAAATTTCCATATAATTTGGTTCTAGATGTCGGTATAGAAAAAAGACAACTATACGGGCGCAGGTAGTTATCAAGTACAAAGAGCGAACATTTTCTCAATAAATTATGACAAAGTTATTCCTTGTGACAATCTGTAAATAAATTACAACAAAGAAATTTCTATGCTGCAACATATGATAATCCAGCATAACCAAGAAAAAATTGGTAGGAAATAGTAAAGGGAGTAACAGGACATATTCAATCAGCTGGCTTTTAACTTGCTTGGCACTGGATAGTTGTATATAATCGCGATGGCTCACTCCAGAACGGCGTCAATATCACCCTGCAGCTACTTAAAATTTGCTATTCCTCCAATAACAGGAAAAAATGTTCATGTCATCCGCAGTATGCAGTTTTAACTGCATTATCATTTGCGTGCAGTGTCTTATAAGCAATTACATGAAGCTCGCCCTGAACATCGGACATGTATCATCAAATGCTACCAATGCTAGCAAATGCTACCAATGTCTGCAATTTTGAAATTAAGTGTATAAACTTTGTTGTATTTAACGAACTTACTTGTATGAAATTACAGTAAGTTTACATTCCAGAAGTATTCTATGAGAAACTTAAATTGATTACATCATTTTAAATCGCCGATTTGTAGCGCGAGGGTAAGCTAGCAGTCCGTAACTTACAGCTATATTCAGAATAAAACAATCCCATGTATTCCGAATACATTACAACTATGCTCACAGTCATTGATTATCTGCCATTCATAGTAAACAAACTAAAAACAGAGAAAATAGCTAGTTTTCCATTTTTTAAATACAACACCCATTATATTTGTGTATACAGTGAATTTAATTCATTGTATTCGTTATTGTTTCCTGCTTGTATTTATTTTATTAGTTTATGTTAATGTTCATTTTCATCATGACTGGAAGGTTTGTTGCACCATAGACCATCATTCAAGTGAGATTTTTGAATTTATATTTTATTGAAAAAATAATGAGAATGGTACACCGAAGTCAATTAAGAAACTACAAGTTCCTGATAAATATATTGTATGTATATATAAGTTTTTACGTTTACCCGGCAGTTGTATTTTTGAAGGAAATGCGCTAGCTTTGCTGATAATTTAACTTTTTTGTTTCTGGATATAAAAGAATACTTATAAATAACAACATACATAAATAAAAATATTCCGCTCGTTATAATCTTGACAAAAAAATTTATTTGAAAATGCTATTACTATGAAGAAAGGACAGACAAACTTATAAATTCTCTTTCAAATTTATAAACACATTTTATGCAAGCGCTCTTGCTTATCTAAATTTTTTTTTTCTTTATATAAGTTCATGGTTGTATTAGCATGTTCAGTATTAAGTGTCACTAAGAATGGCAGCTAAGTTGAAAATATTTTAACAAACAGTTTATTGCTTAAAACGTAGTTTGTATGGGAAATATTTTTCAAATAAATTTGCTATCATAAAATAATTGTAAGCGAAAATTATTTATGCTAAATATATTGTTTTTAATGTATATTTTTTCATTTAATAACCAACAAATTTCATTTCCATAAATCCCCCTCATTTCCAAATTTCCCCAAATGAAATTTCCAAATTTCCCCAAATGAAATTTCCAAATTTCCCCAAATGAAATTTCCATTGGTGTTAAAATACATTTGGTCCAATTTAAGTAATCTAACAAATTTTTAATAAATAGGATATTTTGAGAAATAGTTAATAACATATTAATGCAAAACACGGATGTAGTGATCTTCAATGTGTGTGTTTGGTTCGCAATTTAACACCATTTGCGTCAATATGTATTTATGCAGTTTTGTTTTTGGCCTTCCGTTATCGAAAACATTGAATTAGTGAAAAATTAAAGAACCATGAGTGTGAAATTGGCAACAATCAGATTGGTAAGAACTTTGATATGAAGACTTTTGGTAACAATAAAACCGTTTATAGTTGAAATTGGTTGTGACAACATAGCTTATAACAATTGTATTGGTTGTAAAGTTGAAAATTAGAGGTTCTAGCTAGATCTCCTACAGTTGCCTTATCTGAAACTGCTTATTACAACATTGCTTATAATGCATTTAACAATATCTATTTCAGAGAATTGGATCGATGATAATTATTGATGTCATGTGTTTAATTTTCATTCAATAGAATAATACTAATGTCGCAAATTTGTTGCTTGAGAACACCTTCAGCAAAGACTATTTACAAATGGAACCGTATTTAGGGCCATAAAAAAAACGTTATAATGATTCAGTCAGCTTGTTGGTAGTTGGTACAGTAGACATACTGTTTTATTTCAAGGCTTATTAAATTTTATGCAGTCTACCATGTCGAAAATATCAGAGTAGAACACAAAAACAAGAACCTAAGTCCATAACAAAAGACATGACTGTATATTACAAATATACGTATGCGACGTCAGTGTCCTTAATACAAATTTTTTCGCTGTTTTATTTTGTCTACGCTTTTTAATATTACTCATATGTACATAATAAAACCATAATTGAAAAAATTAAAGTAATGCCGGTTTTAACGCTACTTGGTTTAAATAACTCTAATATGACATTCAATGTCATTATAACAATTTCAACTGTATAACACATAAATTTATGAAACACTGAATACCTGAAACACATCTATTTCTATAACCCAATTAACGTATATCGCTTACAAATGTGACACCTTTTTTAATTTATTTTATGGTTTCTAGTTTTAATTTTCAATAAAAATCCTGCTTATAGAATTAATAATTAAACCCCTCTATGAAATTTCATGATATTTTAATTAAATTTATGAAACAAAAAGTGTCTTTATAAATAAACGCAAAGATCCGTTTGACAGAAAACAAAATAAGTATATCCAAATAAAAATACATGGATGCATTGTTTACGCACGAAAAAGCTTGAATACATACATGGACATGATTGGTTTTCTACCTTGCATCTTATAACTTTAAAAGATCATTTGTAAAATAACTCACAAAAAAATAAATGTTTTCTCCTTAAAATAAATATTTTTAATTGTCTCTTTTGTATTATTTAAATTTCGATCAAAAATTCATAATAACTTAATACTATTTTTCAGTTCATTCGAGCCAAAAATGACAAAACTTTCAGCTTCAATTACTGCTGTTAAGTTCTGTTGTCATGTTGTATACAATATGCCAAATTTCAAATTGATTCGTTATAAGTTAGTGAGAAAAAATAGATTATAATATTTATATCTGGGATAGTTACATATGGGGGAGGTGAAGCATGAGGCACGAACATGGTGAAAATTAATCTCTTAGTCTTTGAAAATAATCTCTAAGAATTATCTACGCCTTTAGTTTATAAACTAATTAAACGGTATTATTTGAGTTAAGCATTGCGTATTTGAGTTAACTATTGCATTGCGTAGCATACATTGATACATAAAAAGAAATTGTTAAAAATGTAATAACATTTCATGTAAGAACTTTTGCCAACTTGCCATTTTTTTATTATTTCTTCTAGTAACGGTAGGTGGAATTTGTCATTCGCTTAAGTCTTAATGAATAAAACCATAGTTTCGAAAGTAATTCAAGTTTTGTAATTAAATAATATTATAATGAAATCAATCGACGAGTGTCTCACAAATCAACTTATACCTAAAAAGATTATCTAAAACTAACTTTAATGACAATTATAAGGAAAACAGGCTGAAAATGTTTATAGAAAAGGACCAATTTTCCACTACGGGAAGCAAGCCCACCACAATTTGTAACAGACATGGATCATTCCGTGCGTTATTACGTTTTTAATATTACAATACCATTAAAATTTTTCCTTTGTTTGGAATGTTAAGAAATCTGACATTGGAAAGCAAAATAACGCTATTGAAAAATATAAAGTTTTATCGATACAAGAAATTGTTAATATTATAATTACTATTTTCAACATTTATTTAAAAAAAAAAAGAAAAATTACTGCTATGTAGAGCATTTCATATGATTCCATATAATCTAAAAACAGAAAAACTAATTTGACCTAAAGGATTTGTATCCAAGTTATTAAAAACAAGTGTCAAAACATTACACAATCGTTTATATCCGGTCTATAATCATAATGGCCAATTGGGCATATATGTGTAAGAAAGTACAAAGGTATTCTACACTCTTTTAGCATGCTCATAAATTATAAACACAATTTAGACACCTTTATCAATGGAAGAACAATTTTCAGTTTGAAATATTTTATTACATAAAAACATACATAGTTTATTACAAAAATATACCAATAAACACAATAATATATTAAAACATTAATATTTGCTGCAATATTAATACTTATTAATCATCTCTTGAGAAATCCGATCGCTCACAAGTTGGTGCATATCTACAGTTGTCTCGGAGAACACTTTTTGTGCAAATAGCGTTGAAATCTGACAGCACTTTTCACACATTGCTTATGTTCAAGCAACATAACTTCCATTTTAGTGAAACAATAACAGTCACTGGATTCAATTACAATCTCAAAACACAAGACAGGTTTTATATAACCTAGTCGAAGTTTTCAAGTCACCAAGAGTGAGCACTATGCGCTAGTTAATGCAAATATATTAAAATAACCCGTCAAAAAAGATGCAATACATAATGCATGACACGAATCGGCCGTAATATATTTTGCTTTCGTTTCAAGATTGTTCAAATAGAAATTAGCATAAATTAACATAATAATGATTATGAAAACTTTGTAGGTGCGCAGTTCCATTTTTATAATATTATTGTTAACTGTCGAAGTCTTAACCATTCGGAACGATTATTAGTGGAAACGTTGTGAAAGAAAAAAAGGAATGCACCCAGTGAATGAACTGTCAACATTTGTTGATAATCGAAATACGGTCAATAGGATGATCCTAAATGTTTATCTGATTATGTGATTTCGGTTAGAATTACTGTAGTTTCATTAAAGATATTGCTTATATATTAAGGCTTTTTTTAACACATTGTATGCGGGAAACGTATTTACACGTTTTACGTTGACTGGTAGTAGAGCGCGGGACATGTATTAATACGTTTTTTTTATAGACTAGCGGTAGAATGTGGGTAACATATAAATATGTTTATTTTGATACTTTTTATTGCTCTAAAGTGATATACAAATTCCAAAGGACAAAATTTGGGTCTCGTACATACAATGGTGAATTATGTATGTACTTCTGGGTATAACGGTAATATAATCAGCTGCATAGAGTCATCCCTTTACACAATTCTATGCTTTGCCATGCGCTCAGTGTGATTCGAACAATCGGAAAGGGTGCACACTTCACAAAATCTTTGTAATTTTAATCAAAGTGACATTATTTCGAAAGACATGAGCCAATTTAACGACGAAAGTGATGAAGAATTGTGTGTTGACAGTGAAGATATCCCCCTACCAACAAATTTTACTCGCAGAACTATATCTTCAATTTCTGATGAAATTGAAGACGAATGGTCCTCGATTGACGAACCTCTAGTTCTTGAAGATTTTATGGGTCGTCCTGGAGTTACTTCGAATGTTGCTCCAGAATCTCTGATTGATAGATACAGTTTAATCATTTATGAAAGATGATTTCTTTCAATATTTAGTTAATTAATCAAACAGATATCACTATCAAAGTATTGGATGATTCCAAACATCCCACAAAACTATCAAATGGTTAGATATTACAATCTGAGAAATGAAGGAATTTTTGAGTCTAATAATTTTGATGGAACAAGTTTGCAAAGGGAAACGAGATTATTATTGGTCAACAGAAATTCTTGGAAATGCCATTTTTTTCAAATAATGAAGACATTACAGAAAAATAAGATTAGTGAAAGTCATGTCTATAATTAATTATTTTTCTGATAAATTTATAAATGTGTAAAAACCAAGAAGGAACTTATTGGTTTGTACACATTTATAAATTATTTTTTACATACTTTATTACTTTTATTTCAATTTCCGAGTTTTCCAGTATTTGCCTGTTTAAAATTTAAGAAAAATAATTCAGTATAAATTTTATACTAAATAACAAAGTTTCATTGAAAAAAAATATGTAAAACTAAAGTTATCGTAATTTTGCTGAACATTGCTATTTGCGCAAAAAATTAACAGAAATGACCCACACTTTTGTTTCTATTTCCAGTGAGTTTTCCATTATTTGGCTGTTTAAAATTGGAGAAAAATAATTCAGCATTCATTTTATAGTAAATCGCAAAAACTTTCATTGAAAAAAAATATGTAAAACTAAAATTATCATAATTTTACTTATCGTTGGTTGCCATTTGCGCAAAAAATTAGCAAAAATGACCCACGCCACCTGTTAGCACACGATAAAAACTACCCGCAAACAAAGTGTTAAGGTATATTTTGCTTACGTCCACTTATTTTAGATTCAAAAAATTTATGAACAATGGCCCTGTTTTTGTAATGTTCAATAACAAAGTTCAATAAAAATAATTATGTATTTTTTTATTTCTGACAAAATAAAAGCAACTCTCAATTTGGAATGCGAAATATCGATAAAAATATCAACCTCAAAAAACATATGACCACCGTAAATTACTAACGAGCAAGAAATCACATAGTAAATGTATGAAATTATACACTCATCTCTTAGTTCATTTTATTAATTGACTTATTACCATTCTAACATTTTAGTGAAGTATTATTACACTATGCAACGTAAATTAAGAACAAAAACTAAGTTTTAATTTTACGTTTCTCCCAACAATTAATAACAATTCATCCGTCATCGTAGCCTTTGACAAGATGTTTCACATTGCCAAATTGATAATTGGTATATGGTACATAATTATGATTTCATACAAAACTTAAACTTGTAAGTCTTTTTGTAAACTAGACAACTTTCATAAAAAAAATTTTGCCAGAGTACACGACTAATTGCATAAGTGATTGAAATAGCGCCCTTACAAACATACTGTATATCTAACCCGCGCTTCAAACTGACTGTGGAATCTACTCGAAGTTGCTTTATTTTACATTTGACAATAATTCAGAGCAAAATGGACATTCCGTGTTCATTATTGGTAGATTGCAATTTAGCCCACATATGATGCTATCTGTTATGGGGAATCTACTCTTGTCTCATTGAATGGTTCGTAGCTGCTTAGTGAATTTCATTGTTATTAAGCCAACACAAGTGATCAAGAGCGCCTAGAATGTGCAATTGAGCCCACCACTGAAAACATGGTTGACAAAATTTATGACATATTGGACAGTCGGAGAATACAGTCAAATCAAGATTCATTAAGTAGCCAACATTGTTGATATCCGGATTGAACTTGTTTTCAGAATCTTGTATAAGCATTATTCAGATACAAAGCTGTCAGAATGCACGATGCTGATTTTGTTGACCAAAACTGATATGCAAAACACCAGTAAAAAAGAACAATCAAAATAGTGGACTTTACCTGATGAACATGCTTCAAAAGAGTGAAAACTTAAAATAATGGTGACTGTTTTTGGGATTCTCAAGATCCAATTTATATATCGATTATTTAGAAAAGTGAGAAAAATATGAAAAATTGATGCTAAATTTAGGAAGAAATGGCCACACGTAGCGAACAAGAAAAGTTTTCTTTCAACAGCGCCTGCTTGCTAGTCTGCGATTATATGAGCCAATTAGTGGAATTGTGCTACAAATTCCTACTTTACTCCCCTATCAAATATTTCAAAAACGAAAATGATAATAGCAGCACTAAAAGGAATAACAAGTAACTCAAGACTATAACTATAAATTCACAAAGTAGTATATTGTCTACAATAAATAAGAAAAACATCACTTCTGCTGAAATATTGTAAGCGTTTCGAGTTATGATTAATAAGATGCCTACTAAACCCTGTATGTAACAAAACTGACGCCTCCTTAGCATAATGTGCCCAGAAAGTAAAATCTTCCAAAATTTTACAAATATTTAAAAATATAGGAGATTCATTTCATTAATAACCATGGCTTGACTCCATATTTCAAATATTGAATATATTTGGCGTTCATTTTTTTGTCGAAATTCATTCACAATTAAATGAAACTACGTGATGTAGTATTATTTCTACTTTCTTTAATTTCTTTACCCCAACCTAGGTTTCGTTGTATTACAACATCTTCAAGTGGGATATTAGCAAAGATTTGAATCTTAATACTACATCACGTAGTTTCATTTAACTGTCCATATTTCAATTTGCAATTAGCAGATAATTTAGAAGAAATGTACAAGCTTTGTAATAGGTAGATAAGACAATTACCATTGCAGCATTATAAAAAAAACTAAAAGAATATATTGAGACAGAAAACATAGAAACTTTAAGATATTGGCATGTACGAATTACATACCATCAGTAGAGCTTATTAAAACTAATCACCAGCACGTCAATTTTTGACGTACCTTTTTTAAAGGCAGTCCATTGCATTGTGCTCAGTATATAGAACTTATTCGAAGTAGTCTGTCAGATGGCTAGAGAATTATCCTTGTATTGAAATTAATTAGTTTAAAGTATACTAAAAAGATAATCACAACCAACAATCGTTTAAAAATGTCTTAGAAGACCCTTTACGCAAGCAAAAGTGACCATTTAATAATAGCATTATTTCAGTATTATTATTATGAGTTTATTCATTTACTTATGAACGACGATTGCATTAATTTATTTTCTAAGCAGAAAATTTGATTTTGTTCCAAAGCCAAATGCTTCTGCCAAAGGTTAGTTTTCTTGTGAATAAAAAATAACCGTGAAAAATCTTTTAGAAGAGTTCCTCGAAGCACAAATAATTATATAACTCAAATAAAGTATAAGTGCTAATATTTTTAGGTAATAAGATTGTAATTACTTTCATAGTTTCCTGAAAGAGAAAAGCATAATTGGAAAGAAAAGAGATTATATAAAAGGATATATTTATATATATATTTATAAGGATATAATTATATATATATATATATATATATTAATTATATATAAAAGGATATTGAAAAAAGAGAAGTTGTAAAAAAGAGTGATATTAAAATTCGCAAAGCAGAAAGGAAATATTGAAGGGGCAATTTAATTAATTTGTCACAAATTAACAATTCCGTCATTTCTTTTTTTTTTAAATATTACAAGTTCTACTAGAAACAATAATTTTTCTACGTAACAGTAACTTGTATCATTTAATAATACAATTTGTAATTTTTAAATGATAAATACATGATAAATTAAAAAAATGATTACCAGAATGTTTAGGACTTCAAAATTTATGTCATTTGTATATCTTTTATCTGTTTCACTTATTCTGTAAGAAAAAGTAAATTTTTATTATCAGACGTTTCGTAATAAGTTGCCTTTGTAGGCCTTGTTAATGTTTATATGTAACATGTCTATATACTTAACTATTAGCAATAACAAAGTTGATGTTAATAGGCATATTTATTAATGTAGATGTTGTTAAACTGAATATAAAATATTGATATAATGCTCGTCGTTTGTCACCTTATTAATTTATGTGAAATAACTAAAAGACCTTTCATTCGTCACCTTACCATTCCCGTTACTTCAGAAAATATATTAAAACCTCTTGGAGATCTGTGTGTTTGAAACCTTAAGCCCTTGCATAAGCCACAAAGAAATAGGCACATATAAAAAATATTTATTGATGATTCAGGAACATGGAAGCTAGGTCTTAAGCCATTAATTGAATTTAAATGATTATCTTAAATCGTCTTCATGAAAAATTTCAAATGACGCCGACTTGCCAGTATAATAAATTTTTCTTTTGAAATAATACTCATTACTACTCGATATTAACAGCTCAAAATTATTACATTGGATTGATATATCTGGGGAATCAGGAAAGGTCTCGTCCCTGAAATTCATTAGAAAATTTTATTTACTATAACTGTCTTATTTTGTACTCGGGAACTCATAGAAGCCAGCTTTCTGTACCTATATAACTACACCTACTGCGTTCGTGTGTGTGAAATAGGGATGAAAAAAAGATATTTTACCTAGTCATGTACTAAAATTATTTTAATTTTTGAAGCATTTTCAAATTGGTAAAAAATTAAAAATAAATTTTTAAAATACAACATTTCCGTTTAACAAAAAAAAACTTAAAAATATGGTAAACTCCTTATGGTAAGCTGTCCAACATTTTTGTTCATACTATTTTAAGGTACAGACAATTTGAATTATATAACATAATGGAAAGGCAATGTAGTAGTACGTGACTGAAGTAGTAAGTACACTGTGGTGGTGGCAGGTGGTGGCTGCGGCAGGTATGGAGGAGCGCAACTTACGTGTGGCTCCATCGCCCACACGTCGTTTCACCCTCGCTGGCCAGGAACGTGGGCGCCGTCTCAGCAAGCGAGCCACCCAGCGACAGAGGTACTCTTCACTCATCATAAAACGTCCGCTTTTATCGCATTGTATGCGGCCGTTTCTATTAGAGACATGTGTAGGTGGAATGATTTTAAAACTAAAGTAGCGCAAGTAATATTCAGTACTTCTCGAAGGCCCATTAAAGAGATGCATCACTGAGGAGACTGTGGTTTTAATTATTCGTATTTTTTTTTGTTTACATTTATTTTTTGTTAAAATGTAATGGAATGTTATCCCAGTAAGTTGTCTTTTTATGGCATGGTTGAAATATTGTTGTGAAGTGTGTTCATTTCAGTGTTTAAATATTTTGAAACTCTTCAGCTTATGATATCATTGTCAAAATTGTATTTTAGGAAAATTATAATTTATTTAATCGGAATTCTAAAAATAACAGTATCTAATTAATTTAAATAAATCACATGCCACGTTTTACTGTTTAATTGTGTACCATAAATATTTAATTATGCAGTAATGCAATTAATTCACAATATGTTGCAGTTATAATTTCCTTATTCCAACATGATTATTAATTGTTGCAGGGTAAGGTACGACGGCGCTGAGTGATGTGGCGATCGGTGAAAATGACACACATTCTATTTAGTTACTCACATTGTCTTATGCTATGTTCTGAATATTTCCACGCGATACTGCTAAAATCTTTTCTTGACCTTAGCTTTGTCTAAAATTTCTATGGCTATGCCTGTTAAATTTTTTTTGTCATGTTTATGTCAAACAGTTTATTATTGACGGTAATAATAATAACAAGAAATTATTTTGAAAAACAAATTGAAGGTATTTCATTTCAAATTTTAATAAAGTAAAGTTTGACTATACTACAACTCATAACTAAATAGGTGTTTTTAAATTTTTTGTATTATGTCTGTCAGTCATTATTCAAGCGGATATATTCAGAGCAAGTCATCCTGTAAATAGGATAAAAATATTTTATTAGTGTGGGTAGTTTTCAAAAGTTCTGTTCAGTATATATGCATTTGGTTTTGTTTTTATAAGGCAGTGCAGATTTTTTATTATTGTAATTTTTAAATCTCTTTTATTAGACTGTCAAGTTTTGGCAACTAAAAACAAATTTAGATTTTGTTCATTTTCAGTAATATAGTTAAGTAGAAATTATACTGGATCTTGTGACATTAGCTAGTGCTAAGTGTAAGAATATTATAAAATGGATTGGGGTGCAGAATATGATACACTACATTGATTGATTGTTCTCACATAAGTTAGGTTTTTTTTTTCATAGAAGCTATGTTTCAATATTATCATCTGATGTTACATGGAATATATGCAAGGGTGAAGAGTGAGTGTATAGTACTTACCCAATTTATACTTAATTTCAAAAATTGCTATTTGAAGTAAAAATGGAAGTACAGAAAAAAAACAATGAATTCATTAGAAGTAATAAAAATTATTATTTCATCTCTTTTTTCTGTTAACACATTACGGGCATACAATAAGACATCTCGCTCATGAGCATCCTCATTGTAGTCATTAATTAGACATCCCACATTTTCTAGTTTGTTTAGTCAATGGTGGTTATAATGCAATAATTTTTCGCTACTAACAAATCATAAATTTTTTAAAAATATTTGTTGAAAAAATCTCTCTGGTTTTTTCGACAAATATTGGATGTGGTTAGTAATCAAATATCTGGTCCGCAATGTGTTAACCACAAATGAGTTGAACAGATTAAAAGGCGGATCTGCTGCGCCAAAAATCTAACAAAACATGTTTAGTGAACACGTTAGCAAAACGTAGCCGTCTGTTGCGACTTTATAAGGAAAAAGTCAATGCTCAATGTTAGATTGCATAAGACCATATTAAGGGACGCTCACATATCAGATTAAAAAGCAAGTCTTTATTCCCATTCATATTACGTTTAAAATATCACACATAAATCTATATATCGAAATTTCTCTGACCAACGATATAAACAAACACGAGCAAGTAACATTTGCAATGTTCGAAAGCAATGGTGGAATAAACATATCCCTCCCTCAGTGAACGTGGTGTTGTTATCCATTTGTTTCGGATAATATGTTTGCATGCTTTTGTTCGGTAAACATTTTGGCCATGCCCCTATTTTGATAGGCATGTTAAGACCCATTTTTAACAAAAATATGGTCGCAGCAGACCCGTCTTCACTATTTGGGAATAAGTACATTTTTAACAGTTAACTATCTTTACAATACCAAAATTACATCTGTCACTGTGGATTTAGACTGTTGGGTAGTTACTAAATCGGTACAATTTGGAATTGTTCAAGTAAACAAAATGTGTCTTAGTCAACTAGAATGTGCAATGGTCGCCTGTTTCGATTATCTCGTTGAATAAAAGTAGATATGCCTCATGGAATTTCACAACGCCTTTTAAATCTCTGTAGTTTATATGTAATTATATTATCTGTAAGTTCCAAGAGTTTATTTCTATAGGTTTTTTAGTCTTAAGTTGGTATGATTTCAAAAAGTTAAAATATTGATGGATTCATATTATAAATTAGATATTGTTACATTTAAATATATTGTTAGGTTGAAAAATTACCATCTGGGAATATGTAAACCATGGAATAAAGTACACTAACAAATAAAAAATTGTTTAAAAATTGTCTATTCTAATTTATACACTGTGGCTTACTCTGAAACATGTTTTCAGGACTTGCTATTGTGAAAATGAGAATATCTTTTTTTTTTTGTTGTCTTAATTTGTGTTATACTTTTTGTAATATCTTTTATCATTCATTGATATATTTTAAACTAGAGTTAAGTTGAAATAAATATCTGACACAAATGATACGTATGCGTGTGTAATTAGATAATAAACAGGAATATATGTGACAAAGTGAAAAATGCAGTTTTTATTTGAAATGGACCTACTTAATGTAAATCATACAGTGTGTATTTAATAATTGCAAAATTGTATTGTTGCATACACTGTTATATTAAGTAACTTTGTCTAATAGAGTACATGTAATATAAGGCTAAATACAATATATACCTATAACAATTCAAAACTTTCCTGACAAAACATAAACCTGCGGGATATCCAGTCGCCAAATGTGAAATTGGTGACTGTGATATCCCGCAAAGTTTCGTTACCAATTACAGATACATTGTTGTTTGGGTAGTATAGAAGTACAGATGTATTACGTAACAAAACCAAGAGATAAAAAATGAAATACTAACAATGAGACACACTCAAGACAATATAAATAAAATGAAATTTTGTTTGCAGCGAAGAGTTGACCAATTAAAATAAATTACAGCTAGTGTAGATAATTGCACACTTTTTCCGTAAATTGATAATAAATTCAAATTTGTCATAACAAAATAGCTGAATACTACACAGTTATTCCATGAAATTTTCATATGACAAAATCATTTTTCTGAAAACAAGTTATGGTAGTTTTGTAATACAAAGTTTTTGAAAATATGAGTTTATATGATAATTTTGTATGTTTTTATAAAAAGTTGTATCTATATTCTTTGAAAATATGTTCAAGGTTGGCCACCTTGATCTTTCAAAAAGCTGGCAGTGAAAATATCCTGTTTATCAGTATTTCTTGTTGCAAAAATTTATAACTGATTTTACATGGTTCCTTTAAAGTATTCCCTACCATACACTGGTGAAAGCTAAGTTGCTTGTAGTTTTTTTTAAACTAATTAACCTAAAAAACATACTGAGAAAGCAGAGTTATATCGTGTTTACACAGCAAAAATAAAGCAATCGTGCATATGCAAGTGCTTATTCCCAAGCTGTCACCCGAGTAATCTCATAGTAACCCTCATTCCAGAAAATAGAAGTCCTACGAAGATCCCCTGAATGGTGTCCCATATCTAATGCTTGCTTCCGCCCAACTACGTTGGAGACTGTCCCTTCGCAGTGTACTGTTTAGAACCTCCATTTTATCAAGGAACCACTTTGTAAACTCCCTAAATGGGTCAAAGATCAGTTCACTCTTAACCTCTTCACAGTGCTGGAGAGCAAAACTGAGCTTGTTCTTAGTGCCTCAATACAATATCCTAGTGAGGGAGACTGTCACCCGTTTCTTTAAATCTCTCCGGCTCGCTCTTGCGACCACCAGTACTTTGTCATCTTGAATCGTGATGGTACCGCGTCCCTTAAGGGATATTGCGAGAATACTATCTCACATGAAAAGAATCCACAGAATGCGACCAAGAACCAAGCCTTGCAGGGACAGCCTGGTCGAAATTTTCCTTACTTCAGTATTCCCGCAAAGAGACAACCCGTCACAGTAATTCTTCATTACCTGCGGAAGGCCACTGACTCTAGCATTGAAGTGCATTTAAAATAGCCAGCTACTAGAAGTCGTTGAACGAGCCAGGGATATCCAAGAAATATTTGGGCACGCATCTACCAAGGATAAAGTGAATGGATACTTCAATTCGGATACCAAATTGCTGGACGACTCCGGTGAATGAAATTATTTTTCAGTATAAATTTTTTTGTTTCTTCACTTTCGAGACGATCAGGAAATGTCCGTCTCGCTGGAAGCAATTGTTGACAGTGAGTGTTGTTATTATTAGATAGACATGTGCTAATCAGGAATGATCAAATCAGTTTCAGTCATTTGTTTTGTGAAAACTATATCATATATATGTCAAAACCATAAAAGAATACATTCATCTTCGTCACGTAACTGAGGGAATCGTCTTTTCCATCTGTTACATAGCATTCACCCGGATGATCACTATATGTTGCAATTGTCTCATGATAGAGAAGCTGTTGAATGGATATTATTGTTTTGTGCAGTAATATGGCTGTTAGAGGTTTGTTCGTTTTGTTTATAGTAATGGGAAGACTTGTGTGAAGAAATTTGATCTAATAAAAGCTTTATAACATACTGAATTGGCATAAAATACTAACGCAGTAGAGAAATAATTATTTTGTTATTTATTTATTTATATAACAAATTTGCGATAACTGATATGTTTATCTTAAGTTTTAATAGAAGCACATTTCCGTTTACCTAATTTCACTTCGTTTCATTCCTGCTTAAATTTCAAATTTTAAAATCTCAACGTGATTCAAATGGATTACTTCTCATGTGGCAGGTAGAGCTGACTGCTGCAACATCAAGTTTGATATACCATTTAAAATCAGACCAATTTCAACAAAGTTACTGTAACAATCGGCCTTCAACATCCCATTCCCTAAGTCTACAAAAAAACCAACATCAGGTCTACAGCCACTGGTGTACGGACTACTGCATTTGTCACGAAATGGGAGATCAATAACTCAAGATCATTTGAAATTCACAATGCTATAGCTGAAATGATCACTTTATATAATTATCCTATATCCATTTATTATATAACAGATTTTATAGACTGAAAATACACGAGTGTAAGTATTTTGCTGCAACTTTATGAAAAAGTCAAGAAGATTATTAAATCAGACTGATTAAGGCTAAAGCAATATCAATAAACACTGACATATGGACTTGTGTGAACAATTTAATTAGCTTTTTGATCTGAATTCACCTAGAAGATATTACAAATATGTGGCAAATTGATTATATGATAGAGATAATGGACCTAACATAGTAACAGCAGTTAACAAAAGTCCATACATAGCAAAAGGATGTTTTATTCATATGTTAAAACTGGTTATAAATAATTCACTGAAAGTCAGTGAAACTAACATTAGCCAAAAGAACTCTTACTCATTTTAACCATTCCAAGAATTCTTACTCATTTAATCAAAAGTTGATTCGAATTCGGGGTGATATCAATTTGCTAAAATATCATCTTATACAAGTGTGAGTTCTATATGGAATAATACATTTTACATGTGTGAAAACCGTCAAAAACAAAAAAGAGCAGTGTCATAAATTTCCAAAAACTGACAACAAATCTCCATAACTTAAGTGAGCATCTATGCCTAGTTCTGAAGGAGATTATGACCTTATTACAACTTTTTGTAAAAATAAAAAATTACCAGCTCTACATTTTCTTCAATTTCTGAACTTACACCATATGTTACCACTCTATTTAAGTATTACATACACAGGAGGTTTGCCCTAATAAAGTTGAAATGAGGCTTAGTTTAAAGACAACTCTGGCACAGATTCAGAAGCATAGATATTGACAAAAATTATGCACTAGCAACATTGTTAGACATGAGATTTTCATTGAATTTTTGCTCTCCAGAAAAATGCGATTAATAAAAAACAGTAGCAGTGACTATGAGGAGGAGACAGACCATTATTTCCAAAAGCTACGAATTTTCATGTATTTTCTGCAACGTTTTAGACCTACTATAATGAGATTGCTTCCTTTAAGTGGACAGCAGTGTCTGAAGTAATTGGTAAAAGCCTGATTCCAATAGAGTTAAAAAGTTATTTAAACGAAAAATTGTGATAACGCAGTCTCATTATATTCGCATAGTGGATAAAAAGCGAAGAAAAGTATTCACTATAGATGTGTCAGTCACGAACGAACTAATCAGTAGCACCCTATCTTTTAAAATGATCAAATCACGAAGTTGTGAATGATTCGGTCTTTTTCGTCAATACCAATCGCACGAATTCATTCATGATTTTTTGATTGGGTCGATAGCTTTGCTCGAATTACATCTTACGCACTACCGAAGTAGCGACACGCATGGTCGCGATTATTATTTTGATTTTGATTTGGTTCACGGGCCATTTTTTGTCTCGGAGAACATTTCATTAGACGGCCATACCACATATCGCCCCAGCCACAGGGCGACCACATTTACTTTGATAAATTGGACACTGATGTAAAATAGGTATTAAAAATTATTTACTGTTAGCGGGCGTGACAGTTTATAAACGAATACATTCATTGTAGGCTAGTATAACAGATGAATAATTGAACTAATATGTACATACTTTTATTAAGATATACTTGTATACAAATTCATTCTTCATAACATAGGAGTGCTCTGCTGTAAACTGTGTATATATTATAATTGTGTATCCGTCCGAAAATGTTGTTCAGTATATAAGTTTACAGTAATTCATTTATTGGAATAATAGCATACACTTAATTAATTTAACTTGTAATATTTATCGATTACATGAAATGTTTAGTGTTATTTTTAATAGACTTTGAAAAGTGCAGCTTTATTTTGATCTGAGATTCTCATATTCGTATATTGATACAAATATCATATAATAATATAATCCCGAAAATGAACTGATATAGCTTATTTGGATTGTCAACCGACGTCCAGCCATCTATAGTTAATCAAATTGCTCCGGATTATAACAACTTATTGTTTACTTTTTCCTCGTTACTAGAATACAGTTTTAGAATCAAAGAAGTTGAAAGCATTTTCCTGCCATATCATAATTGAAATTGAAATGTTTCTACAGAAAACTTCGTTTCCTCAGTAAATTTGACATTTTATGACGTTAAATATAGACAAGTAACAAAACACTAAGGAAAACTATTGGGTGCCAAAATATATTTTTATAAAAAATGAACAAAACAAAAAATATTAAACGATTATCGTATCACAATTACTATAAAAAACGCCAGTAATATTTTTTAGTCTCATCTTTCTCTGTAATTAAAAAGTAATCATAGTTCACAATTCACATAAATGTATATGCGATGCAAGCTGACAATCCAAAAAAAATTAATAATTTATTAAAAATTGTTAACATATTTTAAACATTCTTTTTAAAAACAAACCACGCCATCAAATAATTCATCTCAATAATCAATCGATTATTGCTATTTAAGGGCCGATAAATATTAAAAGTACAAGTGGGCACACGTGACTGGAGACCGACCGCGGCACGGCGGTACGGTCGGCGCCTATAAGACGAGCTATACAATTTGAGAATGAATTCAATCAAATGAACGGGTCACGAGGATCCGATCACTTTTGATATCATTCGCTGATTTGCCCATGCCTAGTATTCACGCATGGCCAGTTTAACTCCTTTTTGTCCTCTCCTGTTTCTCTTGTGTACAGCGGACACATTTTTCCGAGACAGGAAATGTGTATTGCAAAATAATATATATATTTCAAAAATATGAAAGAAAACTATTTTTTATATTTGGCAATTGGACCGAATATTCGGCCAAACAAGAACATAGAAAAATATACTGAATACTGAATATTTACTGATTATTCGACCCATCTCTAGTCAATATTATTTTCGATTTCTTCCCTTCAAATTTCCAACTCTTTTTCCCTTTTTTTAGAAAACATCTTTACGATTGCTTGCTTGTTACTCGTTTCATACTTTCCGATTATTGTTTTGTCTTTCTTGGCTTAATGGTTTTTTTTCTTTAATCGTTTAATGATTTTAATTGTCTAATTATTTTACAGGCTTGCTAGAGAAGTTGTGAATGTTTACTGTTTTGCTTTGAACTCACTGTCGTTTTGTTAGTAACAGGCAAGTTAATTGTGTCAGTTAAACGAACATAAGGGGCTCACAAAACATAGTAGTATACGTGACATGGTCAAAATTGTATTCCTTCACTATTTGAAGCTAGTCAAGGGGATATTTTTTCAGACTTACAAGAGTGTGAATGGAAATGATATTTTCAATTTCAAGAATCGAAGGAGTATGGGAGGAATCAAAAATGTGTTCTGGAGCCGAATAACTTTACATCTGATCGTCATTGAACTAATTTATGTTCTCAAAATTGTCTCTAAACTTGTCTGGATTAATTGGGAAAATCCCAGCTGCTTTAAATTCTTTGATGCTTTTGCTTGTATTGGCTGTTTTGTTGAACGCATCAGTAAAGAATTCTGCAACCTCATAATGAGTGATTTTTTTTGCCTGGATTAGGTTAATACCTATATGACAAATAATCCAGCTCATATTCATGATTGTATGCTGACTTTAATGAAAAAAAGAATGTAGTGTCTGCATATTGTGAGATACTTTAGATGGCAAAGAAACAACATACAAGTTGTTTTCCCTATAATAATGCTACAATAACTGTATTGGCGATGTTGGATAACCACGAAAGTAACACTCTTGTGGATATCCAACGTCATCAATTCAGGTTTGTGTTCAGTAGGTTTTACCAATTAATTAAATTTCGCAAATATGAAATTAATATCAATTTGTTAATCCAACCGGAGTAAGAAACTGTAGTAATCAAATCATTGTTACAGCCTTTTATTACGAGTTCTCTCATTTTTCTCTTCTCAACTTGAACATAGATGGTACATATGTATCAGAAGCATTAATAGCATGGACTACAGTTGTAGTTATGCTACGCTCACCACTTGTTGTTTTAGCAACTTGCCAAGTCTTTTTGGTGCTAAAATTTTGGAGTTTTTTGTACCTACTACTTTATCAATGCCAGTTTCATCAATATTATATATTCAGCTGTAAAATCTTTAACCCTTAACAGGCCAGGTGCGGTCACCATGACCCCAGTAGGTGCAACACTGTCAATTTTATACTCTTCCAATATTCGATGGTATTTGCCCCTCCTGGTACCTTCGCAACTCAGGCGATTAGTACGAGGCCCGGCTTAGTAATAGTCGCATGCGTCTTTTGTTTTGAGTTTTTATTGTTTAAAAGTTTGCAGCGGTCACAGTGACCGCACCCGGCCTGTTGTGTGATTTTAGAAAGTGAATTCCTTTCTCGGTGTAGTCTTCATTTTACTAACAAAATGGAACGTTTTGACCAACAAATACAAGAGTGGCTTACACAAGAGGATAATGATGATCCTGCCTCTGATGGCGATGGTGAATGCAGTGATATTGATCAGGATATCGAACCAAATCACGTGATTTATGAGTCACACCACTCAGAATCTGAAGAAGAAGTTACCTCATCTAACGATGAAGATGATCAACCTTTGTCAAGTCTTCAACCGAGTCGTAAGCGCAAGGCAAGTAAAAGTATTTCCGATAGCGAGGAAGTTCAACTAAGGGATAAAAACTATTTCGGCAAAAATAAGTTTCGCTGGTCTTCTGTTCCATCTGCCGCCCGAAGTAGAACAAGAAGTCATAACATAGTAGATCTACAACCAGGAATACGTCAAAGTCTTCAACACAGCCTTACAGCAGAATCGACAGTAGAAGATGTACAGTGTTGAAAAAATTATAACACATACCAACAGTCACTTAGAAAAGATGCGAGACAAGTATGACGACAGTTACGTTTATAATTTAGATATGATTGAACTAAAAGCATTATTAGGCATATTGTATTATTCAGCGGTGTTCAAAGAAAATCATGCAGATTTTTCAAGTTGGTATAGCTCGGATGGAACTGGCCGATGTATTTATCAATGTATTATGGCGAAAAATAGACTGAAAATACTTCTACTAGCATTACGCTTCGATGAATCTTCAACTCGGCTAGAACGACGTGAAAATGATCCCGCAGCGCCAATTTCTGAAATTTTTAATGATTTTATTGGCAATTGTCAAGACGTATGCGAAATTGGAACTGAAGCTTGTGTTGATGAGATGCTGGTTGCATTTCAAGGCAGATGCAAATTTAAAATGTATATGCCAAAAAAAACGGCAAAATATGGCTTGAAAATTCAGTGTATCACGGATGCAAAAACGGGTTATTTACACAACGCCTACATTTATGTGGGTAAAGATTCTGATGGAAAAGATTTACCAGAACAGTACAAACACTTAAAAAAACCGACCCAATCTGTTTTGAGACTTGTAGAAAAAATAGAGGGCTCAAATCGTAATATTACAGCCGATAATTGGTTTACTTCAATACAGTTAGTACAAGAGTTGAAGAAAAAAGGTCTAACATTTGTTGGCACAATGAAGAAAAACCAACGAGAAATACCCAAAGATTTTTTACCATCAAAAACTCGTAAAGTAGAAAGTTCCTTGTTTGGATTCACAAATGAATTTACATTAGTATCTTATGTCCCAAAAAAAAATAGGTCGGTTATACTCGTATCAAGCATGCATCACGATTTAGCAGTAGATAATGTCAAGAAAAAACCTACAGTAATAATGTATTATAATGAGACTAAATATGGGGTTGACTTATTAGATCAAAGATGTTCAAACTATAGCACTGCCCGACGTACTCGTAGATGGCCGATGACAATTTTTTATCGTTTGCTGGATATTGCGAGCTCTAATGCATTTATAGTTTATAACTCAGTGCGAGAGGATAAGATTAAAAGGCTTCAGTTTATGAAAGATCTCGCATTATGTCTTGTCAAACCGCATTTACATAGGCGAGCAAGTAATCAACATCTGACTCGACAGCTTCGCTTAGCTATAAGAAGAGTACTAAACATAGAAGAACCTATACCCGAGGTAGAAGAAAAGCTGGAAACTATAAAAACATGCTATACTTGTGATCCCAAAAAAAAACGAAAGACCTATCATGTATGTTTTTGTTGTAGAAAGCCGATATGTATCGAATGTAGCCAAAAGATGTGCCGCGATTGTCGCGAAACAAGACCATGATTGACAGTTGTCAATTTGTCATTAACAATATCTTTTAAGTTAATTTTTTATTTTCTCTATATTATATGATCTCTTAAGACAACAAAACCAAATTTTTTTTCCAAAAATTAGTTAAGATTTTTTTTTTAAGCAATTTATACAGAAGCTTAGAGATTTTGTTTCGTTTTGGCGTTTGAGTAATGTTTTTTTTTTATTTAGCATTAATAGAAGTTATATTTTGTTAATTTTTCTTTCCTAATTAAAAGTAAACACTATCAGTAACACTGAGTATTTTTATTTATTTATTATTAGGATAATATCATAAAAATATTATACTTTAAGTACATGCGGTCACGGTGACCGCGCCCGGCCCGTTATGTTACAAAAAAACCACCCGGCCAGTTGAGGGTTAAGACTTCCATGATATTGGAAAATCAAGTTGACTTCAGTAAAGTTGAATGCCCTTATTCTGTTAAGAGATATAGCTTCAGGAGCTCTGAGAATGATATCAGGACGCTTTGACATTAAACCGTAATACCTATCTTTCCTGCTATCTTTCTTTCACAGTTAAAGTTATGCTCCATATTGTTAACTTTAGCAATTAAGTACTAAAGCAATTTTTTGAAGTATTGGAATAATTCCATAAAAAGTTTTGTAGCAAACCAATATCTATTTCACTAATTTATTTTCTTGTTCCTTATGGAAAACTGAACACCAACCCTTTTGTGGTTCCTTAATAGCTTTCAGTTTGATTGCTTGCTTAAAGTAATCTAGACTCTGAATATATCTTAGCTGTTTTATCAAGAGTAAGTTTTTTGGCCTTGAAATCGTCCATCGCTCTATGGAGATCTTCAGTACTGTATATTGTAACAGGGTTTCAAACTTATTTCTAAGGTATCTACCTTGAAAATTATGTCAATTCAAAAAGTATATATTTCAGTCAAAATGCATTCTGGTAAACATAGTTTATAATGAAGGGTTAAAATTATAACAAATGTGACAAAATATTTTTGATGCTTACTGTGACAGTGCGCACGCAGCCTTTTTTTCTAAAGTTCGTGGCAGCAATGGGGGGGAGAGGCTTTTAGGTTTAGGCGGCTACGGGTAGGGCACGGTAAGACCTATTTTGTTGACCAATCTCAATTACCTACCATTCTCAGTTAACCTACTCACACCTATACCTTTAGCCAGCTTAGCTAATGGGATACAATAGTCTTCAACAACATCTGACGAGTCGTAGTTTCGCTCAGCAGGGCACCTCAATTGTAAATTTGGTAAATTTTGTAACATCACTTTATTCTCATCACCAGAGTCTTCATCAGAGATATCAGCATTACAGTTTTCCGGTAGAAGGATCGTGTCCAAATCAAGCATATGCTTTTCATCTTCACACTCTAACTCTTTAATAATTTCATTCAAATTCAAATTTTTAGACTGTGACCTGGGACCAAGAACATAAAAATTCATATTACTAGCATTTGATATGCAGAACACCAATTTTATAATCTAATTAGTGTATATCAAATTGTCCACTTATATTCAAGATTGTGTGAATATTGTTTCATAATAATTATGTTATTAATTTCCATATATTTAAAGACTTGTTGAAAATTGTGTTCAATAAAAATATAATTCACCTTAGTAAAGTCATCATAAAAATGCACAAAATATAAATATACGCAAAATATAAATTTCGAGCTTATAAGAACATAAGCCAACATTTTCAGTTGTTTTTGAAAGAAATAAACACAATAAAGGACTTGTGTATTAAAACGTTATTTTAATTACCTTCTATACAGTATTAATACGAGGATTCTTATGTACTATCGAATTTGGAGGGAGGGGTGTCAATAAGGTTGTTAATATTTTTTTTGTCATTGCTTCTCCATGAAGAGCTCAAATTCATATTGATTCGGAGACTATTAATTTTTTTTCTATTTCCTGATGGTGTTCATACGTTTTACAATAGTTGTTTTTAAAGTTATCTAATCAAACGGCGAAGACGGATTCCTTATAATTTCATCACGTTCGACTGTCCGTCTATATGTTGAATATAACTCTTTCACTTCAAGATCGATTGTTGTAAAATTAGCAAGACGTAATTGAATTACATAAACACAAAGTATTTTTAATTTTTTTTCTCATGAATCCCACAGAACTTTTCCAAGACACCCCTGTCGGAGAAAAGTTCATGTTAAATATAAACAAAAACGTTTAGACCTATTTACTAATATTCAGTCTAATAAGGGTTAGGTATGTGAAAAGATTCAGGATAACAGCATTTAAATGCAAGTATTTCAGTACAAAATTATTTCAATCAATTGATATTGATTTCTTTAAATTTTATTTATACCCAAAAATACAGATTGCTACTTGATCTTAATCAGCTACCCAAAAATACAGATTGTTACTTAATCTTAATCCTACTAATAACTGAATCCTGAAAGGTTTGTCAGGTTGTTTTTGACGAAAAATTTGTGACAATTTTCTGTATTATATTTTCGTGGATCACGGTCGAAAAAAAATTTGTGACTGTGATCCATGAGATCATTCAAGGTCATACTTGGATATGCTTTATTTTGTCGAAACCGCCTAAAGCGTTTTATTATATGTATATATATATATATGTATATATATATATATATATATATATATGTATATATATATATATATATATATACATATATACATATATATATATATATATATACAGTAGTCTCTCGGTAATCCAGCACTACACTGGTCCGGCCCCGCCAGTAATCCGGCGTTTGATAAGAAGCTAGTAAATGCGTGGTAGTAGAGTTGAAAACCGGTTTCTGCGCAGCTATTGTGAGTGGCTTTTGTGCACGTCTGTCAGTCTAGCGCCAGTCTGCTACGTGATACGCTTGCTTGTTAACGTGCTGTGAGTGAAACCTGTCTCTACCAGTTAAACGTAAACATAAAACATTATCGCTTGTGGATAAAAACAAGATTTTGAAACGTCTTGAACGAGGTGAAATATTAGTTAGTCTCGCTGTTGGTTGGGTTGTAGAGTTGGTCGGGCCACAATCCATGACATACGGAAGAATAGTGAGAAGATAAAGAATTTCTGTGGAAAAAATGAAAATGTGAAAAGTTCACGGAAAACAATGAAGACAGGCGAGTTTCCTCAGGTTGAAGATAGCCTATATTTGTGGTTTCTACTAGAACCCAAAACGCATACGCCTATTTCAGGAGAACTTTTGAAAGAAAAGACTAGATTTTTCTACAAAAAGATCATTAATAACGATGACTTTCATGCCAGCAAAGGTTGGTTGGACAAATTTAAAAGATGATTTGGTATACGGATATTAAGTATGACAGGTGAAAAACTGTCGTGTGACACTGAGGCAGTTGAACCTTTCAAAGAGGAGTTCGAAATGGGTTTAACTCCAGACAAGACAGACAAGTGTATAATGCGGATGAGAGTGGGTTATTTTGGCGGCTTTTACCTAATAAAACCTACGTTCATCGAGCTGAAGCTAGTGCGCCTGGATGCAAACTCGCAAAATATAGATTCACATTTATACCCTTGTCAAACACCAGTGGTACGCACAAGATGAATATGTTAGTGATTGGTAAAGCAAAAAAGCCCAAACTAAAGGATGGATGACTAAGTCAGTGTTCGTGGAATGGTTTGAACAACTGTTTGTACCATCAGTGAAGAAATTCCTAAATAAACGGAAACTTCCCCAAAAAGCATTACTTATTTTGGACAACTGCCCTGGTCACCCTCATGAAGAAGATCTGAACATAAAAGACAGTTTTATCCGTGTTATGTTTCTGCCTCCCAATGTAACACCCATTCTGCAACCTATGGACCAAAATATGATACAGGCCATTAAAATGCACTACAAAAAAAGCCGTCTGTACACGGTTTTGTCTAAAGATGACAGCGTGATTAAGTCGCTAAACCAAGTTAACTTGACGGATGTGGTTTTCTCATTTGCCAATGCTTGGGAAAATCTTAATAAAAAAGTGATTGTTTGTTCGTGGGCAAACTTGTAGCCTAACATGGACCTTCTGGAGCAATATCAGAAAAAAATAAATGAAACAGCCATTGATAACAGTGACTTAATTCAGCTGAGAGACGTTTTCAATGAACACCTCATAGATACAGCTGACAATGTTTTGACAAATGATGAAGTCCGCGACTGGCTGACTGGCGATGAAGGGGAAGAAAACCAGTTTTTGTCAGACGACAAAATCGTAGACTCTGTGAGCACAATAGAAGAGGATTGTGAAGACGGGAGCGGGGGAGGGGAAGTGACACCAGCTGTTCAGACAATACCACACGATGTAGCCGTTCGTTCCTTCGCTACATCTATTACTTGGGCTGAAGAAAATGGCATCTCTACTCGTGACATTTTAGTGTTGAAACGTCTTCAAGAAAACGTATTGAAAATGCCTTCAACTTCAAAGGAATAATGTAAACAACACTATGCACATTAAAATAAATAATTTGTCCAGGTATTTATATGCGTATTTTTAGTACATTCCAGTTATCTGGCGTTTTCGGTAAACCGGCAGTACCCTGGTCCGATATCTGCCGGATTACCGAGAGACTACTATATATATATATATATATATATATATATGTATATGTATATGTATATATGTATATGTATATATATATATATATATATATATATACATATACATATATATATATATATATATATATATATGTATATATATATATATGTATATGTATATATATATATGTATATATATGTATATATATATATATATATATATATATATATATATATATATATATGGTTTGGAGGGGAAATATGTCAGCCACGTGTAAAAACTTTTAAAAGTAGTAAATTATTTTTGGTTCCTAGTACCTAGTGCCATTTATGCGTCATTAAGGAAAGAAGTATGTAGCGATGAGAAACGATCGGAATTAGTTTTTGGTATACATATACAACAAAGTATATGTACACAAATATACATAACCATACGTCGACAAAACGCTTGGTGTTTTCCAGAGTTTTTAAATTGATAATATTGTGAAATGATCAGTATTACCTTCCAAATCATTACTTTTATTGCTGATTGAAGTCATTACGTTCGGAATAAAAATAAAAAGGTAAAATATATTATTTCCAAATTAGCTAAGTCAAATCTCTGCCTCTTGGTAAAATATGTTTAAAGTAGATCACTGCTTAAACAGACGTCAGACAGAATATTTGCAAATCATCTAAAAAAACTTAGCAGGAATGACCCATAACCAGGTCCATATACAAAGGCAAAGTCAAGTGGCGCATGGCAGCGTTCAGGCTTCGAGAGCACTGAAAGGCCCTACAAGTAAAAAAGATAATATGTTAACAAATAAAATGTATAATGATGGCAAAGAGGAATTACGATCTTTATTTTTTTTAACAACTTAGTTGCTCGGTTTACCTTTCCCTTCGAGATGGGAGATTGGGACTGTGCTATATATCACAATTTTTATATTTTTAAATAGTTTTATATATTCAATAGACTACTTAACATAAAATATGATAACATGCAAAGATTTGATAAGATTAAGTTTCCATAATGGTGTTCATGGGGTTGACTTGCAAGGAAACTATTCCACTTTTCCTATCTAAACTGCAATTTATGAAACTGTAAGAGCTGCATATGTTACAACTTTAGCGATTGCAGAAGTCATGATAATTAACTTTAATGGTAATGAAGTGCATAGATGAAAAAATATTTGTGCTTTGAAAGTGGTTTTTTTATAGCTTTACATACATTATGGTGATGCCTTTGCAGTAATCAGGAACTTAAATTAAGTCACGTTACTTTATTTAACTTTATTTTATATAAAATGCTTTTTATTTCGGAAATAGATAGCAAATTTACGAGACATAGCATAATTGAAATTTATTTACAATTTTTCTAAATAAAATTAATTTATTTTAAAAGAATGTCTTTGAATGTTCATCAGTTCTAGTGCAAACGGAGAAGAAAGATTTTCTGAAATGAACCTCAAATAAATGATATAAAGAAAACCACCTTTAAGATAATTAAACAAACTGAAAATAAGATTATAAGCATTTCATTTCAATACTTTTCACTTTCATCTTTATCATCATAGTGAGAAATTAATTTTTATTATGTAATACAGATTTTGATATGACCTAAGAAATTAATTGCTTGTTGCTCATATATTACACAAAATATATTAATAAAAAAGAAAATTAAATTAAATTTAGCTAAAATGTACTTTTCTTATAAATAATAAATAGCCAAAAACTTTCATCTCAATCTCAAAAGATACTTTTTTATTATGGTAATATAATTTTCATTAACGTAATTTCGAACAAATTAATTCCTAAGAATTAATATAAATTGTAAAATAAGTATTAAGTTTAGAAAATACTTCCAAGTTTGAGTCATTGATACATTTTCATACACTACTGAGAAATGGTTTTCAAAATTGCTTTCTATACTAGATCTTTACTGGTATGTATTCTGTATGAAAGTAATTTTTAAATGTTATTCTTGTTCAAAAATGTAATGTCTCGCAAGTTTTAATACTTCTTCTCTTTAGTAAAAAAAGTCTTTATGTAAAAAAATAAAATTAACATTAAAATCCAGAATTGATATCTTAGCGAATACTATGATAATTAGCAAATTTTGATAAATCACACAGTTTAATTCCTAACCTAAATTTACTTTATCAAACGTTAATGACAACAATGATACAACTAAATCTTTGCATTCTGAAAGTCTAGCGAAGCTTTATGTAATTTAACTGATAATGTTGAACCAACAACTCCAAAATTTATCACAACAGAAAATATAAGCCACCTTCCTAAATATTATGTCCAAATAATTTTCATAAAACATTGGTAAAGTGTGGCATGGTTTGATTAATTTCTATGATTTTTTCCAATTTTTGAAAATCTGGATTTTTGAGAAATTTATTTTATTTTAATTAAGAAAGTTGTTTTACAGCAAACATGTTAAAAATTAAATATGACTGAATATTTAATAGAAATTATCGAAATAAAAAGGATACTCAACTAAAAGATAGTTAAGGGCCTAAGTTAACAAATAATTAGTTCTTTAGAATACGCTTGTATTCTAAAAAAAGATAGAGTGTTTGCCTATTATGATCGCAAAAATTCGTTCTACTACAAAGTTTTTAATGACAGTAATTTGAAATATGTTTACCTTAGTAAAGGACCTGATTAGGTGACAAAACTAAGGCCAATTTATTTCATCGACAAAATTATCGATAAGACGATTTAACACTAGACTAAAAACTCGGCAAATTCATGTTATTTTAAGATTTACCTTCATTTTCCGTGTAATTAGGCATATTATTCTGTAAATTGTCATAAAAGCACTTCTATGTGGGTTTGTGACAATAAAACAAAAAGAGCGGTATCAAATTTTCACAATTTAGCTATAAAATAGATTTGTCTGGATTATTTGTAAGTGTAGTGCCACAATCAAGAACAGAACAAATAATTATTGTTCTAAATACACTTATTTTAACAAGATAACAACGAATAGATTCAAAACTGCCCAAGAACAGCATTGCAAAAAATTTATTCTAGCGGATTTTATTGAGCTATTCTTTCCAATATATAAATTTATACATCGCTATTATACATCATTATGCTCATTCTTATCTTTGTTCGTTCACTGTTACCTTAATGTATATATTTCCATGATACTATAGCCATCCCGTACCATACTACTTACTTACTGTTCAACTTTATTTAGCCATTGGGCAATTTTTATTTCCTATCATTATATTCGCCTAAGGAGTTTAATTTACATACTGGAGTAAATTATAATAAATGAAAACATGATTTTTGAGGGAAAATGACTTCAAGATCATTCGATGTAATTGTCATAAAATGGAACCTTCGAAAACAGGAAATTGCACATGATATTAATTATTAAATTGTCAACAAATTTCATATATAATTCGGAGTAAATTATAAATAAAAAAATTATTTTTGAAATTTATTTGATGAATGTTGCCAATGCCATTGGTGGACATTCCCTTTTGACCTGATTATCCCAGAACATATAAAATGGTATCAATCACATACAAAAAAAATAATAGATATGATCAGTGAAAAGATTTCAGCTTGTTTAAAGTCTTCCAGAAGAAATTTTAAATTGCGTAACAATTAACAAATAAGTAAGTTATTAACATGGTTCTTTGTAAGTTATTGACATGGTTTCTGTTGCTACCGTAGAATATTCTTTTTCAAAACTTAAATAATAGAAAATAATCTACCACGGAGCAAAACTGATTGTTCTGATAAAATAGATATGTGTTTTGATAAATATAATGTGTTAACAAAATTATTTTTCAAATTGATTTTCAATCGTAGATAACACTAAACTTAACCTTTACCAATTTATCTGTTTAACAGTGTTATAAAAATCGAATATATTACAATTCACAAGGCCAAAAGTGCTAGGCACGGGCTTTTGAATAACCCCTTTAGTACTCAGATAAGATGTGGTTAATAATAGTTATAGTGACAAACAAAATTGTGTATCTTAACACCAATCGCTTTATATATTATGTATTTGGGCCATTCTACTTTTTAGTATCTAAAAGTTGGTCTCCTTTAAACTACACTCTTTCATAAACACAAGTATTTAATTTATGGGAAAACTACGTTATGTTGCTATTTTATACTGGTTGAAGTATCCCTACGAAACTTTGTTTTTAATGTAATCGTAATAATTATTCTCATAATTAGGGTAACTCGGTTATATTCTTCGGTAGATCAGTTGTTTTTCATACAAAATATGGATGTCCTATTTTGCAATATCATTTAAGAAAAAAATCCCAAGATGACATAATATTTAATGGCTTTAGGTTACGCAAAAGAACTTGAAGTTTATAGTTATGCACAACCATTTCGGTACAATAAGTATTTTATAAGAATTTCCAAGTCTTGTCGCCGGCGTTGAGTAAAATGTTTACCACCTGCTGTTACCATAGGAAAACATACTTTCAATTAAACACTTTAACAGTCTGTTTTCATTGGGTGGTGACCGCAGTGACCGAGCCAGTTGGCCGACAGACGTGGTAAGACGTGCATGTGTTTATTTGGAGCCAGAAAGAGTATTACAATTTATTTAGATTTTGATACATGTAACTATTTATTAATGTGTCTGTATCTTGAGTCGTCTGTCATAAATTATTAAAATAGTCTTAAGATTTACCCCTGCGTCACCTCTACACTGTGTTACTACAAAAAGGTAAGCAGTTATTGGATTGGTAACGCAGGAGTAATTTGTAAATGTTTATTGAAGTTAAGTGTAGTCCTATAACAGTACGTAGTTTTTGTGACTACCATCCGAAAGAAAGCTTAATATTTAATAACATTTACCAATAAACAAATGAATGACTGATATTTTTTGTGATTTTTGAAGCATAGTTAAAACGCATAACTTCAGACACCTTTTTTGTATTAATTGTAAAATGTTTTATGCTACTCGTCTCACAAGATGGTGTTAACACCAGCTGAAAAACAACGATTTTTCAGCTGGTGTTAACACCATCTAGAACTAGAGGACTAGAGGAACTTAAGAAAAAGTGTAATAAGTATAAGAAGATTACCAAAGAGTAAAGAAGTCTATTCCTAAACAGAAGTCTGTTTCTAAACAAGATGGAAACGATAAATATTATATATTAACAAATGCTATCAAAGACGATAACAAGAAAATAAAGGATATAAAGGATAAGAAAATTGTAAAACAGATATTTCAAGGATGGAGTATTCTTAATTCTCGAATGAAAATTGCTATTGTTTGGGAGTCATTAGGTATTGATCAAATTAAGATAAGACAGACTGTTCCAAAACTACCCGTCTTAGGAGAGACTATTAAATCCTTTTTCGATCGTGACGATGTATCCAGAACTACAGCTGGGAAACAGGAGACTGTGACTTATAAAAATATTAAAAAGCAGAAGAGGTACTTGCTTGATTCGATGAGAAACCTATATCATACATTTAAAAAAGCGAATCCCAAAATGCAATGCTCCTACTCCTATTTTGCAAACATAGACCATTTTATGTAATGTACTGTTGATGGCAGAGATACTTGTCTGTGCAAAACACATGCTAACACGCAGTATCCAATCAATGCACTTTACAGATATAAGATTATTTCAATTCTAACATGAATAACTTTATTGATAGCACTGTGTGCTGTACAGTCGCGCATGCATACCGCTAAATGGAACAACTGTAATAACAAACAAGTACCACCAAATTCCGAAAGAGCTTATGACTATTAAATTATTGACAAGTCGGGTAAAAGAATCACAATAACTAAAACAGTTAAAGAAGTGATCGAAGGAACTGTTACAGAAACGTTGGACACATTCAATAAAACAATAGAGACGTTGAAGAGACATATTTATAACATAAATACACAATTCAGAAGCTACCGAACCGCGATAGATAATTTGAGGAATGACGAAGTTGTGATGCGCATCGACTTTAACGAGAATTATAGCTCCAAAAATTACGAAGTGCAGTCACATCATTTTGGCGGATCATGGAAACAAGTAACGTTTCACACATTGCGTGGAAGTTTTTTGAAGCCAGTCATGGTAAGGGAGCCGCTGCAGAAGTTTGTGGCTTCCTGAAACGTAATACTGATAAAAAAGTTACTACTGCAACTGATGTTCCTGATGCAAAAACCTTTTTCATCACTCTGAAATAGTCAAGCAAGATCCGATTGTACTTTATTACTGACGAAGATATTAAAAAAGTATAGCAGGCGGTCCCCGAAATTATTACTCCCCTCCAGGGAACTATGCAAGTGTACCAGATCTTTACAGATGCTCCTCGTAAACTTCAGTACAGAGAACTGAGTTGTTATGTCAAAGAGGTTTTTGTGCTTGTCTCAATCCAAAAGTATACCAACCTGTTCTCTGTGCTGATGAAAACATTACAAATAAAATGAGCGAGAAAGAGGTGTTCTGTAATATTGCAAATATAATATCCAAACCCCGTAAAACTTATTACGATTATGTTTATTCTTCATCTTCCAGTGATGATGAGCAACTTTCAAAGTTGAAAAAAACTTCACTTTGTAATGTAGAAGACCTACCCTCAGCATCAAACGTTCAAGAACAGCAACTAATCGATAAAGAAAACATTCATCCATCAAAAATGTCTAACGGTGTCCATGTTACTGTTAAATTTACCTCGGGAAAGAAATCAACAATATTCATAACTGGGAATTGCTTATAGTGAGGTAGGTGACGAAGGAGATGTAAAGATTATGTTTTATACAAGCGCCGACTCGACGGAACGGGAAAGAAATTTAAAAATGTGGAGACTGATGTTTCGTTCGAGCCATACGAAAATATTTTGGAAATAATTCCCAATCCTCGCATAGTTACCAAAGGCAAACGGATGTTCTATTATTTTGATCACCCTTTAAATATTTTTGAGAAATAAGTCTGACTATTATGTGCCATTACTTGTTATTAAGAAATATATTTATGTTGATAAATAATGTCGATACACAATTACTTTGAGCTAGGTTTTCTTACGGGTTACCAACTTTAATATTTAATATAGATAAATGCTGATTGTTTATGTTGTTGACATAAATGTTTATTATTATACTTAATAATTTAGAGATTATTCTAGTAGTTAGATAATATCACTTCAAAGAAGGACATAACATGTGATACCAAGACTATTGTGTTACTAATGTTACAACTGCATTACTTTGTTGTCCCCTTAATCAGGTTAATGTTTTGTATAATATCTGGGCTATGTTTACTAAAAAAACTTTATACTTGGTAGGTACCTGTAATAATAACAGAAGTGTATTTTTGCACTCTATTTAAAATGTTATTGTTCTTAAGCTTAGATTCATTAACGCAGGGACTGTTCTTATTAAAAAAAAGTATGATATAAGTATGTAAATAAAAAAATATGACAAAATTTTTTATTTTTTGTCTGCATATACTACATTCTGTATTATGATTGCAATTTGGTCAAGAACTTTTAGTTAGTATCTACAGATTTTTATTTCAAGATTTAGTTTCTGACATGCATAGTCGTAGGCGTAATAATTTGGTGCCCATTAAATAGAAAAAACTTCACAAAGTATATGTAATATTTATTAGGAAATGTTTTTGCTTCAAAATCAGGTAACTGCAATATTTGTACTTGAAGAAAATAATTAATTACATGAAATACTCATAAAAATTAAAGGTCACCAAAAATGAAAAAGTGCCAGCTAAGATTTTTAAAAATAAATTATATAAATATAGACTCATATTATATTCTTAAGACATTTTTTATCTACTAGATGTGATTAAAAGTATAATAAAAAAAATTTTAATCATTGTGAAGTAAATTTTCTTCATAAAATTCATTAATTGTACCTTAAAGTGCAAAAGATTCTCTTTAATTTTGTCCTTTATAAATCAATTGAACGAAGATAAAGTGTAAATGGAACAGTAAAACCTCCTCATGTTATGCTTTGGGTAAAGCTAATGCCAAAAGGGATGTTTATAATACTTTTTTTGAAAAAATTGATTTCACTATTTTAGTTTCGATAAAATAGTTAAAATTTTTCAATATTATTACAAAGCTCCGATAATCCTTTAATGTCCCAAAAAATATGATAAATTGTGCATTCCCATTTTTTGTTTAGTCACATTATTCCTTAGATATAAGCCTCAAATGTGTTGCAATGTGTCCTCTTTAAATTTCCAACCAAACCAATGATAAATTTGAGATAAATTTAGCAAACATTTTCAATAAAAAATTGTATGGATAAGCTATGTTCACTAATTCCTGAGATAAAAAAAATTTTTGAAATTTAATCTCGAGAGTTTCATTATGTTTTTTGATAAAAAATTGTGTCTACTTGATATTTTTCATAAAAAACAAAAAGGATATAGAAAAAAAAGAAGTAAATGTTGGATATAACATTAGGATTCAAACTCTAGGCTAGAGGCGTTAGGAAAGTAAACATTACATTACATAGCTATCAACATTCCATGCGGGTACGATTAAGACGCATGCAAACTAACTGCTATGTAACTCTAACTTAAGTGATACAAGTCATTCCTCGCCAAAATCAAGACAAAGTTTTAAAATTATTTTCAAACTGCAATGAAAATAGTATATTATGTGTCCTCATAGATATAAAGAAAATACCTAAATTTTAAATTTGGTTGTTAATTAGATTTTAAAGTAATAAGATTTTCCAAAAAATATGTACAATCGGAATTTTGTAAAATTATGATTTGCAGCTCATTTAACGAAGAACCGAAAAAAGTGACAATAAAAAATACATCATGTCAAATACAATCAAACACCGTTAAATCTGCAACAAGACTGAACCAATGATCCAATATATCTGGTGCACGATACAGTGTATCTGATGCATATTCATGCATGTTGAAACTTGAAGTAAATGCTTTTGTTAACTTTCCCCAATACCTATTGCATCCATGGAAGAAACAATAGGCTAATTGTATCACTTAAAATTGAAAACACTTAAAATGATCACTTCATAAGTAGCAATAGCATGATTGATTTCAATTTTAAAAACTTGATTTTTTAAGAAATTTATTGTAATTTAAAACATTTTTTCAGGAAAACGTGTTTTATTTTATATCATGAAAGCTCATAAAAAGATGTTTAATATGAGACCTTTCAAAGCTCCCTAGTTTTTAATAAATTGAGCTACGAATGAAATTTAAAAAAAATGCCAATGGTGTATTCTTTTGGAAATATCTCGTAACTTAAAATTCCAAAATCAATTATCATATGAACACAAGATTTGAGGATTTTCTTTATACCTGCGAAATCTTTTAGTACCAAATTTGATGAAAATTGAAGATGATGGTGTGTTGAGTTCATATGGAATAATTATTATTTTAAACTTTATTTTTAAAATCAAATCATAATAAAAATTGCATTAGTTTACCTATAATCTGCATATTCCACAATTTTAAAATACCGCAACTTTTTTTGATCACATCATTTTCAAAGTAAAGGAGACGCCGTCTATAAAAAAAATTTACTATGCGAGCATGTAACAACACTTCTCCATGGTACCATTTTTAGGGTTCCCTAGTCAAACATGGAACCCTTGTAATTTTGTCATGCCCCTCTGTGTGTCCACCTTTCGGCCATACCCTTTCAATTTCTATGGTATTAGATCTAAGTGCATGAAATTTTGCAAGTACGAGGGGGGGTTTTTAAGTTCGCAGAATGGAAAGATAGGCCATTAGTAAAGGTGATTATCGGAATCATAGCTAGTTAAGTAACTCATTATTAGTATAAATACCAAGTTTTATCACAATCGGATTATTAGACTTTGAACTATCGTCAAACAAACAACTCAATCTGGAAGAAAGTCTGTCAATGGAAAAAATTAAGTACCGCGCCGTTATAAAGTTTCTTACCAAGCAAGGAAAGTCGGTTCAAACCATACTGAAAGAGATGGCATCCGTTTACGGGGACTCTTGCCCGGGTAAAACCATGATTTACAAGTGGCATAGTCTCTTTAAACAGGGTAGAGACTCACTTGAAGACAACCCATGCCCCGGTCGGCCGATCGAAATGACTACTCCGGAAATGATTGAAAAATGCCAGACTAAAGAAGAAACAGTTTTCAGAGATGGTTGGAGTATCGGGTACAACAATTTTTAAAATTCTCCATGATCATCTTGGCATGACAAAGGTCAGCGCAAGATGGGTGCCAAGAATGCTCACACCGCCTCAAAAACAATGCCACGGGGGTGCTCTCACATGTTTTGACCTCTGTAGTTAAGACAAGGATGGACTATAGAGTCGAATTGTTACTGGAGACGAAACTTGGGTTCATCATTATGAACCTGAGTCCAAACAAGACTCAATGCAATGGCACAAAAAAGGCACACCACCAACCAAGAAGTTTAAGGTGTCACAATTGGCTGGAAAAATCATGGCGACAGTCTTTTGGAATTCAGAAAGGATCCTGTTGACGGCTTATAAAGATAAAGGTGTTACCATAACCGGAGAATACTATGCGTCAATTCTAGAGAGGTTTAAAAAAGCTATCAAAGAAAAAGAAAGGGAAAATTGACCAAAGTTGTCCTGCTTTTACATGACAACGCGCCCGTTCACACGAGCCGCGTTGCGCTGGCCCCCCTGCACAAGGTGGGCTTCGATATTTTAGAACACCCACCCTACAGTCCTGACCTGGCTCCCAGTGATTATTATTTGTTCCCAAACCTTAAAAAAGAACTTCGCGGAAAGAAGTTTTCAAACGATGAAGAAGTGAAAGACGCAGTTTCAGCTTATTTTTCGGACAAAGACGAAACATTTTTTATGAAGGTATACATAAGCTAATTGAAAGATCTGAAAAATGTATTAGGGTAGCAGGTGAATATATTGAAAAAGAAAAATAATTTTGTATTTTTATTCTCACTCCTTATCCTCCATTCCGCGAACTTAAAAACGCCCCCTCGTATATGCTTCAGATAAAAGCACTAAGTAGCAAAAAATGTTTTTTTATGATTTAATGTTATGATCTTTTACAATCTTGTTATACCGGCTACTGCACGCACAGAGCTACATGCAAGTTTTTATGGATATCTAAATAGGCAAATGAGTAGACGGAGCTTTAAATTAATTACTAAAATGTCTTATTAAAAAATATATCACAGAAATACATTACAATAATTTTTTTCTTCCTAACATAAAATTATTTTATTTGGTCATATTTCATATTTTGACAATAGTTATTAGAATTCATTTGGGAGTAATTAAAACAAAAAAAAATTTTATTATTTTTATTACTTTATCTAATTACTATTAAATATTTCTTAGTATTAAAAAGATCTCGGCTACCATGCACGTTTTTTACCCTGCGTAGCATGAGTGAGAATCCAAGTGTTCAGTGGTCTACGTTGCATAGCCATTTGCTTATGTCGAGGAAATGTGGGACAAATGACATGGAGGCGTTCCTGTCGCACTACGAAGTAGCAGTCCTTGCAACGCCTTCGCAGGCGACCTTTCACCTTGAACCCGCAAGTGGGCATTAGTGTAGGTATTCTTGCACTAAGGAAAGAAGGTGTGGTCGCTGGATATCCACAAAGTGAACTAAAATGCATAATTGGCTGGATGAAAGCTGCCGATATATTCTTATTTGTTACTTGTGGAAGACATTTTGGTACAAACCGAGTAAGGATATTTAAGCTGAGTGTTCTTAAACGCTGCATCTTCTCTGAAAAGTAAAATTATTTATAAAGAATTGTGACTTAATTATCATCAACAATTATGGATTTTTATAAAATATTGAAGAAATGTACATATTATCACTTGAATATGAGTAATACTTTCAAAATGGCATCTTTTTCTTTTTTGAAAACAGAGTAATAAATATATTTAAAACTTCAACTCTGTCTGTTATTTTTAAAATTAAGTAGGTAAACCAACATTTCATATTTCCATTAACTCTGTTAAATTAACGTGTGCTACATTTATGATATAATCTGATTTAGTTCATAACCTATATAATAATCTTTAAACATTAGAATTGATAATAAATTAGATTAACTTTCATAGAGCACTATATTTTTTATTATAAATGAATTCACATTATATCAAAAGTAATAAGTGTATAAAAATGTAATGACAATATATTAAAAGGACTAAATATCAGAAAACAAACAATATTAACCTCTTTAACATCTAACCAAATTTTACAAAAGTCAACTCAACTGTCAACATTTTTCTTATTTCTCATTGTAATCATGGTTACTACATTTTTTGCGGATTAGCCTAATTTATGGTAACAAAGTTTTAAAGAATAAAATAACCATTGAAATTTGTAATGTTATTACTGGTATTAACATTTTAAATCTTAATATAAAACCTGATACAAATTAATTTTAATGTTATCAATATAGTTATATGTAATATCGTAATAGCGTGTATATATGTAATAGCGTATTATATATATGTAATAGCGTGTTGTGTAACATTAAGCGATCTGAATGGTCTATGTGTCGTCATACAGATGTATTTCGCATTATGACTATGGAGGATCTAAGGAGTTGATATACATCCATACAAAACATTATATTTATTTTTATTAGAAAATACTTACGTGTGCCCTCAAAAGTGCCAAAACTATGGCGGAAAGATTTGTAATCATAAAAAGCAAAGCCTCTTGTTAAATAAAAATGGACATAGTTTTATTTTATTTTTTAATATATATATATATATATATATATACATATGTGTATGGCAAAATACTCGAGGAATTGCCATAGAAACAAAGTCAAATGAAATGGAAAGGTTTTTCGCAGTCTGATTATTTTCGTATTATTTAGACTATTTTGTTACAATAAGTTATTTAGTTTTTGTGTTATATATATTCCATCTATTGTCATAATCAGTGTTCCGTAAGTTTTTTTCTTTTCTTTATTTTTTGTATTATTCATTTTTGTGTAATCGAATCTGCGTCAGCTTTGTGAAAATAGATTTAGTTATTCCTCCTAAACCTCCAGACCCTTCTATTTCTAATAATTAATTGCTTGTCCTACCTCCCCTGCTAGCTTTATTAGTAACGGACTTTCAACTGGAATTAAAACGAAAAAGCAAAAATTGTAAAAGAACAAATTGTAATAAAATAAGTCTAAAATATTCCTTCTTTCCATCCGTCTGACTCTTCCTGCACTGAAACAGAGGATACAATCCCTCGCAAGACTCCTCGCACTACTCTTTCAGAAGCAAATTCAAAGTTACTTCCATCACCCCCGACACCATCTCTCACCCTACTATTTCTTTTGAGAGTCGTTTATACGTCTTTGGCGACGTTGGACCATTTATTGTCCACGTTCAAAGAAAAGAACCCCTACTTAATTCCGGATTCTCATTTCATGCTGTTAAATTTGGTTCAGCTTTAAAAAAGTATCATGTAGATGGTATTATTCGAAATGGAGTGAATCAAATTGGCAGGAACAGGATTTCGGTGGAATTTCCTCCTCACGGGACAGAACAAATTGTTTACCCCCTCCTTTAACGTCAGTTGTATGGGCATTCTTCGCAATGATCCAGTCGATTGGTCTGACGAGGAGGTTTTACACAATATAGAAGTCCCAGAAGGGTGCGGTAAGGTTATTAAAGACCGCCGTTTAAACTTTAAAAAAATAATCGATGGCCAACCTAAATATTTTCCGTCTAAGGCGATGGTGATTACCTTTGATGGCTAAGTTCGTCCCCAACGCATATATATAGCTTGCTCATCGCTTCCAGTTTCAAAATATGAATTTCCTACAATACAGTGTTTCAAATGTTGTAGGTTTGGAAATGTTGCTGACAAATGCCGATCTTCCGTGCGTTGTTTCCGATGTGGTGAAGGTCACGTTGGAAGAAGCGGCCCACTTCCTCTTGACAAAGCAAAATGTATCTTTTGCAGTAGAAATTATGATTCCACTGATAGAATTTGTCCAGAATTCGAAAGGCAAAAAAAGACCAAATTTGAAATGTCTGAAAGAGACATTTCCTATGCGGAAGCATCCAAAATGGTCCCTTCTACCAGAAAATGATACGCCTCAGTTGCAGCTCACTCCCTAACTCTTCCTTCTCCAACTTCTACCCAAAATTTGTTCCCTCCGTCTCGTCCTACCAACTTTTCTCAGAAATAAATTGTTACTCTGAATCCCTGATCCCACTATTCGACAAGTTCCAACCAGGGCTATGACCACTCGGCTCTAGAACAAGCCTGGGCAGACTTGCGAATTCCTCAACCTAAAAATGGCTGCGGCTTTAGTCAACAACCTTCAGCTAATACTCCTTCTTCTACGAGTATTATTACATTTCTTTTGACCACTTTGGTCAAAATTGATGAAATAAGTTCTTCCAATCAAATACCGTCCAATATTGTCTCCTCTATTCTTATTTCCCTTCAATCTCTTCTTTCTAATGGCTTCGCCAATAGTGGCGAGGGTCTTGCAATGGGATAGTCGTAGTGTTATTTCCAACAAAGCAGATCTTCGTCACCTCCTTGTCAAATATTCTCTATTCATGGGTGCCATCTTGGGCGACTTGGCTGAAGCTTGGATTCCATTTTAAGATCCAAAGCTATGCCTGTCTCCGGGACGATAGAGCGGATGGCAAGGGTGGATCCGCCCTATTACTTGACAAATCCCTTTCCTTCTCCCAGATTTCTCTTGGCTCCCGCAGTTGTCAATTCAATGTTGTTGCTGCGAGAGTTAAAGATTTCACCATCCGCTCTATATATGTCCCTTTTCCAACATGTTCCGTAGCATTAGAACTACGGGATATTTTAACTTCAATTCCTGGCCCATATATTATTCTGGTAGATTTTAATGCTCATCACCCGTCTTGGGGTTTCACCCGAAGCAACTCTCTTGGGGTCTCCTTGGTGGAACTCCAGGACGATTTTGGCCTGTGTTTACTGAATGATGGTTTTCCAACACGAGTTCCTGTCCCATTTCAGAACCCGAGCTCAGTAGATATCTCTTTTTGCCCCTCGTCCATGGCATCCTTAGTTTCCTGGAATATTCTAACTGAGTCTTTTGGAAGCAACCATTTCCCCATTTTGATTATTTTCCCTCGTTTAAATTTACATATTGAAAAAATTCCCCCTCTTTATAAATACAATCTACATAGGGCAGATTGGGTGGGATTCCGTACTTTCCTCAGTGTCGAAATGGATCCCCTCCCTACAGTGGATTTGGACAGCACTGACTCTTGCTATGACCAATTTGTAAGAGCTATAGATCTATCCGCTCGGAACCTTATCCCACTTAAAAGATTTAACCACCGCTACAGATACTCTCCCCTTTGGTGGGATGGAGACTGTTCCGCAGCGGTTAAAGCCCGCAAAGAGACTGATGTGATATATAAATCTAATACGTCGGAAGCAAACTTCCTTTTGTTTCGAAAGACCCAGGCACAGACTAAACGAATTTTCCTTAAAAAAGAGGAAAGGCTGGAAGAAATTCTGTCACTTCCTCTCTCCTTTTACTCCCTCTCGTGTCGTCATGTCTAATATAAAACGCTTTCGGTCTATTTTTTAGCCTGATCTTCCCAAATCTGAACACGGGCATTGGGTAGATGAATTTTTAAATAAACTTGCTCCCCATCCGTCCCAAATTTAGATGAATTACCTTTCAGGTATAACTTTACTAGCCCCATGAATTACCTTTCAGGTATAACTTTACTAGCATTATTTTTTAGAAGAAGATTTCTCCATGAATGAATTGGATTTAACCTTTCATCATTTTAAGGATTCTTCCCTTGGTATTGACGGAATGTCATATTCAATGGTGAAAAATACTTTCCCATCTAGCCGTTGGTATCTTCTATTCCTCATTAACTGCACGTTCAAATCAGGTTATATTCCAAATTCTTGGAAAACTCAAATAATAATTCCCATTCTCAAATCTAATAAAGATCCCAATGTAGGTTCATCCTACATACCCTTTCTCCTGTTTTAGGGAAGATTAAGGAACATCTAGTTAAGAATCCTTTGGAATGGTTTACAGAGCATCACTCCATTTTTCCAAGCAAGCAATTTGGCTTCAGAAGACCTAAAAGTACGATGGACAATCTCATCGTCTTAACCACTGACATCTCATCGTATTAACCACAGACTTGCCTTCTCTCCGCAAGAATTCCTCGTCGCTGCTTTTTTAGATCTTTCTTCAGCCTACGATAACGTAAACCTTCCAGTCCTCCAAAAAAATCTTCATGATCCTGGGATTCCGATCAAGATTATAAATGTTCTCCTCAATTTTCTTTCAGAAAGATTAATTATTCTTAGATCCCCCGGATCCCCTTCCTTAACAAGAATTATATGGAGGGGTCTTCACCAAGGTTCTGTTTTTAAGTCCCTTGCTTTTCAATATTTATTCCTATATGATCCACTAAACAGTAAATCCCTTCTGTTGTATTTTGCAATACGACCCGCATTCAGACTCAAGCTATGAGGATTATAGCGGGTGCTATGAAATCCAGTCCCATAAATGCCCTACAAGTAGAATATGTTGATCCTCTTTTAAACCTCCGGCGACAATATCTAGCTGATCATTATTTACTGAAGGCAGCTAGGTTTTCTACTCACCCTATTTTTCCAAAACTCACCCTTCTCTCTAGGTTTATTAAGCATGCTCCTTTTTGGCGTTCTAAGTCCCGACCTCTTCTTGTCGTTAGCTTCCAAAGATTCAAATCCCTCACTAACCCGTTTATCAAAATTCTTCGCGTCCAAAAATGTCAATTCGCTGTTTCGCAATTCTACCTTGAATTCTTTTTGGATCGATTGCACGCGAATATACAAAGATGCATCAAAAACCCTGAGAGATGGCTATGTCGGAGCGTCATTTTATTCTCCATCCACCGTTCATTCAGCATACTTTTGCCTTCCTAAGGGGTCTTCAGTATTCTCCTGGGAATACCGTGCTATGGCGGGGAGGCCTTGAATTATGCTCTATTCAAAAAGATTCCCAGGTTCCTTATCTTCTCTGACTCCTTGAGTTATTTACAGCCCCTTCTCGCTAATCCATTCCATTCCAGAAAGAGATAATAAATAAACTTAATATGAGTACAACACGCCCGTGTAATACACCTGTTGATGTAAATGTCTAAAACCAAATAACTAAAACTGTTGATAATGAGCAGATTAATTTTCCTTACAGGGAAGCTACAGGGTCATTGTTGTTTTTATCTACAGTAACTAAGCCAGATATTTCATGTGATGTCAATCTGTTAAATATATATGTTAATAAGCCAAGTCGACTTATTAAATCATGAATCAGGAATATACATTCCTCTCTCGAAAAAATATTAACTACTAATTTTAATATTAGGTGTCGTTTAGTAGAGTTACGAAACTGAACTGTGTGCGAACTGTCATGTATAATTAGATACTGTGCAAAGTTAGTTTTGTTTGAATAAAATATTTTCATTCAGTTTAAACTATAGAAATGTTGTTTATTATTATAACTCGAATTGTTTATTCGTAGAGTTATTATTCCGCCAAGTTTTTTAAAATAATAAAGTAAACCTCTAGTAAAATAAACTTTGCCGCAGTATTAACTGCGAAAATACTTAATATGCACTGACTGCGAAAATACCTGCGAAAATACTTATTATAGTACGTAAACAAGAATATGTTTTTCTATTTATTATATCATGAGTCAGGAATATACATTCCTCTCTCGTAATTTGTATCACATAATTTTAATAGCCAGTTTCATATATTAGCAAAAGAAGGTAATACGAAATATATAGATATCCGTCTGTTTATATTACAGGTGTTAATATAAAAATAATTTTTCCATAGAAAATTTGGATTCACTAATGATTGTAATCAATTAATTCTTCTAATTTAAAATTACTTGTATTTTAATAGATATTATATATTTTATTTCTGCCCATAGAAAATGATGAATTAGGTGTTGACACTCGTCGTATTATTGTGTAATATTTTATGTAACTTTAATTTAACAAAGTTTTTACTGATGTCTTTTATCACACTGTCTATTTCTAATCTATAACATTTGTCGCGTCACATCAGCCCCAAAATGACGAAATTGCTTCATTATGACTACGTAACTGTTCTGAACTGTTCTGTGAATACGACGTTATGCAAAACCAGTCCAATATGCTAGTAAAGTCAGTGACTCTACATTAATAATTATAAATTGAAAAATATGATGTAGTTTAATATTCTGTAGAGAACATTTTAATAATATAATTTTTTTATTACATTTATTTCCTAATAATCATTTTATCTGTATGAATATTCCCCCGTCATTCTACCCCGTCAACGTTTTCCTAACATGTCTTCGTCCTGCAAATAGACGATTCGGTCTCAAACATAATCACTAATCAATCGGCGAAGGTCCGCTGACACTCCTCGGGACTCTAGCGCGGTTAAAATAGTAGGCCACCCAGCATTATCAAACGCGCCGGAGATGTCCAGGAAAACACCGAGTACATATTAATGTGGGCACGCGTCTACCCATGACAAAGCGGCGGATATCGCTTCTGATGTGGACACTCCGGATCGAAAACAGTGTTGGTTGGAGGACCCCGGTGAGTGAGACAACTGTGCCAATAATCGTGCCGCTATTACTCGTTCGAATAACTTCCCGAAATCCGGAAGGAGCATAATGGGTCTGTAGAATTATGGATTCCTAGGCGATTTCCCATTACTTTTCGATATGACTTTATGCCTCCCCACGTTCCAGATTTTTGGAAAGTGATCTTCCCGCAGGCAATGAATAAAAATCGCCAACAACTCAGGCGCCACCGTACTCCAAACCTCTTTGTCAATCTTATCAATACCTGAGGCCTTCCTCGAATCAAGATTTCCAACGATGTCGTCCAGCTTAGAATGTAGCTCCGGTAACTACTATGTAAGATTTTGCTAACAATATTCCTGATCCGACGCTGCTCAATTGTGTCGAGAGCAGGGTCACCCACCGGGAAAAAGGTGGTCAAAAGATATTCTAAAGTTTCGCGGATATTCCAGTGTAACTCCCATCGTTTTTTAAGGGCACTAAAAACAAAGGCTTTCAAGGGGTTCCGCACTCTTCTGTATACGGCACCCTAGGGATCCTAATTTACTATTTTGGATACGAAATCACGAAAATGGGAGCGCCTAGCCCTATTATAGTTACACCGGGCCTCAACTGAGGCCACCCGGTGAGCCTCCACTATTTCCCATGACGTTCCGAGGTCCTTAACGCGTTGTTAGATACGTCTTTTTTCCTGCAGAACTTCCGCAGAGCTTCCAAGCCTTAGTAAGCTCGGACGGCCCGTTGAAACAATATTCCCGCCATTTCCACCCAGGTTGTCTCAGGGCCCCTCCTGGAACCCGTAACGACCCACCTCATACAAAGGAGGGGACCATCGAAGGTCCCCTAATAATGTCTCGCATCTACAATCAGCGCTTCCACTCAACATGGTTAGAGTCTGTTCCTTCTCAATGAATCATTTAGTACCTCCATTTTTTGGAGAACGCTCTTCGTGAACGCTCTAAAGGACTCAAAGATCGGTCCATTCCCAACCAAGTCTCGGTGACTAAAGATACCACCTTCTAAATTTCCGCGTGATTCTACGTTGCTATTTAGGCGCATGCTCTCTAACAAAACTTTACGCGCATCGTCGTGCTCACTACAGTGGGACAAAACGTGATTCATGTTCTGCGTCTCAAATCCGCAGCTACACGCCGGGCTATCCCAAAGAGCAAATCTAAACAAGTTGGCTCGAAATGCGCCATGTCGGGCCATGGCATTAAAAGTTACCCGAGCCCTCTCCCCGATGTACCGCACCTGTGGCAAAAATTTCCGCCGCGCATCGAGGACCATGCCCAAGTAGGTAACCATAATTACAACGACTCCCTGGCTAGCTTGCCCGTGAAGAGGACAGCCTCGAACTTTTGTGGGGCATAGCTGCGTTTGTTCTCAGTGCCCCAGTTATGTAATCTGACGAAGGAGTCGGCTGCTCGATTCTGTATCTCTCTACATGACGTTCCGCAAAATTGGTCCAAAGACCGAGCCCTGCGGGCAGACCCTGGTTAGCGTTTTCAGAACTGTGTCTCCATATTGTAAAAAGATCAACCGGTCGTAGAAATAATCCATGATGATCCGGCGGAGGTCTGCAGATACTCCCCGTGCCTCCAACGCGGACAAAATGGTCGGCCACCAAGCATTGTGAAACGCGCCGGATATGTCCAAGAAAATACCTAGAAGCAATACGTTCTCTGGGCATTCGTCAAGCCAAGACAAAGCTTTCGAAATTAAATCCGATGTGGACATTCCGGAACGAAAACCGAACTGATTATCTGATCCCGACGAATGAGGTTTGCGCCAATAGACGCGCCGCCAGTACCCGTTCGAGCGACTTCCCAGACCTTCGGAAAGTGGCCTGTGCGAAGACAGCGGTTAAAGAACGCAAGAATCTCATGTGCCGCGATTTTCCAGATAACTTGGACTATGATATCGTCTATTCCATTCATGCCTGGAGCCTTTTTCGCGCCGAAGTTCTCAACGATGACGTCTAATTCGGTGTGTCTCAGTTCAGGATCAGAGCTTCTATGTGGGCATAGTCCCTCGTTGCATACTTGATATTCCTCTGTTCGACAGTATCGAGATCAGGGTCATCATCAGAGAAAAATGATGTCAGAAGATATTGGAGGGTTTCGAAAATATTCCGGGTGTAATTCCCGTCGGTCCTCTTGAGGGCGCTAAAAACAAAGGGTGTCAAGGGGCTTCGTACACTTCTGTATACGGCACCCCAGGGATCCGAATTTTCTATACGAGTGACAAAGTTACGAAAATGGGAGCGCCTAGCCCGCTTAACCTCTCTGTTATAGTTACACCGGGCGTCTACTAGGGTCACCCAGTGAGCCTCTACAATTTCCCTATCTGCCAAGTGCCCCTTGACAGTTCACATTTTTTTAACAAAACTTTTTTGGAATAGCATAGGAATGGAAAGTGTCAAATATACGAAATGTTAAGAAAGAATGATATTTTAAATCAAAATTGTGGGCAGATATTTAATACATATTAGGAACCAGTTTGTGATTACTGTCATTAAACTGTTATTGCATTATGGTTTAAGGGTAATACTGAAAATTTAAGATAATCTGTCATAAAAGATAATATAAAAAATAATAGTAGCAAAAGTACAGGTATGATTGATGAAAAAAACACTTCAAAGTATCGTATGTGCTTGAAAGATATTAAATCATAGTACAAGTATCATGTAAGAAATTTCAAACTTTGTATCTATCTAAAAATATCTAGGCACATCTTTAAAGTACAAATGTAAATATTTTAGGACTGCAATGGCGCATGTAGAATTGATTTTGTTGTATTATTTATTTAAAGTAAATAAAAAATGTAGACATTTATTTTTGAATAAAATTAAAAGCATTAAGATAATATGAATTTGTTTTTTTTTATATATTTATGCAAATGATATTAATTTAACTCAGATTGCTACTATAATGTTCGCATGCTGGAAAACACCGAGTCTCTGCACCTGCAGCGGTTCTTTTATATTTGAAATCGTTTCTATCATGCGTAGTATTTGTGGTGATAGTGAAACATTGAAAGGGATATAAAAAAAACAAGGCGCTGAAATTTACAAATAAATTTATATACAACACACGTTTTATGGCTAGCTTAAGTTAAATAAATATTATTTTTTACACCTTCAGTCGGGAATTAGAAGTCGTTTGTTGTTCTCTACACAGTCCCTTCCAAGTCGGGGCGCGGCGGAGCCGTGACTTGCAAGGCAAAACCGGTCAGAGTCGAGTGGCGCATGGAGACCGAAACGCCCAGGGAGCGAACTTCGCGCTCGGCTGCGTAGTCGCATCTCGCACATCGGTCCGCCACCCCGCATTCGACGTGCGCGGCATGTCCGCAAGGATAGCATCTTACAGGCGCACGCGACTCCAGAGGCCACCGGCACGCCTCGCACGATGTGTCGCGGACGCGCATGGCGTGTCCTCCTTCCTTAAGGCCGAGCGCCAAAGCTGCGTGTAATTCCTTGCCGAGGATGCGCGAGGCAGCACTCGCGCCCACCGCGCGTCCACTCGCGCCACGCAGCAATGCCAAAAGTACGAGGCGTGCACCGCCCGACGAGCCGCACACGTGCTCCACGAGCGTACTAACCGGTACGTGAGCCGCGCTCTCCAGCAACGCACCGGCCGCCACCCGCCGGACAGCCGCTTCGCACGCGACGAATCGACCCCAGAGAGTGGCGGCGGTAGAGGACGGTGCACCGCCCGCCAGTCGCGCGCACAGTTCGCACGCGCGCACTGCGAGAGCGCGGCGTGTTTCTTCCTCTTTGGCTGTCTCGACGAGCCGCAGAGCGGCGGCGAGGGCGCCCTCGGCGTCTCCGAGAACCTCGAGGCAATGTGGCTCCGCATCTGTGGCGGAGTACTGTCGCACAAGTTCGAGCGCATCCTCGGGACGAACAGCACCCGGCGACGAAGTGAGGAAGTCGAGAACTGCGTTTGGTCGATACGCGCATAGAAGTCGCAAGTGATCGCACGCAGCATCACCGTCGAGTGCACCCAAATCGAGAAGCTCGTCGGTGAAAGCGAGGCGACGCGAGTCGGGGATCGCATGCAGCGCAGCGGGGATTAGCTCGCGCCAGTCGGCGGCGACGAGGAGGCGTGCGAGTGCGGCAGGCCCCGCGCGCGCTACCAGCGCTACGCGTCGCGCCAGGGTCTCACGCAGAGCATCCTCTCCCGCACGCCGCTGTAGGTAGTCGAACATCTCATCGACTTGGCTCTCGTCGTCGCCCTCTAAAAACGTGTCCAGAATCTCTTCGTATCGGCCGAGCAATGAGAGTATGCGGCGGCGCACGCGAGGCCTATCGATAGCGAGGTCTAGCTGCGCAGGCAGAGTGGGCGGAGGCACGCGCGCCAGTATAGCGAGCCAAGCGGCGTCAGCTCGTCTTCCCCGTGCGGCTGCGACACAGGTTCGCACACGTTCTAGCAATTCGGGGTCAGCGGGCAGCGTGCCTGCACCTAACTGCATTGCCACGAAATACGCCACTTCCACGCGGTCCTCTTCCTGGAGAAATACAATCGTAACATATGTTTTGTTGATATAACCTTGAATAATATGTAAGATATATAAGGAATTGCCCTTGTCCAAATGTCAATGGCGATTGATACGATTATGATGTGAATATTAAATATAAAAGTGGCTTTATTTTATAGTGAGTAACGTAAGTTTCTGGGGATTTTTGAACTATTACCGCAATTTTCAATTTGGAAATAAGGATTCATGGAAATATGCCTTTTTAGGATACTCTAATTTATAAAGATAAATACTTACAGTATAATTTTAAGTTTATGACAATCACTGCAAATTGTAATTAAATTTCTATAGTCAGGTACATCTGGCCTGACAGTAGTCACATACAGTATGTATATGAAGGAAAGTTCGCCCCTTAACCACTTGTCTCATTTATCACGTATAATCCCACAAACTGTTATTTTTTTAAAATTAATCGCCTAGTTTATAAAATAATTCAAGTTTAAACTTTATTTGAAATCATAATTATGCGTAAATTAACATCCTGTAAACAATAATACTAAATGTAAATTTGGTAACGTGGCAAGCCTATTGTAAACTATCAAGTGTCAAAATGAAATGTCATTTATCCCTTTGAAAAAACTAAAAAATACATAGTAATTAAATACAAATTATTTTGTTTTAGAATGTATTTATACCTGCCTAAATTTTAAGTTCAGTGTCTTTCCCGTACTCAACACATTTTCGCAAGCGACAATTATTTTGACTTAACACATTTTCTCAAGCGACGACAGTTATCTACCATAGCGCCTGGTATTCGAATGTTGCTCCCTTCTAAAATGGATTAGCACATTTTCTTCCATATTTATAAATATTGTTGGAGAAGTACCACCTGATATCACTGAAATTATGGGCCTATTCTGATATATTCTCGTGATTGCATTGATAATAACAAGACATTTACTGAGTTGTTGCCGTTTCGGATAGTGTTCAGCGCACGTTCTGAGAGCTTCGTTAATATTATAATGTTATTCGGAATATACAAACAGTCCATAATTCACTAGCACTAAAAACGATATAATCGTAATTCAACTATAATTCGCAATAGTAACTTCTCTTCAAAAACATTCAAAAGTTCAGATTAGTCGAAGATATACGTGAGAGTTGCCATATTAAATAATAAATAATCCGTAAAAATTTACTTCGGAATCGCAATTAAAATTAATATCATTAACAATAAACCAATATAATTCATCTAAATAACAAACAAAAAAATATCGTCTTAATAGTTATTCTGTTAATTTTTTTTCTTTAAATCGATAATCATATTTTTAAAATCTTAAATATTTGAGCAAATCAGGATTGGATGTTAAAGATTTTCAAATGGCAATAATTTTGATTTACGAAATGTTGTTTACATTTCGTTTGAAACAATGTGCTACATGGGTTGTGGATATTCTCTTTGGAAGTTTTTTTTTATGCAGTAAAACCAAATGTAATAGAAAAATCTTTAAGTAATCAATTTTGGTGAAGAAAAACAGTAACGGTATATGCTCAAATCGGATGATTCGTTAGTTTTTTGAGCCATTCTGGCATTTTCAGCTTGTAAGACGCTTTGCATTTAAAAAAAAGTAAAAACCTCAATATTTTCATAATTCTTGTTAGAGTCGCGCATTCTGCTTTTATGAAAATGGAAAATTTATAATTTCTAAAGTTGTTTCAAAACTTTAGAAATTATAAATTTCCCTTTTTCATAACAGTCGAGTCGAATTATCGAGTGAGCTATGTAAATGTTAAAAGGTAAGTTTCTTTAGATTATTTTACAAATATGATATTCATCCACTTACTATTGGTATTCGAAATTAGAAGCATGGTTTCTGTTTGACCACAGATAACTCAGTCAAAAACAACATTTAAAATTAAAAAAAAAGCAAATTATAGAAAAGTTTCTGGTTTAAAAAACCTTAGATCAGACTTGGTTAAACATTGGGTTGGTTAATACAAATATTTAAAAATTGATAGAAAATTTTTAAATTTTTTTTAAATCTTAAAAAAATAATCTGAAGGGTAAGAAAAACTATAAAGTATAAACTATAAGCATATCTATTAGAATTAAAGTACGATTATTTTTTACTGAGATATGATCAGAAAGTTTGAAAAACATAGAATATTCCTTAATTTCAATCAAAGGTAAATACTTTCTTACTTAGAAAAACAGAAGAAAGATTAACTTCGGACTTCCAAAAGTTTAACATAGCAATTTTTACAACTTAATTTTGCCATATACTACTGGTACATCTGGTAAGTATTGTTTATTATTAATTCTACTAAAATTTTGCCTGATTCATCTTATACTAAGAAAAAAGTTATATTACGAAAATTAAAGTTTGTGGAATTAAAAACTCAAAGACTGAAAATCAGATAAGTAGCAAAAACGATTAAAACAGATAAAGACATTTACAGTCAGGTAATAGTGGACTGACATTAGGTTTTCAACTCTGAGCCCAATAATACTGAAAGTATTAGCAAATTTTTCTCTTATCAAGTTTCTAAGTCCGAAAATAAAAAAGTTTACCCTTAAAAATTGTTGCTAATAATTTTTGTTTTCTTAATAATCCTCGTGTTAATGATGTTGCATAGAATAAAAAGGTATTCATCTTATAGCGTTATTTTATATTTTTTTCTAGAAAGTCAACTATACTATTAGGGCCAACATTAATCCTAGAAAGCTGGTTGGTCTAAAATAGTCAATGGTCAGAAAGGGGGAAGGTAAAGATCGATCAGCAGAAGTATACTAGCTCTAACAGCAGCTCAGTTTTGTTTTGGAGTCTACGTAGAACGTCATTTTTAAAATTATTTAGAGTGTTTTTTACAGTTAATTTTTATTTGAAGTTATAAAGCAATGTTTAAATTGGAAAACAATTATTTTTACTTCAAGTGTTGAAGGCCAGTATCTCGTAACTATAAATTTGTCAAAATGTTTGAAAAATGCATAAATTATCAAAACATTGTCAAAGTATTTACACATAAATTCAAACGCAGAGAAAACAAATATTTTTGGGAATCTGAAATTGTATGTCTGTCACTGACACCCTGGGGTGTCAAAAATTTGTAAAGGTCTAAATATATTTAGATATCAATTGTTCATTAAAACTGCTACTAACAAAAGCTGTGTCAACCTATCTTCACTGTTAACTCATGCGTTATGCTGCTTTAGCGCATACACAAAGTGTGTATATATAAGTTATGCTTAGGATACGATAAGATACCAAAAGATAGGGTATGAAAACTGAAGGTAAATATGCTAGAATCAGCCACCAGTAAAAGTTGTTTAGGTTGCTCTTCAACTTTCTTACAATGCAAAAGAATAAGTTGCTTGAATGCGTCGCCGACAATAGCTATAGATGAAAACGAAGGTGTTGAAGAAAATAGAAATCTGATTAATTTTTCCTATATATAATAAATAATATTTGTTTATATTTATTTTTGCTTTGTAGTATTTAATAATTATTTTTTACTATAAAATTGTAATGTTTTATAATTTTCAATGAGTTTTATGTGTATTTTAATTAAATATAGATGTAGGTATATTATAAGGCCACCGTCTTGTGCCTGTAGTTAAAAATTTAAGATACTGGCAGCAGATTCATAATTCGTAATATCAAAAATTATTAGAATTCCATTAAAATATTAGAAAATGATTATTGAAATATAGATTTTTTTAAATAGACATAATTTCTAACAGGTAAACTTTCAGTGTGTGATTTTAAGAACTAAATAAAAAAAATTATAAAGATCTATTCAGTATAACTGTGTTTCGAGGTTTTTAATTTATTTGGCCTAATTACTCTGACTATAACTTTTGCGAGGATTTCGAAAAGAATTATTTGATATGGTAGTAAATAAGGTACTCCAAAATATACTTACATAGGGTAGCGAGTCCAGAGAAGTTAAGAGGGCGCGTGCAACACGCAGTTTATTCTGTCTGCCGAGTGGTCCCACAAAGGGTGGTTCGGGGAAGGCCATTTCCAGTAGGCGACAACAGGAGCGAGCATCGTGCACAAGTAGCGTACGTAGTGCTGCCGCCTCATCCGCTAGCAACGCTCCCAGCGTCTCGTGGCGCAGCGCCGGTTGTGCGTGCGCTGGGAGCGCACCTCGCCGCCCGCGCCCCGCTAACCCGTCGGCGGCGCGCAGGAGGAGCGCATCGCCTGGGCAGCGGCATGTGCCTACACCACCGCCCGCACGGCACTGCCCCACCAGGGGGCCTAGATCGCGCGCCGCGGCCTCTCGTCCGCCGCCCAGCGCCTCCGCCAGTGCCGCTGCGGCGCTCCACAGCCCGAGCCCGTGAGCCAGGCCACTCGCTTGGTGTGGATCGAGGCACGCGAGCGGCAGTGCGAGTAGTGCGCGCTCGAGGAGCTGCGGGCGCGTATCGGCGAGACGGCGCACGAGCAGCTGCGCGGCGGCGGGCGGCGGCGCCATATCTCCTTCGAGCGCGCCCTCGGCCGCCGCTTCACCCACCGCCCATACAAACTCGTCTATCTCGCTGCCGCTCTCCCACAGCTCGTCCCATAATTCTGCCCTGTTAGAAACATTTCATTCGCAAAATACAATCCATAAGTGGAACGCTTTAAATCAGGTTTCACGATTGTATTTCAAAATTACTTTGCAATAATTATTACTTTTGCATCTTCCTAATTAGATACGCTTTTTAAAATTCCATAGTGAAGCAATGAACCCTTACAATTTTGTCATGTTCGTTCGTTATCTGACCCAGGCCAACACTTTTTAAACCCATGTGCATGAAATTGATATGTTTTTAAACGATTTAAAGAGATCTCAACCAATTTAGCAATAACTTTTTTTAAATAATTTTATTTTAAAGCAGGAGGACTTATACATGTTAACAGGAGCAAATCGTTTTATTTTCACATATTCTTTCCAACAGGATATCATTAGACAGGTTTTTAAAAAGAAATAACGTTTCATTTACCACTTTTCATCGTAAGTCCCATTTGCGAGATATAGAATTTCAAAGTGTGGGGGGGGGGGGGAGGGGACATATCGTGTATAATTTGCAACCCACTTCTCTCCAATTCAACAATGAATTTGAAAGATCTGAATATTCAGGGTACCAGCATTTGATTACGGTTTCCATTCGAAATTATTATGATTAATTTCAATCAAAAATTTTAAGAGACATTGACTATCATAGAATGCGTGTACCGACACATATTTGATCAATTTATTTATCATTTTAAAATTACCCCTATTTTAAACATAGACATGATCCATATGTCTCAAGTTGTACCCACAAACACATAACAACTTTTCCAGAACCCTAGAGTATTTTTACATACGAATGTCACCCATAGCGTAGATTATCCCTTCGCGATTAAATATTCAAATTATCTACTTTTTAACTAACGGAAATTAAAAGGATGAGGTCTTCAGAAAATATGTGTCCACTGTGCTGATGCACGTTTTGAGCATGTATCGCGGTGCAAATTTCTGATAGAAATTCAATTTATTTATAATCGAAAAATTACCGATTAACGATACACAATAATAAAGAAACAAGTAACACGAGTAAACAAAACAACGTACTATAATCCAAAAAATAACAAACGCTAATAATTGTATAACTTTTTAAATCGAATTAAAATATCCTCAAAACTTTAAAAGAGTGCACAATGTGCGTAACGATGTCCACGATGTGCGTAAGATATTATTTTCCACCATAAACTTATATTACTTCGTAAGGACAGACTCAAAACAAACGAAAAATGTCTCACTACAATGGTGCTAAATGGCGATATTACCACCGTTTCGTTTCAGTTGACATCTTGATGATCTTTGACCTTGGAATGCTATTCTTTCACTTTTACTAGTAGTGGAGGTAGAACGTATTTATTTTCACATCATACAAGATAGCATTTTGATGAGTTCGTGAAAAACAAAAGATAGTCAAATAAAGCAATCGTGAAACAAACGCCCGATACAGGGAGTAAATTTAAACTGATTGGAACATAATGAAGTTGAGACAGTCGAGCTGCCTTAATTTTGAATCGTTAATGACATTTCTACGTTTAATGATATAACTTATCGTCATTGCGTTTTGTTATCACATTAAGTTCAAAATTATTTTTTTCATTACTTTAAGTAAATTCCAAGTAATATAAGTATTGTCATATCACTACATACGCAAAAAATGAAGATTATCCTTTTTTTAAATTTGACTTAAAAAGTAATACAATAAGACATATGCAACGACAAGGTTATATCCACGGTCACAGCTAGATGACTGACGACGTAGTTTCGTTTAATTGTAATAGATGGCGTGTATAAACTGGCGTCGTCATTTCTATTTGGCTAAATGTATATTTGACCGTTTGACCACATAACCGCGTGAACAAGACTTGGAAAGTTCTAACAACAAATAAAAAAAAGAGAAGGTGTTGCACCTGAGCTGGTATCGCAAACAGAGCTGAACAGCAGCTACAGCAGTCGACGGATCGTGTAGAGCACGCGGCTCGCTTGCCAAACTGGTAATTAAAGCGGCGCGTTCGTGTGACGCGGCAGAACGCAGCGCGCGCGCCCAGCGGCCGCGAGTAGCGAGCGAGCGTGCGCTAGCCGCCTGCGCGCGCACCACGCCCGCACGTCCCAGTATCAAGAGCGAGCCTGCGCCCGCAGCTGCGCCGCCCAGCGCACTCGCACCGGCCGCAGCCAGTGCGCCCGACACGCGACCTTCCGTCCACACACCCTACGATATAAAACATTTAACAATTGTTATTTCAATGAGACGTTAATCAGTTTTTGTAAATAAAAACATAAAAATAAAATACTCTTTACACATAAACATATATGCGCTCGCACAAATATATTGAACCTATACTCGCTGCATTCAGTTGATCACTGCACACTTACTCTTATACACGATATATATTGCTATTTGAAAATCTTTAACATCCATAATTCGCCCAAATATCCAAGATTTAAAAAATCTAAGATTATAAAAAAATACCATCTTCGATTTTTAAAATAAATTTATCGGAATAACTATTAAAACGATATTTTTAATTTGTCATTTCAATCAATTATATCTGCTTCGTAATGATAATACTATCCTATTTTAAATATGATTTCAAAATAAATCTGTTTGGTTTAATTAATTTTTAATATGATAATAGTTACAAACGTCTTCAACCAATCAGAACGTGTGAATCTTTTTGAAGAGATAGTTATTGCTGTGAAAAGACAGCTGATTTATGTTATTGTATAAAACGCACCAGTGGCTTTGTTATATATGGATAATACGTTCTTGATGAGTGGAATTAGTGAATATGTCGTTTTTTTAGTGTGAGCGAATATTTGGACATGATTTTAGTGTATGCCGAGTGCAATTACAATACTGGTGAAGCACTTAGCATGGACCCCATGCAGTACTCAAATCGAACTAAAAATTTAAGAAATACAATAGATTCTAGAACAAAATAATTTGAATTTTAATTATTGCACAAAATAATTTTCAAATATATATGTCACAAAACATTTCACAACAACGTATAGTATATGAAAAAATTATAAAAAGAAGTAAATATATCGAATTAAGGGCACATCTTATTAATAAAATATCGTTAATTTACTAGTTATCACCACTGTAATATTTAAGCGAAGTAAGCCGAGTCAATTAATAAATAAACTTACGCTTTGTTTTCTAATTTTTTTTCCAACTGATAAATGACATTTCATCAACATGAATTATCAACACATGTGACAATTGCCAAAAGTACAATTGGCCCTATTTATACAGGATGCTAATTTAGATATAATTATTATTTCGTACAAAATTTAAACTTTAATTACTTTATAAACTAGGCAACGGATTTAAAAAAAAACATTTACTTTTGATTACACATGATAGTTGTGTTGAAGTTGAAGTGGTAGAAGTGGCGCTATTTAGTAATGATACATAGTGTGATGATAATTCATTTTAAAGTGGGGCTTAAAATGCATGAACATGTACCATCACATATTACACAACAATATCTTTAACATTAATTTATTTACGTTAGGGTGGTATTTATTTTCAGAGCACTATAAAACTGTTCAAATATTATGCCATTTAGACTTGAACATTTTCTATCTCGTTTCATGACGCTGCAGTATGTAGGGGAATAAACATTCAGTTTATAAAGCCCCTTAAATAAAAATCTAACAACGCAAAGCCAGGAGAAGTTAGATAATACCGTCTATGTACTACGCTGGAACTCCATCTTGCAGAAACCAAACACCACGAATCAACGTAACCGGTATTTTTCCTGAAAGAGCATTACTTACAACTTTTTCCAAAAAATGCATGGAGTCAGATCCACCTTGCAAGAATAATATCCCAGTGGTAGATACGGTATCTTATACACATATTTTTATACAAAGGAAATAAAATTCTTCATATGCATCTTCCTTTATTCTTGTTTAATGTGACGTTACCTCTTTTATTGTACTTTGAACAGTGGTCAAGAAAAATGACCATGAGAATAATTTCGAAATACTTTGCTAATTTCAAATTACTGTCCTTTATACCTTTTACGTAAAATATCAAATGAAAGATCACCTTAAAGAATGCGGAAGCGTAGACCGGTTCCACAAAGGAAATGTCGGCAGCTGCATCTTCTTCCTCGTCGTCGAATAGCCGCAGTCGCTCACTCGAGTCGATGAAGGCCAGGCGTGCGTCGAGCCAGCCTAGCCAGATGAGGGGCGCGCGCACTTCTACGCGGCGAATCACCCGCAGTTCGACGGCGCCCCGAGTCGCAGTGGCAGCTATCCAGAGCAGTGTGGTAGCGCGCGCGCATGAGAGCGTGCCGGCGCGCCAGGCGAGCAGGGGTAAAGAGTGTGCGGGACCACGGAGCGTGACAGCGGCGGCGCGCGCGCCCGCTACCACTACCACACGTTGCAGTGTAGCCAGCGCCACGACGCGTCCGTCACGCGCACTCATGCACACCACCTACGACCAAAATATGGCTTTTACTAATGTAGTAAATATTTAAGTCTCATTCTATTTTTGGACCTAATCAAAAACAATGGACTACTTACAAGATCAAAACACGAATTCAATCTACGTGTTTGCTATAAGGTTCGAATTTCCTTTTCCAACCATGTAGCGGACACATAGACAAAATTAAATTTTCTTTCTGAATAGAAGAAAGTGTATCATTCTATTATCTTACACGTTTTTAACTAATTTCTTTTCTACCACTTTTATCGAAAGTCTTTTCGAGTACTGTTCATGATTAGCTTGTTTAGAATATTATTCCATGCAAAGCCCTAAATTCACTTCAATTCAGTTTAAAAATTGCTCACAGGACTACTTTAGATAACTTAACACAATTGCACACAATACTACGTTTAACCACGAATAATACTCAACTCAATATAATTTTACTTTTTGAATTCGGCATTGCATCCCATTCCGTTGAATTAGGTATGCAGTTAAATTGCAATATTTCGTATTCTGTTGTTAGAAGTATAAATAAAGCAATGTTATTAACTACCGTTTCGTGAACATGCGTCATAAAGTAGTGTCAGTCTCATGGACTTGTTAATAAGGACTTGTAAGTGATCGAATAAGACGCCTGGCGTGAAATTGCAAATGTTTATTCTCAAATTCATTGGGATTGAAGTACTCGCTCTACCTGACCGCAATTCGTTAATATGTGGCGTTTGTTACAATGACATTTTACTTTTAGCATTTGACTGCGTCTGTAGTTACACGCAGTTCACCCGTAATCTTGATGCATAATGCAGCTTCGGTAGTCTGATGTTACTCAGCAATAATTTATGTACAAACTTTGGGGGACATTTCATAAGAGAAAAGTTCATTGAATAAAAGTAAAATCTTGGCATAACAGTTTGCAATAGGGTCCTATCACACCTACTTTTTAATGTACGCGTAAGTTCTTTGTTTACATTGCTCTATAAAATATACCTGGTATTTTATTAGAAGTGGTTTTCAAAATATATTTTTTCTCGAAAGGAAACCTAAGTTATATCTCATATATGCTTGGGACACTGTTCTATTCCTACTCGTTTGGTTAGGCTGCTGTAAGAGAGTTGCCAACCTACGATCATCTCATATTTGCAAGCACATTAAACAATAAATTTCCTTCATCCATTTTTAAATTATGAAAACATAAATTTCAGCTACCTACTAACATTAGAGCCCTTCTATCCGTTGCTAACAAAATCATTTTAGATTTAATCATAGAATTCCTAAGAAAGAACGACATCAAAATCTAGGATCATTTATTTTCATGTATATGTTTATACCTATCTGTTTATAACAAACATTTGTACTATCTATAAATTAATTTTTTATTTATACTTTCGCTTTGTTTACTCAATCATAGAAAACTTCTATTTAATTTTTGTTTTACTCTTTAGTTTTTTTTATTACCCAGCGACAATGACAGGCATCCGGAATATGATCTAGTCAGTGTTGCCAAGCTTCTACTTCTAAACTTGACACCGGTGCAGGTTCTCTATGGAAAGGATGACCACCATAGAATAAAGGTGTAAAGAATAAGGTATGAAATTGTTTAATGCATTCTAATGTTTAATGATAAATTAGTGAAAAATAGTTGATAATATACAAATTTTAAGAAATTTATTTTTCGTAATTTTTTTCGTTTTTTTTTGCGATGAATAATGGCGAGACGCATTACATTTTTTGAATATGTCATTTTGAATATATATTCTTTCAAGCCTTATAAAAAAATATCAAAATATCATTGATGCTAAACTGCACATATTCGCTTTTCATAAAAAAGTGTAGATTGTTTCGTTGTATCCACCAAACAAACTTGTAAAATAATGAAACTAGCAAGCCTCACAGGGTTATCAAAAAAGCCGCTTAAAACTTGAAAATAGCGAAAAAGTCGTACATTTTGACAACAACGGAACGAATGTCAATCAAGCAAAGATCTTTGAAATTAACAGATTAGAATGAACAGACCTTTAATTAAATCAGAAAATGGCTACAAAGTGAAATAAATAACCCGTATTGATTATGTTTTTTATAATCGTTTCTAAAAAATAATTATATACTTCGTTAGATTTTTATAGTAGCTTTTATTTCTTATTAACAAATCTTGGTACATTAAAATGTAATAAATGTGTTTAAGAAGATAACTTTTTTGTTTTATATTATGGTTACAAACTGTGTTACATTTTTTGCTCTTTCCTAATTGTCAATCGCTGAAGTTTTTACTTCTTTTTATTCCAAAATAATGCAGCTTTTAAAAAAATTGTGCTTTATTTTTGTTACCCATTTTCGCCGTTATCCTTTATGCTTCGACTGAATACTTTTATCTGCGCAGTACGTACTGCACATGAATCGTTAGCTAATTTCGTGTATTGTTAATAGACGTATTGAATGGTATATTGACATTAGAGATAAGCTATATTACATTACCAGTATCGATGATTATGAATCGATAATATTCGAACTCAAAACTCTGTATCTTCAACATTGACGATATTGTATAAAACTACATACAAGCAAAACCTGCGACTTGCCATACGAAACAGAAGACTTTCTGCACTTGTCAAAAGACCATGTAGAATATTTTGTAGAATGTTTAGAAACTAAAAATGCAAGTATTTTTGAACGTTATCATGAACGTTTTTTCCAAAATTATCTAAAAAATATGGGAACTTTCTAGAAGTTTCTATGATCGAAGAATTATAAAGGGCGCGCCACGCTCTCACTGATTCAATAGTAACTAAGACGCTGCATTGTAACCACACATAAAATATGAGTACCAATGAGTACCAATCTGGTCACTGCTGCCAAAGCTATGCCTAACATATGCTAACGCGTAACTCATGAAGCAATATTTGAAGGTACTGCAAAACGACGGTTCCAGCGGTTTCGAAGTGGCAATTGTTCCTTGAGTAATCAACCACACGCTGGTCTATTGGTGGAATTAGATAGCGGCAGGTTAAAATTGTTAAATGCAGAAGATAACTGTAGGATCCAATCAATTATTTATATACTTGTATTATATAAACCTTAATAAAAAAATAATGTTTCCTAGACTGACAATCAATTATTTATATACTTGTATTATATAAACCTTTGTCAATATCAAATAAATAATACAGCATTGTATAAAGCAGAGCAGAGAAATGATGAAACTTCTACTTTTTCTAACACAAAAACTTCTACAAACCAACCATCCAATTTTTTTTTAATTTGTGCTTAACATCTAATCAATATCGAAGAATCCTCTCTGATTAAACCGTATATGGAATTGCTTTATCTCGGCAGCAAGCACTATTTTATTTTTATTCCTATTGATAAAGGTAAAAGTGGCAGAGATTCTATTATAGATTAATTGCGAAATTGGATTTAGACCTATTGATTGTGCCAGTCATGTCATAGCAATCGCTTTGGCTCTTAACTTACGCACAATACCATAGAATAAATATTCTTAATCCTGATAAATGTAATGTGTTGATCACTATACCGAAAAGGCAGATAAACAACTTTAGATTATTTTTTTAAATTCATATACACATATGCAAAAAAATCTCTACACAGATTATCACGTTAATGTGGCGAAAAGATTAGCGTTAAACTACAATAGCCGCTTAAAAACTACATATAGGGTTAAAATTACCATAGTATTTTATGTAATATTTTAAAAAAATTTATTTATTTTTAAAATATCATTAATAAAAATGTACGACCGACTCTGATTATTTAGTAAAGTATATCGTATTTTGACAATTTTATGAACATATTAGATAATTTTTTAATCAATTTTTAAAAAGTTTTTAATTAATAAATACTTAAGTTACGGTATACAGAAACATATCTAATGAGGATTTTATTAACTAATTTATTGTATATAGGTTATTCTTGGCTATCGATGAACCTTACCCATAAACCGTTAAAACAAGGAAAATTATCTATTGCCATTTCAACCTAAATCCAATTTAGTAAACTTGGAATAAGCATTACATCATGCTTTATATGAAACAAAATATTCTGACATTATTTTTAATTATTCTTTTCTTATAAGAAGTTGTAATAGATAACTTCAGAATACTTAGTGATATGTTATAATAACTAATATATATATATATATATATATATATATATATATATATATATATATATATATATATATATATATATATACTATTACAAAATAAAATACAGATTTCCATGTTCATTATTTTATTGTTTTACTTACCTATTTTTTGGTCTTGTACGCAACGAGATTCTTTTAACATATTTCTGATCCTACAACAGAAGAAGGAAGCAATGTTCGGGTTGGTCCGATCGTTCACTTCCTTACGCTCCGTCTAAGAACATAGGATAACTTTTCCATCCTTAATCCAGCAGTCGTCAGGCTTGAAAGCAGCACACCTTTTTAATCGTTTTTTTATCACAATCACGATCTATGCGACGAATAAATTTGACAACTAAACTACGTGGTTTCAGACGTTCTTCGGTGGTGAACCTAAGACGGTAAGAAGCCTCCAGATCGCATTCTACTTTAGACAAATAACACTATTTCCAGATGATGATATTGAGGAAATCGGAAAAAAAGAGTAATTGCGGTATCTTCTTCCGTTTAGAAGAATTGGCTACCGATTTTTTATTCGCCCACAAGGGAGCAAAGCATATGATGAATCCTTTTATGGAAATCACTGAATTCAATTGACAGTGATTCAAGTGTCGGTGCGGGTACAGAAGACACCGCACGTAGTAAGTTCAAGTGCTTCTGGAAGTAAACACCAACGATAGCGTATTACCATTTCTTTATTCTTGCAGAATATGTATTGAGTTTTTTAAATGTTGGTGGTTGCGATTGTTGATTTTTGTTATGATGTGTTTATAACGTGAGTAAGAGATGTCTGCTAAGTATTCGGTATGGTTTAATAATAACTTGTTACTATACACTTAGAATTTTACGGTTAACGTAAAACTTTTCCGCGCAAATTTCAGTTTATATTTGGCAAAAATGATAATTGGGTACCTAAATAATCAAATAATTTTATCGGTTAGTGACAACGGTTTATACATTACATTGTTTTTTTCGAAGTGAAATCTTCTTTAGTCACGTTGAGCCTAAAGAAGTTTTAAAAATCTTATGGGTTCGCGTTACCGACATGCTAAGTAAACCGATATACAAAGCCGTAAGCTTGTGATCAATCTGATATACCATCGCGATGACGATGATGATTATATTAATAGCCTCTATTTCAGCTAGAAATTTGAAATTTAATGTTGCCAGGGTCTGTAAAATGACAAAAATATCTATAGATACTCGCACCTATTTATAATACTTAAACAATATTGTATGTTGTGGTTTTCGAAGTACTGCTTACATCCAAAAATTCTAAGCTTCCTCAATTTTCTGGATTTATGTTTTGTGAGTTACAAACGTGATTAAAGTATACATATACATGAAAATACAATCTCACAGAAGGATAATTGAATGACACTAACCGGCTCGATTTTGTACAAAAGTCCACGCGTCGTTGTAAATATTTCCACAAGACACTCATTTAGAGGTTTTGAAGAGAGTGTACTATAAGCGTTTCAAGAAATAACTAAGGCACTGTCGTTCAACAAGATCTGGTTCCTAAGAAGGCTCACACTTAAATGTTCGAACTTGCCACGTCTAACTAAGTTTAAATTACGCGCATATATGTGGAAACATCAATAAACAAAAGTGTAACCCACTCCTACTCTGGTACGCCGCTATTTCGATAGCAATCGCCAATTTGTCAATGATCGAGTAATGCCATACTTTTCTAACAAACTCAACGATAAACTTTTTGTTTCTAAAGAGGTTTTTGCAGAAATTTCTTGTCGTATCATAAGAAAGCCTAGACCTTACTAAGACTATTGAATAAACACTTCAGTATCGGGAATATTTGTAGCATGCAAATGTATGCTCTCAGAAATTAATATCAACATCGCGCAGGATTTATTAATATTTATACCTTTTCTTCAGGGACAGAAATCCTAGACAATTTAGATCCATGTTCCAAAAAAGACGTACACTTTCCAAAGAAGATGTACATGACCACCCGAGGAAATAAATATTCGATTCTGAAAATAAACCTCCTTGTCAAAATTAAAAGAAAATTCTAGAACATTAACTGTAAAAATACTTATTTAAGAACTAATTCGGACCCCAAATTTTGCAATTGTTAATAACAAAAACGCAAAGTTTTATCTCACACTGGCCAAAGAAACACTAAAATCTTTCCTTTTTTGCTGTTAAAGATAAGGCTAAAAAATTCGAGGAAATAAAAGAAGAAAGCTGAAAATTATGGATCTTAAAACAAAAAAGATTAAAAAGCATCTAAAAATATTCTTAGGAAAGAAACCTATTCAAAGGAAAGACAATCAACGAGAATATCAGAAGTTGCTAGGCAGAGTACATAGAATGCCAAGCATATACCTGTGAAAAATATGAGAAGACGGAGAGTTCATGTGTAAGAATTTAGAAAGAGAATAATTCGTTGATTTTTGTAACGAAAGATAAATGTCGGTTTTCCCTTAGTATGTAGTAGTTTTTTATATAAATTAATTCTTGTTTTAAGGTAAAAGAGCCACTTTAGTTTCTTTATTGCCAAACTTGTTTAAATGTTTTTCTTATGCTCCGCATAAGGCCCACGGCAACTTTTGATTAAAAATGAATGACTGATTGGAATTAGTTTCCTAATTTATTTGCTACATATAATAGCCGTAAAAGATAAAATAAGTTTCATTGTGATATGAGATTTTTTTATTTTATTGCAATTTTTCGTTTTAATAGATCTAAAAAGGCCAATAATCTAATTTTAGCTAAATTATTGTGTAAAGAATTTGAATTAGAATTTAAACTAATATTTCTAAATTATTATTAAAATCAAAGTCTATAATTGTTATTATAGACTTTGATTTTATTTAATACACGCAGTTGTGTTATAGACCTCATTAGGTAACTGAGGTTTAAAAACTCAATAAAATTTGGTAATTCTTCTAGTATTAAAACCACGAATAAACAATGTCCCACACTGATGGGAGTTTTAATTAATTTTGTAATTCATCTATTTTACAAACATTTTCCAAAACGTGGGCCTTGTTAGGCGATTGTGTCTTATTTAAAAATATATTCTTTTAACAACATATTGATGTTATATTTCTATTAATAACATACTCCGTGCCATTTTATCTTATTTATGATTGTGAATAAATAGAAAGAATGATTCAAATATGTAAAGAACCTCTCCGTAGATAACTTTTAAAATTGTTTCTTTTACACAAAGATAAGTTTGTTTGAAAAATCTTTTTCGAAACGTAGTTACATAAACGTCGTACGATACATACTCGATAATTGAATTATAACCATACATACTTTTTTTAAACACACTGTACCGACGAGGGACACGCGCGCTCCTCCCGCATTGGTTTCTTATATTTTTTCTGGCGTCTATCTGCCTCTTAAATTTACACGTGAAAACGAGAATGTTTCGACATTATTAAAGTTACAGGTTAAAGCTGTATTTTCAAACTTTATCAATAAGGGACTATAAATATAAGTTTCGAGCCGATTACAGATCGGTAAAATAAATCCGATAAAATGGTATATCATTCAATGAAATAGCATTCTCACATCAAACCCTTATGAAACAATTAATTTAAATTAGTCTAAACAAATTCAATATCCATATTTAATTATCTCGTTCCAGTAACAGCTATAAGTTATGTTGGCATACACCTGTTTAGATGACATTTAAATAATTACATTTTTATTTAAACGTAGCTCCTATCCTTAGTGTTTGTACTTGAATCCTAATTTAGATATAAATTTGGCAAAATGCAATAAATGTCTTTATTAGTAGTTTAAACTGTCAACTGCAAATAATAAACATGCATTGAAAGCTTCCTAACTTATAGCAATGTTGAGACTATTTTTTCTTGGTTTCTACTTGGAACTACTTCCCTATTCATATACTATAAATATAAAGGTATCTATAATCTTAAAACATGAATCCAGTAAGACACGTCATTTCGTAAAACCTGAGTGTTTCCAAAGGCAATTATAACTTAAATTTATTATAATAACTTAACCTGATATCTTTAAGTTTATTACTTTGATAATTTCTTCCTGCCTGATCGATCTTCTCGGACAGATGATCATTACATAAAATAATCATATTATGTAAAACAGCAGAGCTAAATATTATATTCAATAGTAGTACATTGACTACCCACACCAGGGTTCAGACATGAGAATAGCCAAACCATTAAAATAGTTGAAATACGTATATAAATACAATAAACTTTATTAATAATTCTAGGAATACCATTAAATTGTTGAGTTTGATCCTTTCCTTAAAACTTACTCAACTTTCAATATTATCTTCAGGGAATTCAATTATATATTGCGTCAAAGTTTTGTCACCATATTGGGGACAATGACTCATGATATTTGGGATATATCTCTACAAGCAGTCTGAAAGGACAGTTAGGAGTATAAACACATTTTTAGATCCAACATATTGATCTCACAAGTTAACACCGTTTAATAATACTAACATCATTTAAATGTAAACATAAAAAATTTTAATGGTTTAACTAATCGGTAATCCTTGATTCGAGATAAGAGCTCTTTAAATTTTTTATGTACAGTTTTGAAACACTCCCCATATTTGAAAGAGTAAACAATAACAGAAACATTCCTTGAAAAATCGATGTCGTGTTAATTATTCTTTGAAATTAAATTCAAATAGAATTGAGGCCTGTGTTATGTACTACTTTGGTAACCAAACCTGGATAGCATCTCATTGTTCGTAATCATATAAGATAATTCCAGGATATAAGCATAAGTGGGATAAATGCCTCAATTCACAATAACCAAACAATAATTCTCAATAACTTCAAAAAAAATTAAGAACAGAAATTGTATTGCAAATAGAAAAGCACCTCAGCCCCACGCGAAATGTAAAGACAAAGCACTTGCATTTTTTTCTGGGTCAATCATAACAAGAATCATCGAAATTGTATCAGTAAATACCTACTTCCAACTTTATTTTATTTAGCAATTTCCACAAAAGCATAAATTAATGGAAATTTTAATGAAAAGTGCATGTATTTTTAGTTTAAAAGATAGTGCTGCTGGGCACAACTGTCCTTTTTAAATGTTTGCGCAACAGTGGCACCAGTTGCTATTTATTAGAATAAAGAACTTTCATAATTCTTGTACCGCAACAAAAACAAATTATTACCTGGTTTGGACGTCAGAAGTTCGAAGAAGGAACGACTGCCGAATACAAAGAACAATTTCTCGCTGTACCAAAACTTGACAGTTCATCAGGGAAAAAACAAGCTTTAGCTTTTTCAAAGGACTTAGAGATTGGGATCTTAGTGACGATTTATAAATAATATGCTGCGATAAGATGGCTTCCAATACAGGCTGTTTTAATGAAACTTGTGCTCTCTTGGAACAAACGATTTTGAATACACGATGTTGAAAAGAGGTACAACCCCTCTAAGGAAGAAACATTGAACTCTTTTTATGGTATGGTTATATTGTAATAACTTTTTTTATCTTTTCTGAAACAAATGTCAGTCAAGTTTTAAACGTATCTTTCAATTTTGGCTTAAGAAAAATCTAAGAACGACTTTGTACCGAAAAAGAGTATAAACTTATTTTTACGCATGAAGATCGACGAAAGTTTTTTTCAAGTAAGTGTTTCTTTGTGGAAGGAAAATACAATCTATTTGGGAGCCTAGAGAAAAGTGTCATCCTTAAAAGCTGTAAATGACTGCAGAAAGGGCAATTAAGCGGAACAAGATTTTCCCAGATTGATCACCGCAGAGGAAGAGAAAAACGATTTCTGCTAAGTGGCGTGTAAGAACACAGAAAGCTCGATCCTGATAGCAAAAAATGACTTTAAAAAGAAAATGATCGAAATAGATTGTTATTTTTTAAAATAGTATAAATTTATTTAAATAAAAATATTTAGTAACCCGATGCTGCTTAACGTTTATTTACCAATTTAATTCCCTCATTGGTTTATATGGAATTGGTTTATTTATTAAAAAAATGTTTTTATATAAATTGCTAAACAAAACTTTGAAGATGGCACGGCATCATCATAAAAACTTAAATTTTACATTTAACTATGTTTTAGTAATACAAAAAGATTTATGGGGTATGCGTTTCGAATTGTTTTTACTTATATAAGGGAACCCTATTATACATAAACTAAAATAAGCAGCTCGTTGGTTTAGTATAAAACTCAGCACATGGTCCGTGGTAAAACATGTCATTTTAGAAGCTCCGGTGTTTTATCTCTATGGCGTATTCTGTTTGGTATAACGTTTGCAATACGTACTCTAGCCGAAACGAAGTAATCTTAAATCTTCTCTAAAAGTCATTTTTGCAAAAATTCTCACTATATTTATTAGTTATATACGATAAGTTGGCTCTTGCATGATTAATTAAATATAACCCGTGAACAGTATATGTCACATTTTGACAATTTATCATGAAAATATGATGTATGTATATCGTTAAAGCGCTAAGAAAATAGTTTTAGGAAAATTTGCTTAAACACACTTTATAGAAAAAGAAACATTTGTTTATATATTTTTAAATTTAAATTTCATTTGATAAATCAGTAGCCCCGATGCAGAAAAATAGTTTTAATTTTTTAAATAACGAACAAAATTTGCAATTCTCTAACTTTGTGCAAATATATACTACGTTTGTACATATTTGTACAAACATAGTTTGTATTTATACAAAGATAGAGCATTTATTGAGAGCTAGAATTTGTACACATTTAAGCACCTATAAGATACCTATTAATTAACAACTTTGGTATTCAAGTGCGTTTTACACTTCTAATCAATACAGGTATGTGTAAGATATTGAGTTGATTCCATAAGTTATCCATTTCGTTCTTAAGCGAGAGAACAAACTTAAATAAAGTAATATTCAAAGTTGTTTAATGATATAACTTCACTGACCTCACCGCGTGCCCCAGAGAAGAGACAGGAGGGCCGCGTGGTGCGGACGCCGAGCGGCCGCGAGAAGCGCAGCAGCCAAACGGAGCCGCCGGTGTCGAGCGCGAGACCGGCCGCCCCGGCCCAGGCCACGGAGAGCGCGCCCCACGCACCGCCGCCGAGCGCTACGCTTCGTAGCACGCGACCGGTGCGAGCCTCGCGTTGTGCTACTGTGCCGCGCGCGTGCGCTACCAGCAGGCGCGCGCCCGCCGCGCAGTACGCCAGCGCCGCCACCGCGCCGCTCTCGCGTTGCGCGCCGCACGCCCAGCGCAGTGTCTGCGGTCCGAAGGCGAACGCCAGCACGTGTCCGTGCGCCGTACCTGCTGCCACCCACTCCCCGTTGGGACCGCCGATCGCTAACGTCGTCGCCGCCCCCGCCTCCGATCGCTCCTGAACATGTGCGACTCATCAGTTCACTCATCGACTCATTAGTACCATGAGTTGTGCTCGTTTTTCATCATTAGAACCTTATAGCTAATAAAATATCTATTCACCCTTCATTCTGAGCATTATCACCAAAAATGATTTGATAATTAGATAAATGCAATTGTTTTTTTATCTTTACAAAACTTTCAATTACAGGTTTTTTTCATTTGTTTAATTGCCAATTAATTAAATTAACCCATTACCGATTGCTGATTGGGAAGTAGTTTAAATTTTTTTTTAAATACTTTCCATAATCATTAATTTACATATTATACATCGATATCTAAAATGTCATCTCATCAAATTGTAATGCTATGACAGACAGTCGGAAAAACGGAAACGAAGAATTATAATAGATTCATATTTCACCGCGGAATTCTAAGATAATGTGTATAATTAGAAATAATGTGAGAATAGTTTGAATTAATTCAGAAATGATTGGGAAACATCATGAAACATGATGATAGTACATCATGATTTTCCAAATCACGATGTACTTTTTGATGGCAACTGGATATTTCGAATTTACAATGTAATAAATAACATAAAGAAAAAGAATGTCACAACATATAATTTTTTCTATAATTCACTTATATTTTCTGAAAATTTGGTTTGAAATACTATATGGGATCGGATGACTGTGCAGTATCTATTCTCACTCGTAATGTGTTCTTCAGTCACTCGCGAAACTCGGAAATAAGAGCAACGCACTAATGAGGAAGCTGACTGCCGTGATAGGCGGATTTAAGATCGGTGTGTAAGAAAAGCTCATGAAGTTTGGCCTGGCCCTCGATTCGAAGGGAAACTTCCTATCGGAGAGATGGTACATTGGGGAGGGAGTCAAGGTGGCTTGCCATGCTATTTGAAGACTAAATGCCTTGACCTCTTAAGAGTTCTCTAACTTACATACACTAACAGCTGTGGAAATTCTTCAATATCTACTGATTCGTCTGAGATCTGTTATTAAATGTTCTAAAATATTTAATGACTATTGAATATATTTGGCGTTAATTTTGTAGAAATTCATTATTCACAATTATGTTGTAATACAACGAAACTACTGAAGATGTTGTAATACAAATACTGAAGATGTTGTAATACAACGAAACCTAGGTCGTGGTAAAAAAATTAAAGATAGTAGAAATAATACTACATCACGTAGTTTCATTTAATTGTGGATATTTAATGACATTAAATCTATTCCCTTATTTCCAGCTTCTTAGCTATTTCATCTCCACAGCCATGGCTATCATAGCTGGTTTAATCAACTCCTCAGCAATATTATGGAGTTTTTTACATTGAGTCAATTTGAAAGCTACTTGAAAAGAAGTATAGGAATTTTTTGCTAACGAAACTGTTGCCGAACTTGATGCTGCATCAAGTTTCACATGCTTTGTTTATGTTTCTTTTTCTTTCCAAAAGGCAAGCGGTTTATTTACGTAAGTCAGATGGATTTTTTCAAGACGTCTCTTTAATTTGTTCACTTTTAGCGATTCATTTCTATTACTTTTTAGAATCAATATTAATGTACATTAAATTATAAACTTTGTAAATTATAAACTTTAATTTTAACAACTCGAGACTGAAGACCTACTATTTGTTACCTACTTTTTATAAACATTATTTTACCATTTAAATGTTCAGGACATGACGACAAATTATAAACTTGAATTTTAACAACAACTCGACAATTACATACCTTCTTCGAGCGCAGCAAAGAATAGTATTGTACTATCTATTATAACAAGTTCAGTAAATACAATTTTGTAGCACTGTGTCTGTAGTAAATATACTTAGGTAGTCTGGTACCTACTTAAATGTGATTAGCTTAAAATGGTGTGACGAAAGAGCGTGCATTCATTAACAAACATGCTAGAACACTAAGTAGCTGCCGCGCGAATTCGCCGCGTCACACCTCCCCCGGCCCGTATCCTACTGCCCTATGGTACGGTGCGTTCTGAGTAACACTCTCACAACGTTTTTTAAAAATTCCAGCGACCCATTTCAACACCGCCCGCGACCCGAATTTGGGTTGCGACCCGAGGTTAAGAAACGCTGTGTTAGAGTTTGCAGCCAGTTGACTGATTGGTTTAATGTCACCACTGGCATTAGACAAGCATGGATTATGTACCTGTCAATGATCAACCTATACTTCAATAATTGCATGAAGAAATTGGACGACAATAGGTATGCTAGAGTTCATTGGCGCCTCTACACTCTTTACATAGTTTTAGACATGTGCAAAGTCAAAAGATGTCAAAAGGTAATGCAACATTTTCGTCACTTCCAAAATGGTGCATGATGTGTATCACTTTGTACGAAATATTACTCCATATCAACACATATTACTATTGCTTTGACATTAATCAAGATCGTGGATGAAATCTTTTTCTATGTCCAAGGGGATTCAAACAAATTTTGCATTGACTTAAGCCTAAAATTGAAAAAGAACTCCTATTCAAAAGGCATATATTCACACTTTATACTGAATCCATCCATTTTAATGCAACAATGGTGTTTATTGTCAATTGCTTAATATATTAGAAACATTGTATGCATTTAGTTTGTTTATAAACCTGCGTTTAGCCACCAATTTAAAGGGTGACAAAAAATATATCAATGAGCTCTCAGAGTCAAAAAATACAACAACAAAATGCTTGAATTCACTCCTGGTAAAACCATAAATAAGAATTCACGACTGTTATAAAATTATATGAAACTTTGAACTTTTTAAAATGGAATTCAGACTTTACAAAAAATAGTTTCTACAATATGGTTCACAATCCAAAAACAATGTTGTGTAAAAACCGAGAAGATATGTGAGAATATGTCTTTTAATTGTCAAACAAATCTTATGCATGATACCATGACTTATGATAAATTCTTGAAATACAAAAATTTATATTTTATATTATGTAATACTTTTATATTTTATTTCATTTTGCTTTGATAATATTTTTATAATTTATTTTAATTGATACATAAATAATACATATTCCATTTGTGGATTTGTTCTCAAGTGTTCTTAATTGCAAGGGTCGTCCCAGAAGATTCCGATCTTACGTATAGATGACGTATGAAAAAAATTACTATGATAGAAAGTCACCACCTTATAAAGCTTCAGTTTAAAGTTTGAAGACGCTATGTTGTTTAGAATTTTTTTGACAACCATCAATAGTGAATACTCACATTAAATTTATACACAAAAAATTGGTCAATGTTATGTCAGGAAAGCCTCACTTCAACCAATACCAAAGTTGAACCAGATTCTAATCTGTGGTTGTTTGCTTTAACAAAATTTATCAATGAACAGGTAATAGACAGAAAGGTGAGTCCAATAATTTTATTACTATCGTTCTTTAATACTAAATACTATTGAATATATTTAGCGTTAATTTTCCAGAAATTCATTATTCACAATTAAATGAAACTATGTGATGTAGTATTATTTCTACTTTATTTAAGTTCTTTACCACGGCCTAGGTTTCGTTGTATTACAACATCTTCAGGTGGGCTATTAGAATCTTTGCTAATAGCCCACCTGAAGATGTTGTAATACAACGAAACCTAGGTTGTGGTAAAGAACTTAAAGAAAGTAGAAATAATACTAAATCACGTAGTTTCATTTAATTGTGACTAAATACTGTATTTACATTGACAATGTGACATATAAAAGTAATTCTTTATTAAATAGGAATGCATATAGCATTTGGTATTCAGTTAATTTAATAATTGGCATAAACAGGATTAACTAAATTTTAATTAAACTTCAGTAGAATAGTTGTACACTTTTTCAGTTTCAAGTATTTACCTCAGCTGATTTGAGTTGTTGTGACAATGCTTGCAATAGTTCTACCTGCAAGGCAGAATTGTCAGTGGGTACATCAGGTTCATCAAGCAGTTCTGCAAGGGTGGGCTCCACAGTTGGTGGGAGGGCATATTCCGCCTCATCAAGCTATAAAAGAATTTTCGTTTTCAATGTTCTTTTCCTTATTAGTGTAATTAAGAAGTATGAGAAAAAGAATTTTAATTATATACCGGTCGAAATTGTAACAGAGACTAAATATTTCTAACAAAATAAATTATTTATATTTGTAATTGTGACTTTATTTATACAAAATAGTTACAGTCTGTAATAAAAATTTATAATAAACGTTAATATGTAAATCTATAAAAGAAAATATTAGCAAGTAAACCAGCAAACAGAAATTAAAGTTTAATAATTATAAAATTGCCACCTCAACCTACTACTTAATTATTTAATAAAAGATTTATGTAATTATTTCACTAACAGAATTTTTAAAATAAGTAACAATGAAATTTTTTGTGCTGAATTGTAAAAATGTTAAAAAAGGCCTATAATGACTCAACTATGTCGTAAATAAAGGCATCTCATATGTTACAAATTGTTCAAAGAGGAGCGTGAAGTGGTTGAATATTTGCCTCGTCCTGGACAGCCTTCAATGTCTACCACTAACGATAACATTGCAAAAGTCAAACAATTAGTGTTTGAAAATCTTCATTCCAGTATTAGAGAGTTGGCTCAAGAGTTGAACATTGATAAAATGACTGTTCATGGAATTTTAACAAATGTTTAGCCTATGAGACACGTTGCCGCAAAACGGGTTCCAAAAGAGCTTAATTTCTTGTAAAAAGAGTATCGAAAACCAGTCTTTGAAGACATGACTTTTCGAGGTGCAGACTTCATGAAATGCATCATAACTGGAGACAAGACATGGGTCTATGAACACAAAGAAACTCTTAACTAAACAGTCTATTTGTTTTTCAATCTTAGATGTCCATAATTTTTTTATTTCTACATAAATATTTCACAGGTTAAAGTAATATAACTAACAAACATGCAAACCAAAAAAAATTACATTTTGTTTAAAAAATTATGATCTTCAATAGTCCAGTTTAAAACGTGCATTACTTTTTAATTTATTGTAATTAAACAAAATTTTAAACAAAATCATATAGATTTTAGGCTCATTAACCTAATTCTTATATAATTAATTATTAATACAATTATAATTATCAATTCTACTTTTAAGAGAATGAACACTTTGGTGTTTTAAAATTTTCTGGTATAGCAATGAAATTCAACCTTTTGCAAGTAATCTTATCACTTCTGTTTAACTATGGTGACTTGTACTATCCCAATCAAACTGAAAAATGAAACTACGTGAAATATCATTCAAAATTTAATTCTGGTGTGGTAGTTGTACCTTCGATATTGAAAACAAAGATTATATTTTTGAACTCTGACCATAACTCAAAAATGAATAAACATTTAACATTATTTTCATATCTTTCATTATCATAAATATCCTCCTCAACAACTTAAATATCCTATATTCTTCTTCAAAATTTTAAAATATATATTCTCAATTTGCTCTAAAACAGGTCAGTAGTGGATTCAAAAACTTATTCAAATAGGTAAAATTAGCCAATTTATATAGGTAATAGATTCAGATTAGTGCAAATGCGAAATTGACTTTTTTTTGTTAAATAAAAGAATATATGTAAAAACTATTATTAAGTTCCTATCTAAAAAATAGGACTCGTATGTATATTATTAAAAATTGATTTGAAAAATGCTCTCACCATGAAGAAATGACTGTAAATTGGATGTTAGAGATAAAAAGAAAATCGACGAAAATGGGCCTGATATAACTGACAGAAATAAAATATAATTTTTAAAGAAGCTAGTATTTTCCGGATATAAAAAGCCAAAGCATTCAGTGATTGATAATCAGGAAAGAGCAAAAGATAAAATGCATATAAGTCAAAAGAGTTATACTCTATAACTCTTTTCACTTATTATATTTGACTTACGCTTCCTGTAAAAAAACGCATTTTGTATGGGAACTTTCAAAATTTTAATTCGATTGTTTTTGTAATGAAATTATTATCACATCTTCATTTTTCACCTAGATCCTTTCATTTAAAACCAGGAAAACCGGTAAAATTCGTATTTGTACCAAACTAAACCTGTTTCAGTAATTCAATTATAGGAGAACATATGCCATACATTTGAGCTGACGTATGAATTGTAATAGTTGGTTCTAGTTTATATTTTGGATAAAGTTTAATTTAATTAATATAATGAGTTATAAAAATCTATGACCAATATTGCAATTGTGTGGTTATGAAGTGCAAATATTCTATATAAAACAAATCGTCGGATAAATATTGAAATGTATAAATTTTATAAACGTAATATAGACATTTGAAGACCTAAACTTGCTTAAATTATGTCGGTATTTAAATACCTGTATGCGACAAATCTAAACGGCTAGCGCAATGGGGAGTATATAACTATATTCTGCTTTATTCAAGTCGTAATATAATTCAGTTTTAAATTAAGTCATACCTCTTCAATATTTAAACTATGAAGACTGTCGACGGAACCAATGTCTGATTCCACCAGAGACTGAAGAGAAGGTGTTTTCGATAAGTCCATCGCTATTTTGTTTTACAATATTATAGATTTAGAAACTAGGACACTAAGACATAATCTATAATTAAATAAATATGATTCAACTTAAGAAAGCCATAGTAAAATAGTTATTGTCCGGTCTGGTCGGTACACTTTTATTATTCTATACTTGTCAGTATAGTTTGTGACAGTTGACACATGACACGTATGTTCTTTTTTCTTTAAGTGCCTGAAAGATAAGATAAAATTCTTTAATTTCATAATTGGTTTAGAGTTATCTACTTTTTAATAACATAGAGTGATTCAGGATAATATAGATATATTTCTAGAAAGCTAGAAGAAGATAAATTTAGAGCCTAAAATAAAAAGTATATTAATGATTTATTAAACCTATATTTAATCGTCTTTGTAAACTAAGATTTTTTGTAATTTTGTAAATAATTATAGAATTTAATTTAAATAGTAAATGGCTTAATTCAAAAAGTAAAAATTAAATATATGCAGATGCGATGGCCATCTAAGTAAGATTAAATTGGCAGTAATGTATATATAATTTATTTGGCTCTTTTTCTAACTGCGTTGAATTATTCTGATATTAAATACAAACGAGTTAAGTCATGCCTCCAACAAGAAGGTGGCTGGATAAATTACAGTATAGGAGATTTGGCATCGAGTCCTGAGTCAAATCTTTGGCCTTCTATTTCATCAGTTTTTTCCAAATTAAATTTAATAACAGAGCTCACATTATACATAGAGATAAATAAAATAAGTATTTCCAATTTTACAGGATAAGGAAATGATATCGTGATTGTATCTATTGATCTAGTTGATTTCTATTATAAGAAAGATATTTAATTTCTATTAATAGAAATCAACTCAACGTAAAGTAATAATTATTACAAAATTCGAATAATATAGAGTTTCACAACATAATTTTTAAATAGTCTCTTACGTGTTAATATATTTAACTTCATAGTAAAATATAACGTTGAGCAAGCCATTTTTCAGAATTTGGAGGGTTTATTATGACGTGAGTTGTATGGGAACTTAAAAAATTGTTTTGGGAATTTTAAAAAAATCCTTATGAGTTATATTTCGTATCGATGATTTAGTTTCAATTAAATATTATGTTATGTTTGCTTAATAAAATATTTCTTGGCTGTAAATAATACCTAAATATACATCATATTAACTTCTTGTGGTGACAGCGCTAGAAGTTGTGAATTCTCTGTTGTTCAAGCAAAAAATATACATTCGGAGCGTTAGAAACATTTTAATAAAGAACCCCATGAAGTTGACACACACATTACAATGAAAGCTGCTAATAAAACGAACCTTCTAATAAGTTCGTTATCGATGCAGATTAGTTTATAGTTTCGTTGAAGACATATCATTTAAAATATATTAGCGCTAGAATAGGGTCGAATGTTATCTCAGAAAACTTACGGCAAAACACTGTTCATTTTCAAAAAAATCTTCAACGACTTTAAAAAATGAGTAAAGGATATTCTAAAGGAATTCCAGGAAGGACAATACGTAGATTCATAGATTAGCAAAACAACAATTTCTACGAAAATGGTTGGCGTAAAATCAATTAAAAAATAGTCTCTTTCGTCTTTAATGTTTTTTTTGTGATATCATTAATAAAAAACTGAAGTCAAAGAGTGATCAAAGATTTTTTGCTTGAACAAAAATATTGGAAAACAATATGTGGAACTTCATCATTTTATGAAAATGCGCTCACAAAACAATTAACAGATTTTCAAGCCTATAACATTTCTTTAAAAGGGTTTATGTTCAGTAAATGTTTAGAACAGCAAATTTAGTGTGAGACAACGAAGCGCAGAGAAATTTTTGGGAAGGACTTTGGATACCACATCATTTTCAATTTCAAGAGGATCTGCTTTTCATGGAGATAACAAAATGTCCAACAAGAGAAGTTGAAATGTAAAAATATGAAAGAAAATCCGTATTATTTGTCATAATTTTCTCATAACATGAATTCAACATTTCTAACAATGAGCAAAATATTATAATCTTTTGGTAAGTTTTCCCGAAATAATTCGAAATTAACAAACGATTTACTGAACGTTTCATGTAATTCTCGGGTAAAACTGGTTAGCAGATCACAGAAGAGATATTGTCAGATTTTTTACGAAATAATATATCGCTTGAGGACTGTCGCTAGCAAGGATATGATATTAGTGCAAAATATACATGGTGAAATAAAAGGAGCCAACGCCAAAATCTCATGGAAAAATCCACGGAGCCAAAGCCAAAATCTCATGGAAACTCTTATGACCGCGCGAAGCATATTATTTAAACGGTGTTTGCGTTAAAGCTACCAAAATAAAAGCAGGTATATAACTTTTTTGGAAACGTAGAAAATTTTTATTCCTTTTTCGCAATTCTCCTGAGAAAAATCCTAAAAAAACATGTTCCATTATCCTTACAAAGTCGCTCAGAGTGAGTGCAAAAGAATTTAAATAGAGCAGCCTATCGTGAAATATTATTCTGGTGTCCTCACGGCCATAGATGTTATGCTCAAGATAATCAAATGTTTGAAGAAATATTCTACTTCTTACTCTTTTCTGGCATAAAATATTTACAAACATCGTTAATAAAGTCATTGTTATCATAAGGATTGTGATGGAATCGCAATAGAATATAACTTTTTAGAATGTAAGAAAAGAGCGTCAAAGATTAAGAACTTAAAGTTAGCATTTTATTTCATGCTCTAGGTTCTATAATCACTGACTTAAAGTTCACGTTTTAAGCTGTAGAAACTATCTGCCATCTTCTTTATTTTCTAGCTTGTTGAATTCTTTCTTAAGAAAAGTGTTGATTATAAAAAAATCTGATACACAATATATAATACAAATCTGGACATATTTAAAAAAAAGAACTCATAGACATATTATAGGAAAATGTCTAGTTAAACTTGTTGAATTCAATTTACAACAGAAATTTACAAAGTATTTTCTCTAGCTAGTGTTTCGCTTTAACGGAATAATTTTTTATTACGTAGAATAATTTCCTAAAAATGTGGCAGAATCAAGTAATTAGAACATAACATTCGTTTAGATTCTTTGTTTTGCTTATAGTTTCTTTCTAATTCTTTCTAAATTACGAAGTGAAGAAGATGTGATAAAGGACCATGTTTTCATACCATGAAGTGGAATTTTTTTATTTTCATATGAAAATACGCACAAGACATTTAAATATTTATGACTATATCATCTTAATAACAATTGTCCATCTTATCCAATCATACTGATTATATGGCCACTTTTTTAAATCTAGTATTCCTTACTAAATTTATGTCGATTTGTCAGTATCATACATAAATTTTTAGCCGCTTCCAAAAAAAAAAATATTTGCCAAAGTCGCGTTTTTAATAACGTTTTTTACTAGGTTTTTTAAAATAAATATACGCCAAATATACATTAGTTGCATCAAAATTGTTCTATTATTAAAAGTAAACCAGGAATATCTTGAAAATTTAAAAAAAAAATATTATAATAGTACGTCACCGCTCACTTTTGCTTTCTCGATTAACTTTGGTAGTGTACACTATTAAATGAAACTACGTGATGTAGTATTATTTCTACTTTCTTTAAGTTCTTTACCATGACCTAGGTTTCATTGTATTACAACATCTTCAGATGGGATATTAGCAAAGAAATTCATTGCTAATATATTATAAAAATAATTCTTTGCTAATATCCCACCTGAAGATGTAATACAGCGAAACCTGGGTCGTGGTAAAGAACTCAAAGAAAGTAGAAATAATACCACATTACGTAGTTTCATTTAATTGTGAGTAATGAATTTCTATAAAATTAACGCCAAATATATTCAATATTTGGTAGTGTACATACAAATGTATGGTTTATTAAAAGTGATTTGCTATTTTCATGGAGTAAAATTTAATGAATTGTGCTTAGCTAGAGCTAACAAATTTTTGAAACATCTCGTTTCTTCAAATTAATAAAAGAGAAAAAAATAATTATGAGCGGAAGACAATTTAGAAAAAAAACATACTATCAAAATCAAAGTTAATTTTGTATACGATGATAGTTAATAAATCGGAATTAATTGCAGTTTATTTATCCAAGTTATCAATGGTATCTTATATAACTTTTCCCACCGTGGAACTGGTTACTTCGCTTATTATTTATATTGCGGTAAGTTGTTCCTATCACATTTTTGTTCACTTACCAATGGGATAATATATATTTTTGTATTGGGAAACCTTTTTTTACGTTTGTGTATTGTAAAAAGTAATTTGATATAGTAGTTTTCTTAAAAATCATTTTATAATAAACAGTATCCTTACAGGAATATTAGAATAAAACCATAATCTTTAGAAAAAAACATATACCTTCTAAAAGTTTTTAACTTTTAAAAAGAATTAAACTTTTGCACGAACTAATAAAAAATTCTTTCAATTTAAAAATATGAATATTTTGTATCTAGGATAAACTTCATCTTTAATAGCAGCAGTAAGTTTTATTACCCTTTATTTTTGGTACTAAGATCAATCAACAGTTATTCGTAACCTAAATCTTAATTCAGTCTCATAATTAACTTTGTCAAAAATTATCTTATTCATACAAAGATTCATTTATTAATAATAATTAAGACAAATATCCAAGATTACCTCATTCTTTTCTAAGAATTTGAATATGTTCAATTTTTACCCTGAACCTAATTGTACACGTTTTTCTCACATTTATGAATTAGAATAAGTATCACCGAAGATATTGTAGTACCGACCTAGGTTGCCGCTCTCGTTATTATTTTCAACTTGTAGTATTTTCCAGTTTAGTCCTTGCTTGCTTTTCCTTTTTTTATTCTCACATTGTATTTCACCTAATACATTTTTATTAGGCGTGTCTTCCAGAATGATATACTTCCTTATGCGTCGCTAATTTTGGTTTGGACTTTAACTTTATTTTTAAACTTTAACTGTTTGACAACTTGTGGCAAAAATGTCGAAGTATCTTCCATAATAAGCATTGGTTGAAGTTCTACATCCATAGTTAGGTAAGAGCAGATACTCGATGTTTCTGACAAAGATTCGAATTCTTGAACAGAATTTGTGTTCTCTAAATGTTAGAAGATCGATACTGAAGTTTACCATTTCACATCGTTTCCTGAAGCAAATTAGTATTAAGCATTGGCCGGTCGGCCACAACAGATGGAGTGAAGTCACGTCAAGATCTCGCCTTTTTGAAACAATCCAGTATTTTGGTTGGCGTTGCTGCAAAAGAACAAGCAGATTTTATTGTTCCTGATATTTCCTATATGGACATTGTTTTCCATAAATGTTGCTTTTCCAGTATTTTTTAAAAGACCCGTTCTAACCAACATTGAATGGTTAGAGCTAATGTATGTAATTCGGCGGGAAACACAACATGATGAACCAATTAGCTTTTGCCTTTTTTTCGCGAGTTTCAGTGTGAAAGGATGGTTATCCGGCAGCAACAGCACCGATCCTTCTACTTCTTTAGCTTTTTATTTCGAATAAGTTAGTCCATATAAACAGCTTTGAGTTATTCTCAGTAGCCTATGGGCTCAGGGTTGATATTATGAAGGAATAAGTCTTTGTACTTCGAGCGTAAAAAAATAAACATAGGTGGTATAGCGTCTTGGTATGTATTAGCCACTAGTTCAACTGTAACCGAAGTTCTGCGCTCGGCAAATGCTAGAGCACCTACCTGTTCGAATAGTTTTGGAGCTACTATTTTTTTCAGTTTTAGCACTGTTGTAATCCCGCTTCACCTATGTCCCATATTCTCGAAGTTATATTTAAGAAGAACATTGCCTAATGTTTAAAAAAAATATTTCACATTGAGCTGATTGAATGATGACGTGTGGCCTACGTTTTGGCTTCAGATAATCTAATTGTCACTTAAAGGTTGTTTTTTTTGTAAAACCGTGTAAACTAGTCGATGCTATTTTACTGTTTTTGTGCCATAAATCTAGGATATTTGCCGTATTCAATTTTATCGCATAATTCGAAACAATTTTTTATACCTCTTCTGGCAAAAGGCCAAAAAGGATAAATACCCTTCTTAAAAGACAATCAACTTTTTGGCGAATCCAAATAAAGTCACAAGAAAAATTTCCTTTCCAATTGTTTTAATTGCTCCTCCATCTTCAATCACTGTATGAAGTGTCCTGTGCAATAGTTTAAGGGATGTCGGGCCTTGTTTCGTTTTTCTATTGTATTTAAATTCCTAAAACAAATAAACTGATTATTAATAACAATATAATTTTATCCAGGTAAGTTACTCTGTAACAAAAGCAGTCCCAAAGTAACTAAAATTTTAATCTCATATTCCGTTTTACGGAACGTACTTAAGATTTTGTAAACCGTTTAAAGAAGACAAAAAGTGATAACTGAAAAGGATTTCTAAACTTTTAACAGCATTCTATAGAAACTTATATAAAATAGCCTTAAAATTTATCGGAATAGACTAAAACATCTAAGCACGAAAATATTTTCTTACGAATATACCCGTGTGACGCAGAAGCGAATTATATGGCTGACGTGACTGCGCAATGATTTCGCGTTTTGCGACCCATTTACACGTGTCACTACATTTTTTTCTTTTCCGTGCCATAATTCGATATCGGAACAATTTCCTCTGGAATTTCTAGCCCTTGTTTCCTTACATATAATAAGAAACAAATTTAAATTATATTTATTAATAAAGCTCTTTTGGTATAAATATAATTTTAAAACTAAATTCAATTATTATTATGACATGATAATAATCGTAACAGATAATTTCCACTTAATAAACAAGTATATTCACTACTACAATTGCTGCGGAGAAAGAGAAAGAGAAGAAGTATGGTATATCCTAAAGGTTTAACTTTTTTATATTGTCAGGCCCTGACTGATTTTTGCCAAGAACATTATTTCGGGTACTGACGTTTCAATTCAAAGAATTCTGAAATTGCGAGATTCAATCTCGATTTCAAAATGGAGATTTTACAGGTACCGGGCATTATCATGAGGAATTGGTAGATTCTTATAAAAAAGCGACTATTTTTATTAATTTTCTTTTACTTATTGAACTCAAACAAAATGACGCTTATTAAGATTATTTTTCTCGTCAATTAATTACTAATTGACGAGAAAAAAATAAAGTAATACTTAAGTTTCTAATTGTGTAAAATGAATACGAAACAGGAACACAACTATTCGTATGTACGTAATTTTAATATGTGCAAGGTTCAATACTTGAAGTTCCAGTCTTATCCACTAGTCGCGAGCCTACTGAGGCGCAACTCACACTTACGATTTTCCTACGACAAAGAATCGCATATATCGAATCGAGCCATGTTAAGTTTATAGAACACCATATTCTTTAGTTCTATTCCGTTTAATAACAATTTACACAAGCGGAAAGTTAAATTAATAAACCTGTAGTTTAATATATTAAGGTATATCGATGAAAATAGGAAAATTAAATTAATAAATTCAAGAGTTAGCATATTTAAAAATGTCGATGAATGCAATACTAAAGATTTTATTAATGAAACATTCTACAAAAATTTTTATGACAATATTTTATAAACAAGATATTGAGCTCGCGTTAACAAAATTACACTTTTAAAACGTCTCATAAAAATGTTGTACATATGCAAGTACACATGAAGGACAATACACGATATTTTGCTGTGCTCCGATGTAAGTATTTACATTTATTACATTTAATATTTACATTTTATACTTAAATTAAACATCGATAATAGGTATATTTCATTCTCTCACGGGCCTAGAGAAGATAGTGCAAAAGAGATACTTATCCCTTCTCCCTTTTAGCTAATGGGTAAAATAGTCTAATCCAATTTTCTCTATAAACAATTTAAATGAAGTATAAAATTATAAATAATAATATTCATATTAATAGTATGTTATACTTCATTTAAATTGTCTATAAACAATATAAATGAAGTACAACATTATAAATAAAAATTATAAAAATCTTCACTGAACTCAGCTCTTTTTTAAACAATTTACTATCCGCTGTTATTTACTCATATATATTAAAATAAAGAAAACTGCAACAAGTTTATATTATACTAAATATAAATTGTCTATAAACAATTTAAATGAAGTACAACATTATAAATAAAAATTATAAAGAATCTTCACTGAACTCAGTTCTTTTTTTAAACAATTTATTACCCGCTGTTATTTACTCATATATAAAAACATAAAGAAAACGATTCTTACGGCTTTGGTAGTCATGTGTATCAAGCTCCTTTGAAAGGTCTATATCCACGTAGTGATGGGTCAAAACGAGCGGGTGAGATCTACTACGTCCGAAGACCAGTTAAAAGTCTTTGGGCGTGCTGGGCGTTCATAGCAAAATAAATCCTTGGAAACAACAACATAAATTTGAAATCAAAGCCTTTCGAAAGGTTCGTAACGAGTTCAAGACGACGTATTCATTTAACCTAATTTTCTGTTTAATTTGATGTGTCTAATTTGGCAAAACGGAACACTTATGGATTAATTTCTTAATCCGTCCATCTGTCTGTTCACCTGTCATAGGTATTTTTTTTTCAGACTATTTGATGTGGAACTTTTGGCATAGTTAAAGGAAGTCGCGGCCCAATGAAATGTAAAAACATTTTGATTGTGATTTTTGAAATCAATTAAAAAAAAAATTAGAAAATTGGCGCAATGATAAAGCGTATTATCTATCAGATATACATAAGTGTAATTAATTATACATAAGTGTATTGTCTTGCATCAGTTAACACTTATAATATTCATACAGAAATTTTAGGGGGGCAAATGAAATACTCGATGTTTTTTATAAATTTTATGTATTTTTGAGGTAGAAACTTGAAAACTGAATTAATAATAAAATATAAGAATGTACACGTATCTTGACAATAACATTCAAAAATATTTTATTATTATTTGGGATATAATTTAAAAAAGGTAATTTTAATGATTTTCAGAATTTCATGTAAAATAGCCCTAGAGATATTATTGAAAATGTGAAATATTTACAATAATTTAAGCAACCATCCTTATACTTTCATTATATAAAACAACATTTGTTCAAGCGTTTGTGTAACACTGCTGTTAACGTTCGCTGTTTTAACGCTAATTTAAGTAATGTGCTCGAATTGTGACAAATTGTCACTCGAATTATGATGAATTGTCGCTCGAATTATGACGAATTGTGACGAATTGTGTCTCGAATTGTCTCAGTATGAATCGCACTGCCCATGACTTTTTTATTTTAATGTTTATGAAAAATATGATTCAGTTATTAAATTTATCAATTTAAAAAGAAATACTATTTTTACAATTTTTAGTTTTTGTTACAAAAAATTTACTTAAATTTGTAGCAGTATTTATAAGTTTTAAGAACATCTCTAGATATAGTTTAAAGGAAAAAAAGATAGGTATAAAAATGGTAATTTAATACAATTTATTTATTTATATTGCATTAAAAAAAAATAAGATTAATTTCCATATCGCTTGTTCATCCAGAATTCACAGACCATATTGCCCTAAAAAAATTCTATATGTTTCAACAATTATGGGACGATTGAAGAGACTCTTAAAAATATCACCTGGAGTATTATTGGTTCACGTGAGATAAGCACAGGATTAGAAAGTATAGCAACGCAAAGATTTATTATTTTAATAAATAAAACCGAAGAAATGGGTTACAACAATGACTAACAGATACGTGACGACATAATAACTGCATTTGAGTTCAACTATAAACGGAAAAACCACTGATTGTTCAGGTTGTCACAAACTAAAGTAACAAACTTACGTAACTTCGAGCACAAACTAACGTAAGTTTGAATTTTACATGAATTAATCTGGTTTATCTTATTTATTTATATACTTTAATGTATCTAATTGATACATATGGCGGACATATTGCTGTGAGAGAAACCTCTTACAACCAACCATAACACTAGTCCAGCCCCGTCGACGAACGGCCGGGAATCGAACCCGGGTCCCCGCGGTGCGCCGCATCGTCAAAGGTCGTATGTCTTGTGATCAACCCAACACACCACGGCGACGACAACTTAATACGGCTCAGTGTAAATCGTCTACTTAAACCGCTAACGGAATTTGTTGATAATCGTTCATAATTAATAAATAATAACGTAGTATTACTACATAGGTCGAGATACAGGCGGCGACGCAGCCAGCGAGCTGTTCGTGTTATATACTCCGTATATACAAATAGAGGTGGTCGAGCGCTATACGTTAACCCTCTCGCTGACACTGTAAAGAACCAACTTTGTAATTATTTTTCGCGTGTCCGCTGAATTTTTTTTCTATTATTTTTATTATAAAGATGGTGTTATTCCTTACTTTACACTGAATAGGATAAACTAAAATAAAAATAATATTAAACAAAAAATTAATTTTTAATTTTTTTTTCTTTTCATTATAATGAATCAAATGAATTAAATGAAGAAATCATGACAACCAAATTGTTTCACCTCAGTTTCACAAATTAAGAAAGGTTAAGCAAAAATGTTTATATCATTTGTTATGTCAATTGTTATACGCTTCTAACAAAAACTTCGGAGATGCCTATCAAAATATAAATAAGACTTTAAGCATATATTTATGTCAACTGTAAATTATATTCTGGTGGTGCGTTCATTTGACTGAATGGTTAAAAGGATGTTTCTGCAGTAACACGTTTGGAAGCGGAGGACATGCAGTTAAAAATCATCAAATAGGAAGTTTGTGTGAAGTTTGATTTTAGGGAAAATTGATGAAAATTATTCGATAATTTAATCGATTATACTTTTCCGTTTATATCAAGTTTCTAATATTGAATATATTTGGCGTTAATTTTGAAGAAATTCATTATTCACAATTAAATGAAACTACGTGATGTAGTATTATTTCTACTTTCTTTATGTTCTTTACCACGACCTATATTTCGATGCATTAGAACATTTTCAGGTGGGCTATTACCAAAGATCTACATCACGTAGTTTCATTTAATTATGGATCACGTTTCTAGTTAAAGACGAAATAAAATAATTTCGTCACCGTGGTATGTTGGGTTGATTAGAAGCCGTTATTGCCTTTAAGGGTCAGTGCATCGCGGGAACTCGATTCCCTACCGCTCATCGTGCCGGGCTGAACTGGTGTTCTAGTTGACTGTAAGAGATTAGTTTCGTAGCAATATCTCCGCCGTATGTATTAATTGTATACATTAAAGTACGTAAATACATAAATAAAATAAGTATGTGACATATACAAGAAATGCACGCGACTCGCGGCACTTTTGTGAGTGCTCACCGCTTGCACCGGATGCAGTGTCGCTCGTGAATGCTTGTCGCTTGCACCAACCGCAGAGCCTCAGGGCGCAGTTGCAGTGTTGCATTGTGCACTGCGACATGCAACGAAGGAGACCGTTTGCTGGCGGTCGGATATACGGAGATGCGATAGCTTTAATACAAAAATATGAGTGTTACGCTCGTATTCTGTAACAAGGCCCGACCTATTTAAACTCACTTCCATTTAATTGGACGAGCATAGGGCTTTATTGAGTAAACATGGAAGATACTCATTACATTTACGTATTGATCTGTACACATTTTCATCTTTGAAACTAAAAGCTTTCTTATAAATTGAAATCAACTCATTCTTTAAGTTGAATATTCGATTGAAAATCTATAGTTGGCATAAAAGCATGCTAATTTTAGATTATTTATTACTATTTTCTAAATTAATATGGAGAATATGTAGAATAAATTAAACACCTTACAATTAAAATTTAATTTAAATTATCCGTGTTTATATCATGATAATTTGTTATATTATCTGATCAGACAGTTGAAAACAATTACAATGTAAAGAAATTCAAAAATATTACTGCTGCATATTTGTCCGTGGTAATAGATAGACATAGCTAACACGGTAATATAATATTAACAAACGATTTAATAAAAGTCACAATCATCGCTTGATTTATGATTTTCCATTAAGTTTCAATTATTTTATATCACTTTTTTTTTAAATAATTCATCAGATAATTATATTGGATTTTGAAATTCGAAAATGAAAATATTATTTTGACAGATCCAAATGATGGTACATGTTATATTTAGAAATACATTTTTATCATAGGATAACGTTGATACGTAAGATGCGCAATATATTAGCGTGCGACTGTTGTAAATTTTAATAAAACTTATTATAACTTTATGACTGAAAAAAATTAAACATAACCATGTTTCAATCATCTGAAAAATTTAGTCATAGCCGACCTAAATTTTTTAAATCATGAATAATTTATCCGACTAAAATTTCAATTGACTAATTAATCGATTATAAATTTTTGTCCATTACGGGCAACACTGTGCACACTTATATAAACGTTAAAGGTTATATAGCATCAATATTAAACTAATTAGATATGTTATTACTTGTCATTTTTTTCAAGTAAATATATTGCCTAATACGTTTTCCAAACGCGTAAAATTATTGCGAATATCTTAAAATTATTAATTGAGGAATTATCCTTATAGTTTTCCGATAGTCACTATGTAAACTTCTAGTAATTCTGTTTTTATATAATTTTAATTATTTTTTGTGGACTATGTCTTTAAAACTAGCTTATATAGAATATTAAAAAAATAGTTTCGGAATCCTTATAACTTTTTATCCAACTAGGTATATTAAGTGAGATTATTGATTAAATCTAATACTTTAAAAGGATATTGTAGAACTCATCTGCGAAGTACAAGCAGAATTTTAATGAAATAATACGTTGTTTCTTAGTTTACATCTATATTCATAAGTTTTATAATAACAAGTAAGAACGTGTTAATTTTTTAAAAATTTTATTTGTAAAATAAACAATAAGAAACATTCAGAAACAAAATCACTAAATGTGGTTTCAATTTAGGACACATGTATTATATACATATTTTTTGAGCATGTTCGAAATTTTTTTCGATTACAATCTTTATTGTTGAATGACTCGAGAAATATATTCGTATACGATTTATTTAACATTGGAAAAATATTTAGATGGCATGTGAATACAAAAGAATAAGTTTATTTATATTGCTAAGGAAAGAAAGCAAGAAAAAATGGGAACGTGATATTTATTGAATTTCAAATTACTTTTAAAACACATGTACCTAAACAGGAAATTAGATTTTTAACAATCTTTTATTTTCTTTTCATATTTTCTATGTATCTAATTTAACTTTTTAGTTTTTTGGCCCGCAGTTTACGTCAGTTTTTTTACCTAATTACTAAAAAAAGTGAAAATTACGTAAATATCAGTATAGTATTTTTATTTCGTCATTACTCTAAGGGTATCGTTAACGCAGTAGTACAATACGAGAGTCTGAACTCTGAAGTACTGGATTCCAATCTCGGAATTAATGTTTTTTCCCTCTTTTTCAGACTAAAATAAAACAAGTATTCCTTTAGTCTAAACTTTGACATTAAACATATTAAGAAAAGGAAATTAAGAAATTTTTAGGGTTCCGTACCTCAAAAGAAGAAAAGGAACCCTTACAGGATCACTTCGTTGTCTATCTGTCGGTCTGTCAATACCCTTTTTCTCAGGAACTCGTGGAGGTATCACGACTAGAAATTAATATCAAATACTTAGGTCTATGGTCCCTTGAAGCTGTAAAAAAATCAAGCTTCTGAGTCAAGGCAATAAAAAAACCAAGAATACGACCATTTATGCCGCATATTTTGACAATCACAAGTAAATTAAAACCTATAGGGTACTTTCCGTTGACCCAGAATCATGAAATTTAGCAAGAAGCAAGATCTTACAGTATAAGTAAAAAAAAATTCGAAAATTTTAAATTTATAGTTAAATATTGAAATATGCCCGATGTTTTTACGCCTGTCAAATATATGGTAGGCAATATATTTACGTTTTGTAAAATTAATATTTGTAAATAGTGTAATAGGAGTACTATGTACTTTTAAATGTCTGTAAGTACCTATATGTGTACGGTATCCTCATAGCGCAAGTTCTACTCATGCTTAACAGGTTTTTTTTCTTCCATACAACTTATTCGAGAAATGAGTTTCACAAGAATTTACTAATGTTAATTATCGTATCCAAGAACATTTATACTTATTAATATACTTGCAAAATTACATAAATGGATAAGTTTTTTAAGATTGCTCTCAGTTAAAATAAGATAAAAAAAGTTCGTAAGACATAATACAAATTTTATTAATAACCGATATTATATTGAGACAATGAAAAATAATTGTGATTGCAACCAGTTCTTAGCATATACTTAATTTTTAGGAGTAACTCATTAATGCAAAATAAACGATTTAAGATTACAACAAATTAATTATTATTCGCTTACGTCTAGTTTTGATTTTCAAAGTGTTGTAGAAAAAAGTTTAATTAAAATCAGTTATATCAGATTATATTCTATTTTTAATACATATCTTTCAAATAAACAAGCGAAAAATATATCAAAATACGAGTACAAAATATTTCATATTGATACATTTTTATTTTTTGTATACGTAAAATATTTTTATAACTTTTATTTATTTTCTAACACGTCCATGTCGATGTTTTCAGAACGCTTGCTCGTAAGGCGTGTTATTTTTTACGTTTCACCAAACAAAGGCATTTAAATGATAATATACGCCTACTGAACCCATTTCTTTTAATAATCTATTGGAATCACTTCACTATCTTCCTTATACCACAATAACGTTTTATTCCAAGTGCGGCCATTCTGGATTAATCGGTGTACATTCATAAAATAGATATAAGGGTTGAAGATACAGCTAGGACCTTTTAAAAATTGGTAATGATTTTTTAAAACGTTCTAATGGCACGTCGCGACCTGACATAGAGGCACATGAACCAGAAGGCAGGATAATATTTCACTTCTTTTGTTTTGATTATGTCTAATGTTTACTTTAACATGAATACTTATCCTAATTTACTTTTATTATAAAAGATAAAAGATTTTCATCGTTATATTTAATGTATGTTGGTACTATTATCAAACAATGAAAATATGAACTGAACGCTTACAAAAAACTGTAAAAAAATGTTCGTCGTAATGGATATTTATATAAGAACTTTTTTGTTTTAAATTATTTATTACATGGAAACTTTTTTGTTTTAAATTATTTAATTATTTATTACATGGAAACTTTTTTGTTTTAAATTATTTATTACATGGAAACTTTTTTGTTTTAAATTATTTATTACATGGAAACTTTTTTATTTTAAATTATTTAATTATTTATTACATGGAAACTTTTCTGTTTTAAATTATTTATTACATAGAAACTTTTTTGTTTTAAATTATTGATTACATGGAAACTTTTTTGTTTTAAATTATTTATTACATGGAAACTTTTTTGTTTTAAATTATTTATTACATGGAAACTTTTTTTGTTTAAAATTAATCACCGAGATGAAATTTTATTATTACTGGACTAGGCTTTTATTGCAAATGTTGATGATTTCTTTGATATTGAAAGAGTTAAAATAAAACTAATAATTTATATATGTTATTGATTTTCAATTTTATGTGTCCATTTTTGGTAACATTTTTTTCAACAAAACTCAAAAATTACAAGTTAAAAAAAAATTAAATATTTTCTTACAATAACTATGTTGTATTAATGTAAATGAATACACGAGAGCTACATAACACTTATGCATCCGCTATGCTTCAATGAAACTAATAGAAAAATAAACGTAGAAACTGTGACACATTTTAAGCTAATTTTGGAATAAAGAATCCTAAGCGTACAATCCCTTGAAAAATTGTACATGTGATGTAGAATTAATACCATAAAATTGTATACTATTTCCGAATAGTTCTATATAACATTTTCGTGTTACCTTTATTAATATAATATTTTCAAGGTAGCTTTCTTTCCTTCCTATTTTTCTTTCAAAGTTTGACGATCAGTATTTTGGATATATGAACGCATATCATCAATTGTAATTTGAGAAGGAACATTCACCTTGTACTCGAGCAATGCTACAGTGTACTTGTTGAAAATAGTCATCTTTGAGGCGATGATAGATAGAGCTATTCAAAAATTAACCCTTCAGCTTGCTCATAAAATATATTTCGTTATACCTATAGAAGTAGTTTGAGTCTCTTTCGTGCTATATATTCGTAAGCCTCTGAATACCTTATGTCTAATATGTCATTCTTTTGTTTTTTTTCCGGATTCTATTTCTAAGTAATTTTAGCTTAATCAGGCGTGTTTAATTCTTTTTAATTGTTTTTTTCCTTAAATGTTTTTTTTACTAATTATGTCAGACTGATGACGCCGTTTTGTGGATACATCGTTCGATCCGATTGTATGTTGCAATTACAATACCTTGATCTATGCCATTTATTTAACTAATAATTTTTTTCTCCACTAAAGCATGGAAGGCTTATCGTCAACATGCCACAAACGTAATTTTTATTTTCACTTCGTAATCAGTATTTATCATCGACCTTGGATTTACTTCACTTCATCCACAATCAGACACGATTAAATGTTTAAAATTAAATCTGCGTCTTTCAGTGTCATGAAACTTGATATTTTTTTGAAATATTTACAAGTACGTAATTCTAAAAGATTAAAAGTGAAAGAATTAAAAAATCCTGTAATTAACGATCATTAGTTTATTCTCGGGCCGTAAAACTGTGTTATATATTTTATTGATTACCGTAAAAATGTATCTATAGCGGTCAAGCTACATATCGAAGTAGATTCCTATGGGATTCTTTTTACTTGCACTAAATACGTTTGTTGAGTGTACCCTCGGTAACATGCACACTTTTTGCATTTTTACTCAGAATACCATATCTCAAGAAATAATTCCGTTTTAGTTCTAAACTTTTCATATACTTCTATTACAGTACTAAAAAGCCTAATGAATAAGATTTAATGAGTTTTTTTTCACCCAACTAAATAGTTAATTACATACATTAATTTTCATGAAAAGGTTTAATGAATTTTTTTTTCACCTAACTAAATAGTTAATTACATGCATTAATTTTCATGCAAAGGTTTAATGAATTTTTTTTCACCTAACTAGATAGTTAATTACAGACATTAATTTACATGAAAAGGTTTAATGAATATTTTTTCACCTAACTAAATAGTTAATTACATACATTAATTTTCATGAAAAGGTTTAATGAATTTTTTTTCACCTAACTAAATAGTTAGTTACAGACATTAATTTACATGAAAAGGTTTAATGAATTTTTTTTCACCTAACTAAATAGTTAATTACATACATTAATTTTCATGAAAAGGTTTAATGAATTTTTTTTCATATAACTAAATAGTTAATTACCGACATTAATTTACACGAAAAGGTTTAATGAATTTTTTTTTCACCTAACTAAATAGTTAATTACATACATTAATTTTCATGAAAAGGTTTAATGAATTTTTTTTCACCTAACTAAATAGTTAATTACAGACATTAATTTACATGAAAAGGCTTAAGGAATTTTTTTTCACCTAACTAAATAGTTAATTACATACATTAATTTTCATGAAAAGGTTTAATGAATTTTTTTCCATATAACTAAATAGTTAATTACCGACATTAATTTACACGAAAAGGTTTAATGAATTTTTTTTTCACCTAACTAAATAGTTAATTACATACATTAATTTTCATGAAAAGGTTTAATGAATTTTTTTTCACCTAACTAAATAGTTAATTACAGACATTTACATTGTATTGATGCCGACAACAATACAAAGCGGACTTGTGTGTTCAATTAATTACATATATAATAAAATCGATAAATATGTCTGAAAAATGCATAATTCGTTTCACTTGAGTTTATCTTTGTGATAAATTTATTGTTCATAGATTGGTAAAACCCATGAAACTAAGAACATAATCTAACAGAGACGCCAAAATTTCTTGTATGGTGGCAAACGATAGTGACATTTTTATCACATCGGTATACGAAGTCAAATAATTCTAAGCTCAAATAATTCTCGAGTCAGTTTTCCTCGTATTCTTGCATGTGCAAATAGAGCGATTGAGAGAGAAACGGACGATTATTATTTACGCTCCCCGCTAACTTTACATCCGCTCTGAGTTGCCGACGGATACCCACATAAATAATTATTAGCGATGGCATCTTCAGTGCGTGAGCGAGTCGGACGTGCCTCTATAATAAAACCTCATTTTGTACTATCACGACGAGACCTCAGGACTTGCAAGATTTATTTCTGTCTTCTATCTGTCTTTTCTTATGATGTCGACCGTAATTGTGTAGAATTTAAATACTTTATTCGAAAGGGTAAATGCCTCAAAGGCGGGCGTACTTAGGGCGACCCGTCAATAAGTACGGCTCTTGAGTTTGTAAGAGCCAAGCTGAAAAGCCGCCGACACGTCGACCTAACTGTCCGCCAAAGTAATCCTTTGTGTTGGAATTGCGAACGCACATTGGTCTTGTTTTCTTATTTCATTCCGGTCCAGTCTTCAATTGGACACTTCACATTCGTCTTGTTTTCAGCAAAGAACTCGCCAAAATGACCGTCAGATCGTGTAATGACAATCAATAACGTTGCTGATGGCCTAAAATCATTCTAAAGAATAAATTAAGTAGATCGTTGACGCTGAGCTGCGTAGTGACATTGATTTAGGGATAAATAAGACAAAATGAATATTCCATGTAGACGGGACAAATAAGAAAGTAATTTTTTTTTTCAATAAGTGAGTTATAGTTATTTATGTGAACAGTTTTCAATGATCGTACTGGTGCAATACTTGATTTATTATGGAAATCTATTTTATGTTCACACATAACACAACATACGTTAGAACCAGAGACAATAGCCGCACTGATATTGATCATAAAAAAATAATATTCTGCGAGAAATACTACTATGATGTATTGCAAACTCTTCACATTTTTGAGAGATAAAGAGGAAGAAACACCGTTTTGTCAATAAATAATAGACGAATTTTATTGAGCAAAAAGTGTTTTAATTTTTTTGTCAACGAGATACCTTCTTAAATTTTCAAGTACTTTTTTTAACGAATTTTTCTGAACTGGTTGCTTGTTTTGAATAATGAAATATAAATTAAATCATTCCTAGTTCAGAAGAAGTCATGCTAATAGATTTTGAAAATAAATTTGGAATATACGATCTAAAAATAATAGTGGGGTTTTCAAAGACGACCCGGTACGAAGTAGATACAGTATCTTCATTAATATGTGGTGTTAAGTACATCAGCAGTAGTCTTGAAGAAAATATTTAATATAATATTTTTTCAATTTCACGAGAATATATTTATTTACATTGTCTATGTATTGAAATGGATATGTGGTTTTTTTTCGACAATATTTTTGGAGAATGCTTTGAGGAATTCGAACACAAAATTATAGAAAAGATTTAAACGAAATAGTGTAGTTTAGAACATTCCGAAATATTGTTTTCATTTCTAATGCAAACAAATTATTTCATTAACTTTAACTTCAATTTCATTCACAGCGACTATACTGGTTATTAGTTATTATATATATATATATTTATATATAATATTAGTTTCCGCACTTTCAGTGATTTCATTAACACATTCGGACTTTCGTTACTTGCTCCCGTGACAGCCTCGTCTGGCGGAAACTTGCGGTAACGCACTTACTATAAAATTGTTAAACACCGAGCAGTATATATTTGAACATTGCATCACAATTTTTATTTCATATCTTTACAATGTTCTGTGAAGGACATAAAATAAAAGTAATCATGCAATGTTCAAATTTATGCGGTCGGAGTCTGGCAGGCGCTTGCCATCTTCAAAGTCGCTTCGTAATTTTTTTAAATTTGAAAATAAGTGAAAAGTATGTCACCTAAACAAAACATAATCGCTTTTTTGTACTTTTAAAAATATGGGAGTTGATGACACGAAAGGGAGTGGCTTTCCAGATCATGAATTTAGTGTTTAATTGCCCTTCAAATATCAATAAGTCCTAGCTTTTCAAAACAAAGTTCTAGCTTTGTGACGATGCCGGAGGATACATTTGTTTCCGGTTTAAATTCCTAGAAAATTTTAAAAATAAGCTATACAATACGTGAATATTCCACAATTCTTAATATCTTCATACTTTAAACTACATTAGGTATTATTTTCTACATACATTTTCAAACCAATTTTAACTTTCATTTTTATACCTCAATTAATTCACCAGTTCTAATCAATTCTTTCATTTGTTACTATATTTCAACTATTTTTAATATATTATAAATATTATAAATTGCCCTAATCAACAAATAAAATATTGGCACATGTTCTTCACTCCACATAATTTATAAATAGATAAAGGAATTGTGGGCGTACACGTATCCATCGCAGAATTATTAACAAGTGGGGAAAACGCATCGATTTAAACACCGTATTTCAACGACTCTGTGTTATCTCGTCGCTCCTCTCCCGTCATAATTCATATTTTGAAATTTAATTTGGGCCCCTGTCAGTGAACACGACGGACGAGCTCCGATTGGGACGTGGTAGCGACTCGCAATGATATTTGGCTTGAAATTTAATGTTACACAATATTGAATATGTTATTTGAGAACAGTTAAAGAAACTCACAGTTTTGTTTTTGTTATTACATAGCACCAAGACATATTCCTTCTCAATTTAAGTAAAGTGGAGAAACATTTTCACATTTTTCTTAAAAACATCTAGAGATTATTTTGTATCCTTTTTTTCCAAACTTGCAGGTTTTATCAATTTTGATGGCAAGTACTGAGTGGCCAAAATACTTTAATCACAATTCGTTGGCTAACGGAAGCTATTCAGAAATGAATATACCATTTACTTTGAGGTTTGTGACATCAAAAAGAATGATTTAAATTTAAGGTACCGTATTTTAAACACCTAAAATAAATCGAGTCAAAACCACACTGCTTGTTACAATTTTGTTATGATTATATTTTAATTCTTATTTCTGATCGCATTATCTAAATTAAAAATGTTATAATGCAGGAAATATTTTCTCTGTATCTATCTGAAAGAAAATCAGTAGAAAACGGAGTGATCATATTTCATACAATTTCATAAAATATACATATATGAATACTATTTTCTAAGTTACTTCGTATTAAAAAAGAAAATGAATATATATATATATATATATATATATATATTCATATATATATATATATATATATATATATATATATATATATATATGCATATCGATAATCCTGGTATTGGATCCCAGGAATCCAATGCTAAATATTTTTTTCGCTGACATCTGTCAAATGACTACGATTAACCATACGAGTATCTAATTCCCAAATAAATCACTTCATTAACTTGGCCCGAGGTAACCTGCTGAGAGTATATTTATATCAATAGAAACGTAAGAACAATAAATATTATGCAAAAAAAATTTAAAAAGACCTAGCGGATGCTGGCGGAATGCAATTGGGCAGTAGCCTAGTACTCTCAATAACACAGGAAAGACACAGGGGTTACTTGCGAAATGTTTCGTCAGCAATAACAATACAAGTTTTCCGTATTTACTTATATTACGTAGTGACCCGTCGCGTTTAGTTTGTTTGAGATAGAAAAACAAGTGTCGGTCAGATTGTCATCGGTAATGGCCAAGACGTCAATGTTGATGCCACCACGGGGGTAAGATGCCATCTTTGTAACGTTGCCTCAAGGAACATAATGGCTTTTAGTGATGGTAAAGATAATGTTTTCATTTAATATTGGAAATTATCTGTCAACTGAATTACGTAAAGTTCTACATCTTTAGATAACTCACTCTAAGGAAACGACAGCAAAATCCATCTTGTTGATTGAATACGAGTCCCTCTAATCGATATTTGATACGCGATAGTAAAATACATAATCGTCTTTGGGGATATTCTAGTTGGTAAAAAGAATCGAGCATTGGAAACAGATAAGAATTCATGCTTGGTAATACACTATGATAGAGATTATGCCTCGCGCGTTATTTCTCGTGATAATAACCTCATGAACGAAAACTAATAGACGAGACACAATGTGAGTATTAACAGAAACATTACTACTCACCTAAAGCTATATTATTAAAAATTAATTCCCAGCTGATTCCACGATCTAAAAGGACCGCAGCATTGCTTCACTATTGCGCTGATATTGCCCTTTTCCACTAATGTTACGGACATTATTAATATTTACACACAAGCAGTAGAAAATATATTAAAATTATCAATTGACGTGCTACCTTTTCAATCACCTGGCGTATGAATATAAGATTATATTCGGCTTTATATAGGATGTGTATAGAGGTTAGTCTTAACTGGTAATGTTTCACGATTGCGCTCGTATTGCCCTTTTCCACTAATGTTACGGACATTATTAATATTTACACACAAGCAGTAGAAAATATATTAAAATTATCAATTGACGCGCTACCTTTTCAATCACCTGGCGTATGAATATAAGATTATATTCAGCTTTATATAGGATGTGTATAGAGGTTAGTCTTAACTGGTAATGTTTCACGATTGCGCTCGTATTGCCCTTTTCCACTAATGTTACGGACATTATTAATATTTACACACAAGCAGTAGAAAATATATTAAAATTATCAATTGACGCGCTACCTTTTCATGCACCTGGCGTATGAATATAAGATTATATTCGGCTTTACTACACGATGTGTAGAGAGGTTGGTCTTAACTGATAACATCGTTTAGAAATGGTTCTATTTCTACACTGAATATTTTATCTCGAGCTGAGCATATTACACTAGTTGATGATGTGAACTTATAAAAAAAAATGAAATTAGCAATATTTATGGAGATACTAAAAATATACACAATTGTGGCATGGAAAAAAGACAATCTTCGCGGCTGTTTTGAAATACTGCTGCTAATTTAAAGACGTTTTAATTTACTGACTTATTTATATATCTATGGCATATGAAGAATTATTGCATCGAACAGTTCTTCACTTAGGTGGCATGACGCCTTAACTTTCAGACACTCCCTCCGAATCTGTCGATACTCAGTATCGAACATCCAGGCCTTTTGAAGTCCCCATATTTTCGAATTTGTTCGAAACTGGCACAGTTTGAAGAATGATATCTAAGTAAGTATTAGATATTGAGTTATTATTTATAAATTATTTTATTTTAAATTATTAATTAATTAAAAAACCTATAATTTTAAATATTATTAATTATAAAAGACAAAATGATAAAACAAACGACATCTCAAATACCGTGCTTACATAACGAAAGCCGGAGCTAGTCTAAATTAATATACGTCATTGCGCACATTTTTATTTTTCAAATATGCTCTACAATTCTATCAGCCAGTAATGTCAGTACATTATCAATACGTGTCTAAAATACCTTTGATATATCTAAAATACTTTATTGAATGCAATATCGTTCTTAAATCTATCACTAATCGTTTTCAAATTATTAAACTTTACCTGATCGTTGTTTTTGTTACAATCACGAATTAAGCGTCACGCCCTGGTTTCGAAATGTGAGACGTTTTCTAAGTTGAAATAAAATCTATAAACGACGGTTAAAAAGTTAGTAATTTTCCATTTATGTATAATGTGATCGCATTCTAATTCTATGAATAATGATGAAAATAAGAACTTCCAACCCAAAACCATTGTAATAATTGCAAAAAGACTAAGAAGGTGCATGAGGGCGTTTCACATTATAGCTCTTTAATTCTTTAAAATTTTAAGCTGCCTAATTTTCTATCTTCAATTTACATACAAATATATGTACCTTCATTATTGTTAATAATGTAGGAAGTTTATTACTTTGCAACTCAGAAATTTTTAAAGAAATAGTAGAACAGATAAACTTTAATGTTATGATTTGATATATAATATTTAAACATTCACTTTGCCAAATGATAATCGAAAAAAACGCTACAAAAGAAATAAATTTAACAAGTAATTTTAAATATTGAATATATTTGGCGTTAATTTTGTAGAAATTCATTATTCACAATTAAATGAAACTACATGATGTAGTATTATTTCTACTTTCTTTAATTTCTTTAACCACGACCTAGGTTTCGTTGTATTACAACATCTTCAGGTGGGATATTAGCAAAGATTGTTGAAAAGATTGGGATATTAGCAACCACCTGCTGTCCATAATTTTTATTACTTTTACGAGCTTTTATTTAACTTCACTTTTTTCTATGTACAAACTGTCCGTGTCTATCTGGCGGCAATCACACCTAAGTATAACTGATTTCCCCTTTATCCGATTGTGTTGAAATTTTGAAAATATATGTAGATCCAATAACACGATAATAATATGGTATCAAGGAGCTGATCTCTGATGGATCCAGAAGATCATCGATGGATCCAGAAGCCATACTCTGGTGAACTTAAACCTGCCAAGTCTGGTTCTTTTAGATTAATCTCTATGAGTAAATAGCTTTTAAATGGTGATCAGAGTCTGATGATTGAAAAAGAAGTAACCATAGGATTTCCGCTCTGCTAAAAGTGAATCAACCGGATTTGGACTCGTTAGATTGGTTTTGATAAGTATGTGGCTTTTGGATGGTGATCTGGGACTTATGATTAAATCAGAAGGTGGTCACAGAACTTTCGCTCTGTTGAAAGTGAACAAACCTTTCGCAAATCAAATTTATTTAACATTTACCATTCTTCATGTACTATTCGCGAAGTACTAAGCTTCAAATTGCTGTGCAATGTTTCGCCTGTCGACGAATTTTGGAAATCTGTGGAAATTCCAGCTACTATCAGATATGATTAAATATTTCAATCAACGTTTAATATTTATGCAATTGATATTTAAATATGAGTAACCTCCATCAACAAGTATGAGATATATACATAAACGTGGAATTTTATTTTTATACTTTATAAATTTCCACGAAATATACGCCCGTTGCTCTATTTTTTAACGTGCTAAGTTAAAACTATGAAAAAACAGCGTTACTAGAAATTAACTTAGTTTATCGGAAAACTGTAGAGGTTTTTCTAAATTTCATAGTTTTTGAGATATTTACCATATTAATATTTCTGTGAAAAATGTATTTGCCAATATGTTTACATGGTAAAAATCATATAAACATTTGTGAATACTTTAATAGAAATTTAAACTTTTACATGTACTTAATTCTGTATAGCGTCCACGTAGTGAAAATTCTATTTGTACTTGATAAGATTATCTTTGAGTAATTGGGTAGACCCTTACAGCTATTTCTATCTTTTGCAATTTTAAAAGCTGTTGACCATGAGGGTGCGAAGCAAGTAAAATACTATCAAGTCAAGTCAACCGTAAAATCTGTAGTACAAAACCCAATTTGGTCGTCCTAGCTTGTTGTAACAAATGGTTCAATTAGATATACGACGTAGTTATTTAAAAATAAAGATAGACTTATTGATTACAGTACGTAACATATTACTCATCCACGTGACGACATCAGATATTTAAACATTTTTGTAGATAGTTTATTCAACGCGATAATAACGGATTTTTTCGTTATTATCGCGTTGTTACAGCGTGTTTTCAGGATTCTATCCGGCATCATCAGAGAGCGTGCGTCCCTATGAATGAGGTCGCTTCCGATAAGTTACAATAATACCGTTGCATAAAGGAAAGAAGCCTAAAGCAATGCAGATGCATTGCTTTAGGCCTGCAATTTGTGGTTTATGAACTAAATAGTGGCAACGGTAGTCAATAAACTTTTGAATATACGGTTGCATAAGAATTAATTTATGTCCCAGCAATTGAACAATAAACAAAATGATTTCTACATATTTGCATTTTCTTTTGTTGTGTAAATTAAACATAAAATACGCAATGGTTGTACGATACGTGTGAAAGTCATAACAGTTCTTGAAGAAGTATAAACGAATAAGACAATCATTGAGAGAGAGGGACAGTATGCTCGACCACAAAGACACGGCAAGACGATTTTAGAACTACTAGAGAAACAGACACCGGCAATAATAAAAACGTACTGCCCAAAAATATATAGAAATCGATATTAAGACAATTAGTTAAGGCATTTAGTGGCATCATATCGTATTTGGTATGGAAATTGTAATATTTATTTGCATAGGTAGTGGAGACTTTGATGAACCTTCGTAATCTACTGGCAGCTCTGTATGGCAGAATTTTTCTACTTGATGGAATATTTGGATATACTTATCTTTTTGTGACATAATTAAACATTATCAAATTTTTGCCAATCCATTGTTAAGTTTCACGATACCTTTTAGAATTTTTCCTTTTTGAACTAAACATTAATGTGGTCAAGAATATGTGACTACAGCACTTATATTCCTAGCAGCTTTCTACAAGAATCATTCTAATGAAAAATTTAAAAAAGGTATCATTAGTGATAAAGGTTGCAACAATAAATGTTGAATGAGAAATCAACAAGTAAAAGAACAATGTAGTGTCTATAAACTCAATGAGCTTTAAATAACGCGGTGAGACCTGCCATTCAGTGTTCCTCGACGTAGATTTGAATCGACCACCGACAGCCGTACTTTCTTCGTAATGGACCAGATTTATCCTTCGTGTCCTTTGTGGCTCTTTATCAAACGATTTGCCTTTCTCACATCAGTTGGAAGGTGATGTGTGCTGGGCTCGTTACTACTTGTTGACAATTGACAAAGAGTTGTCGATTTCTCCGTCCCACATTTTATAGTAGTTCCTTTTGTCAAATTTCTTCCTCGATTTGTTACAGTACCTATAGAGTTTTCTATGTGAAAGTAATTGGAAGTCTACGCAAGAAACGCAAAATTTCTGTGTTTTTTCTATGTTATATTTTCGATACAAAAAAAATAAGCTATAACTTTAACCTGAACTGTAAGCAAATGATAATATAATTATTTCAGAGTGTTTTTTTTTCAATCAAATGTAATTTTCGTCTTCATAATTTCAAGTTTACTCACTACTAGTGTTCATAGAATATGATTTATGTAAGTATGGTTTAAGTAAGTGGATTCTTGCAAAGCACTTGTCAACCTCTCAACACATAAAAGAATCGACTACGGAAGGAAACTTAATTGAATAAATTATTATTTTTAATCACACAGAATTTGTTGGTTCTTATTAATGATTGTACTTATAAGGACAAATATTTAAGGTAAAAAACCTCAAAAATGAACGCTGAATACCATTTAAAGTTTAAGGAGACAGTATTGTTTCTTAATTTATAAAATTCTCACTGTTTTAATAAGAGCTTGTAAATTATTAAGACAAGAAAAAAAATTCATGGACCTTTACATGTAAATTTAATTTCAATTATTCATATGCTTAGAATTCGCTCCCATCCACATTCGGCCGCCCGCCTTCTCTTCGCTTTCAGGCGAGTTTTTTAATTTGGTTTCGCTAACGTTATTAAGTTCTGTCATGACTACAGCATTACTTTTATGTAATGTTACATACATAGATTTAGAGTAAAGAAGAAAATTATTTAAACACAAATCCCACATAATTTTCCAACAAAATGTTGCATGAAGAAAGCTTTTAATATTCTCCACGATATTTGCAATTTCTAACTTTCAATAACATTTTACTCACATATTAAGCGTTTTAATTTATATCAGAATCTGAATTATTGTTACAACATCTAAAGACATGCACAATAATCCAACTTATCACTAGTTTATTCCGTGGAAAGTTACAAGAAATAATAAGAAAAATATAACGTTAACCCAATTTTTTCTCATTATTAAAATATTTGTTAACATTTTGACACTTGCTCCAGGAAAATCAGGAAACTCTATTCAAAACACAAAGCAAGTGGCCTTGGTATATGGAAAAAAAGGAATTGTTTAATATTTGAAAAGCACTTTAGTCGAAGAGTGCGCCTCGAGCGTTTAGTTAGATTATCGATGACGAGAAAAACCTCGTATAAGATCAGACTTGGGCAGGAAATGGTTGGTTCGTTGCCCCGGAGGCACGATTTTCTCTACGCAAAATTGTATTTTAACAATTTTTTAACTACATCCAACTAGATACTAAATGCAGAAGGCTTTCAGAGGTGAAATCCTTTTTAATTATTCATTTTATGATTTTCATAGAACTTTAGAACTTTAAGTAAATGCTAGGGCGTTCAGTGTTATATCAAAAAGTCCTTAGCTGATAAACACATTAGAAGTTCTTTAGTTTGTTGCAAAAATATCCGGCAGAAGCAAGTAAGTAAGCAGTAAGCTTCTAACGCGTATTTTTCTAATATTTTATTTTTCAAGGGCGTTGTATGGTAGGATTTAACCACTCCTCTTACTTTTTAAATAATATCTTTACATAAAAAGTACGGCTCCGAAAATCTAGGTTCTTCTATAAAAATCCATAATCGATTTCTTCATTTTCTACTTCAGCATCAGTATCTTCCAATTCGAGTTCAGATTGTAGACCTGGAGTTTTCTGGGTTTTATACGATATATCAATCACTGCAAGTTGTATTTTATAGGTATAATACAGTTGATAGTGATTGTCAAATATTTTACCCATTTTAACTATTACACTGATTCCATCTACAGTGAAAGAAATTGTCATCGATTTGACAATTGAGCTCAAACACACTCAAATGCTGTTCTAAAAATTGAATAAATTGTTTGTACTTACTTTGGGCTAGGTCTTTATGGTGAATGTTATATTAAAATACTTCCTTTTGAGAGTGGAGATCTATTCGTTAAAAGTAGTAGTGAATCTTGATCCTGGAACTTCATTTCTTTAAATTGTTTTTTGTTTGATTATTCTCTTCTAAAATTATTTTGGTGAAGAAGATTTTGGTAAATCATAGCTAGACTATTTAAACAGACATTTAAATCTTCAGAAATCCAAAATTTGTACTCTAAAAACTTGTGTGACCAGAATAGCAGTACAAAATTTGTGCTGCCATTCTGGTCACACTAGTTTCCATAGATAACACAGTTAAATAGTAATCTGCAAGTTTAATTTTTTATTGCAGGTTTATTTCTAGTATTTTTGACATGATCTTATGATATTGCAATATTTACAACATTCTCAAACTAACTTAATTGAAAGGTATAAAAAAGTTCTTTATGTCACTTTATTTTATAACTAAACTCAAACAAATGTAACCTCTGTGTGTATAAATTTATTAATTTGTATGGTTGGTACTTATGAAATACCTGTATGAAATGAACCACGTAGTCGGTAGGTAAACAGAAAAAGTTAAAATACTCACATGGTTGTATCATGTATGTATAATTTATGATCAAAACGAAGAGTCAAACATGTAGTTCAGCGATTTATAATTTATTTACAAATTTTCGACAATGGCCAATAACTTCACAATCACAAATGGCAAAACGCACTAAAAGAAAATATTTAACTGGACTAGAGCAGGTTAATTGATTCAATATTTATTGGATGACTGACAATCGAGCAATAAATAAAATTTTCTTTTAAATTTTAATACCGTACTCACGGATTTCCCCCGAAGAGATTTATGTGATTGCAGGGCGGTTGCATCGTAATTTACTGGGATTCCCTTAAATCAGTTGATTATACAATATTAAATTTCTTTATTTATTCGAATAGACTAATTTTTACTCAATATTCATCGTATCGTTGCTGAACTATCCGAGTCTAAAATAAATCACGAATTATTATAAAGGAACTAGTGAGTACAGATAGACAGACATGCAACTAGTTAGTGCCGACAGACTGCCCGCTATTTTCAAAACATGTTACATTACAACCTACATTGGCATAATGTAATGTAAATAGGTACTCAATGGATATGTTATTTTAATTGTTTAAGTTAAGACACATAGTTCCCCGTACTTGTGGAATTTCACCTTTAAGTTAAAGTTTTATAAAAAGTTCAAATTTAGTCCGTAATTACGTAATACAAAATTACGGAATGAATGTTTAAAACCCTTGTTATAAGAAAAAGTATAAAATCTGAAAAATACGTACTGGAACACACACAGAAGGGCTTCCTAATTTTCAAATGTCTCTTGAAAGTGTTGATGCTCCTGAAAAGTTCCAGTCAAACTTTAACATTTAGACTCTTTTCAAATTTTTCTAGTCCCTGGTTGAAAAAATAAGGGGGCAGGAGACGGGGGTTTGTTTACAGCATGTCCACTTCGAAGCTTAATATTTTTCAAACGGAGCTTAAAACTATAAATAGTCAATAGTACCTCTAGAATGTTTCGCCTCCAGTTTACATGAATGAAGACGTACATCGAACTTTTTTAATGTTTGTAAATGTTACCAAGATGTAAAAATTCATGCAAATTGATATAAAAACTGCGAATTTGTAACGAATGTACCGACGGACGGACGGAAATTTCTTATTTGTTGTGGAGCTCTAAAAATCAAAAGAAATTATCCAGCTGTATAACAATGTTTTCAAAAAAGACTAGAGTCTCCTTCAAGGTAGAAAATACGAGGTATTGTCAAACTATAATAGCAAGCCGGCTGTAATAGTTTCATAAATAAAAACTAAATCAATAACCGATAACTTTTTCTTGTTTATCATGCCTTATATACCCTTCTCAATATACACGTAGATTATATTATTAAAACACGAACATAAGGATTAGGTAGCGTGTAGTGCATCTCGTCACTGGCGTTATACTGAATAGACAGGTTATATCCATAAAACGGAGAAAAGACGTGGCTCCAAGATACGTCACGTGTCAAGTATGATGAAAGAAATACACAGAGAGCCCGCGAAGACATGGAAGTAAAAAAGATAGTCATATTGAAGATGAGACAAACTAACTGTTGAGGATGATTTTAAGATACTAATAGCTTTATAATATTATATAATTACACCGCACACTGGACGACCAATGATATGAAGTGACGTGGCAAACCACAATTGGACTTTGAATATTGAGCAACACGAGCATATAAATATAAACAAATTATAATTGTCATTTAGTGCCTTTTTTAAGTTTTTTTTGTGGAAAATCTAATTATTATAATGAAACGTTTAAATATAATTATGAATATGAAAATGTTGAACATGAAGAAAAATTATATACTGAAAAAATAAATTTAAGCCACTTCGAATAAGGAGGGTACTGAAGAATATAAAATAATGAAAATACGAGTATTTAATTGGTAATCTTGCAGTACGATATCGTTTCCAACCATAAATAAATTTGCAATGAAATATTAATACTGGTAGAGATTTTTGGAATCAGTGCCAAGCTGACGCTTCTCTTTCTCTCTTAAGTACATGCACACCCACACTCATGGATGAGTGTTACATTTCACATAGATACGGTATTCGTATACACCCATATAAATGATATCCTCTCTTTAGCTTCACCATAGTCAGCACTTCAAACCTGTGTGTATCTACACATATTACCCTGCTATTTCTTCCTTTATATGTATTTGTAGATACTTACTTATCTATTTAGCAATATTGTAGTTAATATACCTACGTACATATCTACCTACTTACTAACGTCCAGTTATTTCATGTATTTCATTATATCTATAGAATACATATAAATACATATTATTATAGAATACATATTAATATATCTATAGAATGAAATACATGAAATAACGTCCAGTTATTTCATGTATTTCATTATATCTACTTACTTATCTACCTACTTTCTAATATCTTAGTTGCTTCATACATACGTATGTACTCACCTACCTATTTACTTTGTTACTTTCTTGCTTGCGTCACTGAAGAATTTTTGTTATTACTTTCCATCTCCATCATTGTACTCTGCAGAGCAAGGAAGGCCCTTAGTCGTGTCTTAATCATTAGATCTATATTATTCACAATCGATCACAGTCCCTGTGCTGTCCAGTGTTGAAGAATTCCGCGGTGTAGATTTAATTTCCATGGTCAAATTCTAACCAAATTTACCCAAGCGGGAACTACACGGAGGTCTGTAGGACCACATAGGTGTGTACTCTTCACAATAAAAAAAAATTCGTGGAAATTTTTGAAAAATTCTTTAGGTATGAGTGGTATATTCTAATAAAAAATACAATCGGATTTTTTTATTGAATTGAAAACTTCCCCCCGTTTCGAAGTCGGTTAATCAACATTTCTCGTCGATAATATTATTGATGAAAATGTTATTGATTATTTTGGTCTTATATTTTTGAGAGAAATGCGGTTGAAATTCCAGTAAAAAGTCGATGAATCGTTCTGTATCTCCTGCGTCATTAAGAAAATCTCTCAATCAAAAGCCAATTGAAATTCCTCCAGAAATAGAAATGATTCTCGATTCGACTCGCGTCTTCTTTTATATACACAAAAATTCGTAACCTCTCGAAATTTATATAAGACGTACATGTGATGGCGCTATTGTAGCATAAATACGCCCACTTATTATACTTACTGACATTAATAAAAAAGTAGAAAAAAATGAAAATTATGACGGTAAAATAATTTTATAGTTTTTCTATGTTTTTAGAAAATATAAAAAATACAAAAAGTACATGCATAAAAAACGTAACAAGTACGAGTAGAGCTCATACTACCTAGGTTTCGTACACATTTATGCACTTATAAACATATAAGGGTGTATAGCACTCCTATTAAACTATTTACAAGCATTAGTTATTCAAAACGTAAATACCAACTAAATCTTTCACCAACTTAATCTTTAACAGGCATTAAAACAGGGTGCATATTTAAAAAAAAAAATTAGATAAAGGATGATCACTACAGTTTTTCTACAACCTTTGCGTAGATTTCCAAAAACCCTATGTTTCATAATTTTACGTTAATTAGTTTCAGAAATAAGGAGGTAGAGCATATAGTTTTTTGCATATTTTTCAGTTTATCTCTGAAGAAATACGAGACTTATATTATTTTACGTACAATTACTATAAAAATTGAGAAAGTACGTACCAAACCATAAAGCTGTGTAAAAAATAAATAAGTAAAGTTAACGTATAATTATTGTAAAACTTGTAATAGTACGTACCAAATCATAAAATTGAGTGAACAGTAAAAAAGTATAGTTAACGTATAATTACTGTAAAAATTGGCAAGGTCTATGCCAAATCATAAACTGTGTGAAAAGTAAAGAAGTAAGGTTCCCGTATAATTATTGTAAAAATGAAGTACAAGCCAAACCATAAAACTGTATGAAAATTAAACAAATAAAAGCTAACGCGTAATTACTGATATAATTTAGGAACTATGTGACAAATTTTTAATTCAATTTTTAAGAACTACACCCGTAGTGGTAAAATTAGGAGCTGCTGATATGGTAAGATAATATCGACAGATAGCCTAGTAACGATATTAATCTAAAGTGAGAAAAAATAAGCTTTAGATTACAATTTTGTGACGTATGATATAGACTTTATGACATTTGTATTCCCGGATAGAAGATGAGAATGCTCCTTATCGAATAAAGCCTCTTAAGTACGACTCGTGCTAAGCTGATTCCAACAGCTACAGATTTCCGGCAAACCTTGGGTAAACTTTTAGTGACGTTCATTTTTTCTCAATTATGATTTGCATTTTCTGAGAAGGGGAGGGGGAATATTTTTTGGCTGACAGTTTTAGAATCCTCATAACTTTGCTCTTTTAGTTGGTATCAACAACAAATGTAAGTAAAATAAATAGATTACTTCATTTCCTCCTTTAAAATTTATGTAAAACTATTTTTAAGTATTATTTACTGAAATATATGCGGGTTAAGATGATTTTTCACTATAATATTTAAGTTTCTAGGTCAAACGATTCCTGAGAAAAATTACTCACAAATGAACGGGCAAGTAAATGATCTTATAAGGGTTCTTTTTTGTTAATATTTGTAACAAAATAAGATTATATTTTTATGTTAATGGCACCCGCTCTCTTAGGAAGAGTTTATTTGGAAGAGTTTATCACTAAAATCAATATCTTTATTATGTTATATTCTGCAGCACCGTCTGTGCAGTACGCTCTAATTAAATAAAGCAATGTTCAATTAAAAACATTGCTTTGTTTAATTAAATAGAGCAATGTTAATCTGTTCAAAATTTTCGAACGATTAATATCATTTTTCTTTCTAAATCACAGAACTTGGGGGAAAGGTTTAGAACTTTCGAACCGTTTTAGAACCATTATAAAAAAAAATTAATGAGATTTTTCGAAGACGATAATATTTTGTAATATGTTATTAGCCTTACTTATTTTATTTGCGCTTCCTTTTGCCCACGATCCTCGACTTGCAAGATAATCATGTCTTAAGCAAACTTACTTCTTTTTACATTATTTCAAAATATTTTCATTTAACAAGTAGACCCATCGACAAATTATTTTTATACCAAAATAATTTCACTTGAACGAATGAAATCATATGAAATGCATAGTGTCACGTTATCTACATATATTGTACAAATTATATCGTATAATTGAATCAATAGGCTTAAAGCCGATTAACTGAATGATATGAATCCTCAATAAGCTATGATCTGTCGATTCACAATTGGCGTGATTGCGCGATTGGTAACTGAAGCCCACACATTACTTTGCGTGAATGTATGAACTCTTAGAAAGATGAAAGATGATGTACATTAATGTACCGACCATTTAGTTTCGATTTTAATATTAGATATAGAGCTTCATTTGGAGCATAAATATTGATCTGATTATTCTAGAATTATTGGAATATATCAATATATTGCGTGTGTTATTAAAGAAATAGAGGATTAATCAAGACTTTTTTATAATACATTACTACGTAGAATAAAAGCTCGCTACGCAATTACGTATGAAATGTATTGATGTCACAGCTTATATGTAATGTATTCTGCCAAATATCCGTTTCGAAAATTACGTATGAATTATAAAAATATCATTAATAGATTTTGCCAAAGTTCGAGTTTACCTTTGTCAAGAATTTATATTGATTTGTTTTTGACGGAATTTTTTTCATCGAGGTCCTTTCTAAAGATAGCCTAAAAAACGACATTTTACAATTATTTACAATTTCCCCTTTCCTACAGAGCACAACCTTGGAACACGATAAATTCAAACAAATTGTTATATTTTCAAAAATTCTCTAATAAAAAGTTTTTTAGTCTTAATTAAAAATCTTATGCTCTCCGACGCTCTCCGATTTTACTTGACAATTGACTTTTTTTTCTTATTTTATTATATGTAAGTTCTAAAAACCTTTTACCTTTCGAAAAAAAAATTAATATCCATAGACGACAGTCGAATTTGAAGTATTGGTAAAAATGTTTTTACACTCCGTGTAATAACATATAATAAAATAAAATTAAATCCGTGATAGTTAGAATAAGTTAGAATAATTAAATCCGTGATAGTAACAAACTGCGATGTTTGTGTTCAATTTAGGAAAAAAGTGTCTTCTAGATATTTTTGAAATGTTTTTCAGTATCTAGAATTTTTTTTTCTGTTCTCTATTTACCCACGTAAAAGAGTCAATAGTAACGCCTAAAACGTCAATAATAATAGAAACGTCATTATGGTTAGTAGAAACAGAATCATAGGAAAGTTTATCCAATCAATTATTTTAATAAGTGTTAAGTTTAATTTAGCATTTTAAGATATAATTAACACCTGAGTTAAAATATTCTCATCTCCAAAACATGTAGGAATAAAGTCAACAGATTACACACTATCAACAATATAGACTTATATTTGATTTTTTTACATTTATTACCAATAAATTTATGTTTTTTATGAAGATTTTAACACAGCTGAATTTAGATATCTCTTCTCACATATTTGAAGCCTTAAATCTTTTTAATAGATTTGTGTTGTTGTCGTTTTATATTTCTCTTATCTTTGTATTTACTTAAATCCTTGTGCCAATAATTGGTTTCTTTCTATAGCATTTACGTTTTGTTGTTTTAATGCTTTCCGCTTTTTTGGTTCCTTTTTACAGTGGATTTAACAACTTTAGTTTTTTTTATTATAGAGAGTAATACTACGAATTTTATCATATAAGTTGAAGTTAAATTTATTACTTTACCGTCAATCAAGATTTCATTTACGTCTTGATTTTTCACTAAATCATGTGTTTCAACTGCTTCACCACTACCGTATTGAAATAAATTTTCACCATCTCCGTTTAAAATATTTCTTAAGTTCTTTCGTGCCTCAAACAGCAACTTTTCTTTTTTATATTGGAGTATTCTGAATCGTTAGAACAAATTGCATATAAAATGTGAAGTACAGAATTACTGACAGCATTCTTACGCTCTTTACTCAAATACAATAATTTTAAAATCTCGTTAAAATCCTATTTTTATTTAATGGCACAATACTTGTTTTCTCAAAGTCAGATTCTAGATTTACTTTTGCATTATCTAGCATACGTTCCTATATTTTTTAAGCAGCCTTAGGAAATAACCTTTTGGTACAGAAATTTCTCTTCGTCCTTCATTTGTCTCCATTCAATTAGGATTTCCTTTTATGCCACTTTCAAGGACCGAAAAAGGCTAAACCTAGTGGTTGTGTAATGTGGTTAGAGTTCGGTGGGAGGAATATATGATATGGGTGGAAGGAATAGAAGTATATTTTTGCATTTGCTGGGATGTGTCAATTAAATCTAAAGAAATATATGAACTTAAAATGTCCTCAATTAAAACCTTTTCGGGACTTGTCTTCAAAATTTTCAAAAATTGTTATTTTGATTCAATCCTCGAGTGTTGCATAATCAAACCATCCACTAGATCAACAGTTATAACGTACATCTCTTAGACTATTCAATGTCCATATATCATATAAACTGGCAGGTTTTGTATACAACATATGTTGATAATAGGTTTCCGTCGGCAGATGCCGCAGACATTAACGATATTGAGGTTTTACTTATGAATTATAACCCTTTCGGGACACGTGCAATCACATTTAGCAATAATTATTTTACTCGGATCATCTGAGAGGGTCGACTCATAGAAATTAATATTATTATATATCGGAACATCTTTAAGTGACTTTTTAGATTATAAAAATAATTACTAACTGAATTTATTGTAATATCAGCGTGAGACCTTGTTATGTTTAATTAAAATTTAAATTTTTTGTGTCAAAATTCTGTTGAAACTTTTAATTGGGATGTTTTAGAAAGTTTAAAGCAAACTCCTTTCCCCGTAAATTATTTTTGAACTTTGTAAAAGTAATTCTCATTTAATAGAGATAACTTTTACAATCATTACTAAATCCATTATGTCAAGAGGATACCCTATTCTGCATAAAATACATAAATTTGTAACAATGTGTAATGTAATGTGTAATGTGTGTTTGTGTGTTATATATAATTTTGTTCGAGAATTCGGTTTAACAACCGTGGCTTCTTCTAAAAATAGAACGTAATATGCTTCAGAACATTAAAAGAAACATTACAAAAGGCAGTCTTTAGCGAGGAAAAAAGATGTTTTAGAAAATTAGCCATATAGTTTCCATCCACGTTCTATTCATCTGCTTCTAACGACCCAATCGGTATTGCTATTCATCCCTTTGGCGTTTCTATTTATTTGCTCAGCGTTTCAATTTATATCACAAATCCAAAGAAAATTCTATTTCTAATTTAGTTTCATTTTGCTTACACACTTAAATAGAATATAATGCTTAAAGTGTGAATAGAAGTCCAATTACATGTTTCACATTTATTGGTAATAGTAATGTACATAAAAGCACTCAGTAATTGACAATAAAAAGTTCCGATGCACTAATTCAGTGTACGATATACAATCCTAGTGAAAATAAGACTCATAAGCAACTTCACGTCGGTTACATGACAAATAAGTATTGCCATGTTCTAAAACCGTTCTTGTTGTATATGAGCATGTGATTTTTTTCGTGTCAGCCATATAGATGTTAAAATTTAAGTTTAAAATGAATAGAACAAGTTTGTTTCTATTCAACTGAATTATGATTTATTATTTTTTTTCATTTCATGTTACATGTGTGAGTTATTAAATTACATACCTACTAAGTTTCAACCGAAAGTTATAAAAAAAATAAGGTGAATTTTTTTAAATGATTTTGTTAAAACTTAGCAGTATTCACAACAGTCATCCACTCATCAAACGATTTACTTATTTCTCTCCGACTCATTTCACTTTTTCGTTCACTCCATTTTGATGAAATAGGATAATAAGAGAGTAAAAGTTTATTTCGAGCGGTATATCGAAATGATTAACAATTTTTTGTACCGCAACTACGAGAGAAGGATGTTGACGAATCAAATGTATGGTTTCAGCAAGATGGTGTCACTGCACACTAGGGCCTCAATGGACACAATTAGAGCACTATTTCCGGGAAAAGTCATGAGCCAATTTGGAGACATAATTTGGCCACCCAGATCGCCCGAATTAACACCAGCTCACTTTTTTCTATGGGCTTAATAACCCTTATGAATTTGCAACTGAAGGCTAAAATAACAGAAAAAGACTGAGAGCCATCTCAGTCGACGTTCTGCGGCACGTCATGCAAATTCGCGCTTATCGAATTTAACTAGCGAAGTGACGCTAAACAGTGTCCATTTAGTAACTATTATACTCATAGTCGCACTTTGAGTATACAAAATAACACATTGTTTAAATGATATATTTTATTGACATGAGTACCTAATATATTTGATATATCTCTGTAGAATTCTGAGAAGTAATTACCAAAGTAATCATTTTTCTATTTTCTTGCCATCAAAACGTCGATTTTTCCACATTTATAATGATCTAATATTTATCGTACATGTTTGTACGATTTAGGAAAATGAAATATTTTTCGATGAGTACTTATGATGTACTTTTACGGAATAAACGCTTTTAGGAGAGGCAACAAAGAATTATTGTCTATTTCTTTAGCCTTATAATTATTCATTCGCACTGCTCATTTTTTTAAATGTAGATAACATGTCATCAAACAACTTGTTGGCACAGTTTTGAACACTTAACTGTTTCTTAATACAAATTTATAGCTCTATAATATATGAGTAATTTTGGGAAAGATGAAAAATTTAATAAGAAGTGAAACTTCTTTGTCGCATTTGAGTCAGAAAAATTGTCATGTTAAAATTGTTTAACAATTGACTGATGTCAGTATATGTATACGTATACACACACACATACACACACACACACACACATATTATTTATTAATTATCGTTATTAACAATTAATTCAGTATCAATCGCCATCAGTATCCTTCGTCGTCAGGAGGTTATTTTTACTTTTATAATGTTTGGACGGCTATAGAGTAGTGCTTATAAAGGAATCATCTCAGCCAGAGAAGGGTTATCAGAGAAGTTCCACATTTTGCTAATCTGAACGAGATATGAAGTGTGTATTTTGTGACAATCAATCAGTCAGTCGTTCAATCTGTCGTGATATTTCACAAGTCTTAATTAATTGTTCAGTTACTATATTTCATCTTAATTAATCGTTCAGTCATTATATTTCACCTTAATTAATCGTTCAACAAATCAATCAGTCGTTATATTTCACCTTAATTAATCGTTCGTCATGAGGCCGACATAAATAATTCAAATGCCCTTTTCACAATGTAGTTAGATATAGTGTCTCGGCTTGAACTTGGTAATCGCTTTTAGGATGAAGGATCACCTGTTCATTTTACCACTTAGATTATCCCAATGTGAAAGAAATTTTATAATTATTTTGGTAGTTTTAGATATATTTTAATATTAAAATTAAAAACTTGTTTAGTGTTAACTTCTCACTGTCCCATCCCGTATATGCGAAGCATGTTTAATTTATATCCTTAAGTTTCAGTTATCCGGCGACTTTGCTCTTTTGAATTTTGGTGTTAAAAGATAAATTGAATTAAAATATTAGAATTACTAACTGAAATAAAATTAGGTTTACTGAAAATTACTGAAGTGCGGACTCATAAACTACATTGTTAGTTTTGTTGTTTTCTCTTAAATTAATCGTTGTTTAAACCAATTCATAAATATGGTACATAATCCAGTTCTCAGGTCCATACATATTTTAGTCGAAGTTTGTGCTTGCGTTTTATTCATTTTCATTGTAAGGCATAGACAATTTAACCTAAAATAAGTTTTTAGGAAAAATAGTAAAAATGACATATAGTGGATTACTAGAATTTTCAGTGATAATAAAATGCAGCGGATAATTATAAGATAAAAGGATATGAAAAAAATCACTTCAGAATATTGCGACAATAAAAAACTGATATAATGGAATATAACTTTCAACATAAAGAATTTTTAAAAAAAAAAATTTGTTCCATATATTTCTCGAGAAAGAATTCGACTATAAATACGTAAATAATGTTGTAAATCATATTAGTATGTAATGATTAAAAATACTAACAACGAACCAAGCAAATAAGCCAATAAATATATCTTACAAATGAATTGTATGAACAATAAGCCGGCGAAAAACAATTAATCGCACATGTCATATTCCGACGACCGTTTATCGCTGTATCAGATAATGGTAACACTTTACACCTTTAATGATATACATACATGAGCGACGCAACAATGATGGATGCTAGGTGACCCGTGTTCATAGGCAATCGAGTTAAATTTAAATTATTTAAAATTTTAAACTATTTTTTTACTTATATAATTATAACGAAAACTTAGACGCGTTGAACGATTTTTAGTAGGGGAAAATCTTATGGATGCGCGTCACCGATATACTAATGTTAACAGTATATCTGTAATTATGAGTATGAAGTATTGTACTTGGCGAGCAGTGAAAGCATATACACGGTGTCCGGGAAGAAGTGTCGGACTAAGAGTAGCTGTGGTAACAGTTTTTAAATTAAAAAGTGCATGGGACAAAAGTGGCGAGCAGTGAAAGCATATACACGGTGAAGAAGTGTCAGACTAAGAAAGACGTTATTCCTTGAATGAAAAATAGTTGATTGTCGTTAGAATAACATTTAAAAGATGGCTTACTTCAGAAAATTGAAAATAATATTCATAATTGTTTATCATCTTTTTCGTACACACGATACTTGCGCACATTGTTCAGTGTCGCAGATAACTGCGAAGACAACTGCGGGTAAACACTGCACCCCGAGCAAGTATTGGGTGTGTTAAAAATAGTTACGTGTAATATTTTTTTGCACTCAATTAGAAGAGGAAAAGGACGTACATTACGTTTCTATCAACGACAATTTTTTCTTTTTATTTTATAGTCAACGAATAGCGTCCTTCTTTGTCCGACATCTATTTCCGAACACCGTGTATATGTATATGTGTGTGTATATATATATATATATATATATATATATATATATATATATATATATCTACTACTCTGGTACCTGCATGATATGTGCGTTGGATGCTTTTTGATAGAGCTGCAAAAGATATAAAAATGATAGAGCTGTAAAGTTGAATTGACGGCATGGAAATGGTTTAAATAGTGTTTTAGTTTGATTATTATTTTAATTACGTAATTGTAGGGTCACTGTATAATACAACAGTGAGTACTAAATATGTTAATATTTTTATATAAAAAAAATAATAACGAAAATGAAGCATTTCTTTTCAATATTCGTGTAAATATTTGTGTTTAAAAATTAAATATTGCAATAGTATTTTATAGCGTCTAAGAGTTATCTTACTAGCATGGAAAAACAGATTTCTAGTTAATCGATAATATTTTTGTCGCGAAATTTAAAATTAAAAATTCTATAAAATATTATAATAATTTCAGATTTAAGTGCAAAGTTACTAGTTCAAAATGATGGTTTATTACTTTATATTATTGAAATTTTTAGTTGAGAAAAAGGCTCCAATTTTTATTGCAGAAAATATTTTCTTTTATTGCAAAATTTAAGTTTACGAACTTATTGTTATTTACAAAAATAAAAAAACATGTTTTGTAATGTTTTGCAAAGTGATTATATAAAACCACTATTATTTCATAGTTTTATTTAAGTTTTCATTTCTGTCGGCAGTCCCCATGACTGCCTGTTTTTTTTTATTTTTATCGTGGATTTTTTATTTAATTTTGATGAAATAATATGCAGTGTACTTATTTATAATTCAACTATGTAAGTAGCTATGTTTCCTGAAAAAACATTCTCCATTTTAACACCAATATTTCTCAAAAATTATATTACCATATATAACTATAGTCTCTCCAAACCGAAGGAAAAAAATGTTTACTCAGATAGGCGCCATCATTTTATTATATTAGTTAAATTATTTTGTTATAACCTAATAATATAGAAGAGCATTCATTCATTTCTACTTTAAAAAGACACGACTCATTTAAGGATAACAAACAGCACCGCGATTGCCGATACTCCGCGCCTCAGCAGGAGGGATTTGACTCATGAAACACGACTCTGTCTAACGCCCATATGCACCCCACACGGTCAAGACCGTCAGTCGTACTTATTGACAGTTAAAAACGTATTTCTGTTTCTTACTGTCAGTCGAGTAGGGACAAGAGTCTACTATAACGACAGTGCCCTATTGCACGGTCCAGTCGGTAAAGTATCCAGACAAAATATGTTTTTAACTGTCACTAAATCCGACTGAGAGTCCTGGCCGTGTTAGTGCATACGGACGTTAGTGTTTAGCGAAAAATTCAATTATATTTTACGTGTTAGCCTACAATAAATAATGCATTTTATTTCCATTTGTTACTGATTTAAGATTATAAAGAAACATATTGTAGCGACATATTCATAATTATTATAGGCATGGGAGGTGGCACTAATATAATAAATAGGGAGTATTGTGTTTTTCTTTGTTTTCTAGATATTCACACAAAAACTTCTAAGGCTATCGATATTTTTCAACTTTCTTAATATAAAGATAGCTTGTTCGGATTACCGTAGGTTATATAAGATAAACATATGTTGCATAATTTTAGAGATATAGTCAATATTGCAAACGTATCGAAGAAAAAGACGCTGGTCTGTGTGTTTTCGTGATGAACATCGGCAAAAGTGCAATATATATACTAATCGTATATATGGTAATATTGTACGTTTTAAAAAGATTTAAAGAAAAGTCCAGGACAGTATTTGTCCATCTTTTATAGATAAACTGTGGTAACGGTTTTTAAATTGAAAAAGTGCATGGGACAAAACACGCGACATTTAAATAAATTTATTAATCCTAATTAAAATAAGTCGCGTAGACATTTTAAGCGTTTTCGATATATATATATATATATATATATATATATATATATATATATAATATATATATATATATATATATATATATATATATATATATATATATATATATATATATATATATAAAACTGTCAAGCACCAGTGGAACTCGAACTACGAGGGCACATTTAGGCGTTTATGAACATTTAATGGTACCTAATATTCCTATTAAAATATTTATAAAATGTTAATTTTCTAGAATAAAAATATATTTCATAGAAGCATATTAAAAATGTCTTTTTAATGTCATGTAACTGCAAACTAACGATTTTCCGTTTTTTTACCTTTACTTTTGCTATAAAACATTGCTTTTTGCCAAACTTCACGATTCTATGTTAAAAGGGATTACCCTATTGGTTTTGATTTATTTGCGACTGTCAAAATATGCGGCATCCTAAAAATATGGCCATTTAGATTATATTTTTAAGGTTCTTCTTAATTGCGTTGACTTAGGAGATTGATTTTTTTACAACTCCAAGGGAAGGTAGACCTAAATATTTGATAGTACTTTCAATTTGATACCTCTACGCGTTCCTGAGAAAAGAGTCTAGTCAGACCGATAAACAGACAACGAAGTATAGAATAAGGGTTCCTTTTTTCTTTTGAGGTTCGGAAGCCTAACAATCGACCCTTTGTAGTTCGAATTAGTAGTTTAACAAAAATGTGCGTCCCGGAGTTTTTAAATTGACTTTGATCTGTATACTACTCAATTAAATCATTACCTAAATGAAGCGTAACAGATGCGATGTGGCGTTTAATTTATGATTGGGGATCGGTTTTACACGATACCTATATCGCCTCTTATTTTAATATTTTTGTTAATATTGGTCTTTTTTTTAAGACGGGTAAAAATAATTTTTTGGCCTGCGTTGTAACCTTGTTCTTCAAAATAAGATCAAAAAGTAACATTCACATTGGAAAACGTCATTCTATTGCCCATAAATAAGTTCATGTTAAAATTAATGATCTATTTTTTAAATCGAACATATCACATAAAAAAGACATAAAGATCTATTATCATGAAATGAACGAGCGTGAAGGTATCGTTTGACAGTAAGTAAAAAAAAAACTATTTAAAGAAAAATCTTAAATTGTTGCCCTATAACACAAACTCATGATTTTATCGAGTGGAATCACAAAAAGAACAAAACCCATTTCAACGAAACATTTTTAGAGCAAAAGTAAAATTACAACAAATTTGTTTCAAGTACACTGCTGCAAATGCTTAAAATGAGTAGTGTACATTACACCTCATAACTATTAACAAAAAGTAAAATTACAACAAATTTGTTTCAAGTACACTGCTGCAAATGCTTAAAATGAGTAATGTACATTACACCTCATAACTATTAACAAAAAGTAAAATTACAACAAATTTGTTTCAAGTGCACTGCTGCAAATGCTTAAAATGAGTAATGTACATTACACCTCATAACTATTAACAAAAAGTAAAATTACAACAAATTTGTTTCAAGTACACTGCTGCAAATGCTTAAAATGAGTAATGTACATTACACCTCATAACTATTAACAAAAAGTAAAATTACAACAAATTTGTTTCAAGTACACTGCTGCAAATGCTTAAAATGAGTAGTGACATTACACCTCATAACTATTAACAAAAACTAAAATTGCCGCAAGCCGATTCGTCAAAATTAATTTCTAGCTCACTGGTAGCGAGTTATGTAAATGCAGTTGGAAATGTAATATTTTCCAGTTAGGCAAAGGAAAGGTGAAAGTTAATATCACTTCTAAATAGAATACTCAGTTCCAATATTGTCAAAAATAGCTGTTTACCCGGCACTGTACTAATTTAATCTAAGTTACACCCTAAATTCTGTACGTACATATTTAATATCTTTTTATCGAATTCTATAATAATGGTCGCATCCGGATGAATGCCATAATTATTAACGTATATTGGACTTAAAGTTAAGTAGCTCAAAGTTCCGAAATATGTAAATAAGTATTGTAAACCAAATTTAAATTCAAGAAATAATTAATTCTTATATCTATTACACAATTACGTTGAAAAAAAGTTATGAGCTTAAGAATATAATGAATTGAAGAGGTTTAAGTCAATTCATTTACTCACCCAACCGTCGTCTATGAAAAATTGTCATACGGGATTAAAATATTTTATTCCTGCTCCAGTAAGGCAAATAATTCATTTGTGATCATTCGTATAAAGAATACATATTGAAATATATTCGTCGGAACTTAATGAAATATATTTATCAAAGCAATGAAAAATCTACACAATTTTCCTTTATGAATACAAATAAATAAATAAATATACAAAAGAAATAAACATACGAAAAGTCAGAGAAAACGGACCATTTGTACACAACATATAACAAGGATTTAGAAACTCTAATAAATCAAGACTCGTAATAAATATACATACATTTGAGACATGTTCCACATATATACATATAGCAAGTAAATAGTCGTTGATACCCGCTTTTTCTTTACAACGTTAAAGAGAACTTCTGGGTAAAATGCGAAAGATTAATTGATGCATAGTTTGGTAATGAAATATTTTTCGTTTACAAATGGCAAATTGACAGCATCAGTTGCTTATGATCCAGAAATGGTATAAAATAGTGCTGACAGCAATATTAATGTGTTCTAATTCGTTAGGTAGCAAATAATGTCAATATTGTACGAACACCGTTGACGAGTTTTGGAAGCGATTCTCTGTTATTGTCAATATTGTACGAACACCATCGACGAGTTTTGGGAGCGATTTTCTGTTATTGTTAATATTGTACGAACACCACCGACGAGTTTCGGAAGCGATTCTCTGTTATTGTCAATATTGTACGAACACCATCGACGAGTTTTGAAAGCGATTCTCTGTCATGGTCAATATTGTATGAATACCACCGACGAGTTTTGGAAGCGATTCTCTGTTATTGTTAATATTGTACGAACACCATCGATGAGTCTTGGGAGCGATTTTCTGTTATTATCCGATACTTTCCCCTTCATTGTGAATCCTTGTGAATAAAATTCCACCGTTCATTAAGATTGGGGGTGGAGAGTTTCGATCTTAATTCATATTGAGAGCTATAATTATCGGCGTCAATCGATTGTATCAGATTTTCAACGTAGACTTTATAAATAATTTTTCGAGGTTTAACAGTTTAGAGAATCTAAAGACCATTTGACACAATACTGAAGTCATCCAGTGGTAAACACATGATTATTAGACATAAGTGATTGGTTTGCTAAGTGATTGTTCAACCTCATCTTTTATGCAATGAATTCAATGTACAAGGTCTAGCATTATCATATCGATAAATACAGCTCGAATCTAATGAATTCAGACTGAATAATAATTAACTTCTAATTAATTAATTTATCTCTTTGGCATAATATAATAATAAATTTATTTAGCAAGCAAATAATTAATTCATACAAAATATTAAAAGGACTGGCGCGTGATCATAAATACGATTGGTAAAATCTAAATTCAATCGATATAATTACATTTTTAATAATTTATAATCGAAAAGTTATTCTAATTTAGCAAAATACACTTAAAATATATTTTAAAAAGCTTGTAAGTACTATTTCTATCACGAATATTCACAATAAATAATTTTTTTTTAATTATGTGAACCATTATTAAATTTCAATTTCTAAAAACTATTATTTAAAAGTACAGTTATAACTTAGATTTTTATGAATATAAAACACGTGTTGTGTATTTACAAGTACCTCAATAACTATCATGAATATAGTATCAGTCACTATACGCATGTTTAGTGAGCATCTTCACGCTGTTGATTTTTATTGTATCGTGCATGCGCATCGTAAAACATAATTTTTTCATAACGGATCTAAAGAAGTAAAACTTTAATAATGCATAATTATTAAAATCGATGTCTTGATAAATATTACGGAAAGATATTGTAAATCCACTCAGTATGTTGGCTAGATATTTTTCAAATCATATAAACAAGAAATCTGTACCTTCTACATTTGTAAATGTTAGACAAAATTAAAACAATCAAAGCAAAACATTTTCGCGAATAACAAAATAAGAAGGATGGTTGTTATGTACCATTTTTATAAATAAGTCTCGTCGAAGTGATTCTTGGAATATGGGATTCCAAAGGAGACGCGTAGTTAGACTTCTACGCCGCATTCTTGCGGTTTCAATCCACTTTTTTTATTTTTCAGTTATTTGAAACTATTAAAAACAATTTATCAAGAAATTCTTTTCAAATAGACGGGTATAAAAGCACGAAACAAGATATTCTTAGAACTTCTTTTAAAGACATTTTTATTATTGATTGAAGAAAAAATCATTGTACAATTTTATTATCAATTAACTTTTTACCGTGAAGTATTTAGTAATGAGTAATTTTAACCATTACTGCAATACAAGATCTTATTTCGAAAATTTTTGACAAAATTCTTCGTTGGTGTGACATCACATTACGTGACCCGGTGTTTTAGCGCGAACTATGAAAATGTATTTTTGCGCTTAGTTTTATTAACAATTAACGTATCGTATTATTTTATTTTCGAATTTTGTTAATTTAAAGTATAAAGCTTTACTATAACCTTAAAAAGTGTTATATACGAGTTCCCTATTCCAAAGAAATTGCTTGGGCCCTAAAAGCAATATTAAAAGCGAATAGAACTTTCCTGTATCTTTAATACAATCAATACCGCTGCAGTTTAAATGTCTAAAGAAGCCGACAGAAGCGAAATCCTTTTAACACGTTAGTGCATCTTGCAAACTCTACGGCTGGTATTGGGAAATAAAAAAGCCATTTACCACCGCCATTACCGACGAGTAACGGTAACGGAGTCGGGCAACACGTTTCCACTGCGGGCAATGGATTTCCATCAGAAAAGCCAGTTTGAAATAGGTATTCAATTTTCAGATATTTTACGGCAGAAAATGATTTAACAAAGTTGCTTATTTTAAAATTCTATTCAATCGGTTGCAAATTTTATCGCAGATAGTCGACATTCTAACTAGTCCGAATTGGTAGTAATATAATAATTCAACAGAGATTTTTTGTTTGTTTTAATATCAAGCCTCAACTACTAAGCCGATTTCAATGAAAATTTGTGGAAATATACCTGCGTTATGAAAATGAATACGGAGTTTTTATATCAGAATGTAATATAATTTTCCATCACTATTTTTTCTTTTTCCACGCGAGCGAAAATGTGGATCAAAGGTATTAGTTGATAAATTTTAAAGTATAATTTTTGTCACGTTCGCTTTAAACTTTTACAGAAAAAAATTGTTTTCAAGCAGCAGTATGGCATAAGCATGAAATAGGTTTTTAAAGTATTTGAAGAAACATTTCTCTTGATGAGTTGGGAAATCTATTTTTGTAGACTTTTTTGAAATATTGTCCACATGAAATAAATGTCTAAGAATGTATGAAGTTCAGTGGTTGAATTAAGCTTTTCCATGGTTTTGCACAATATTGTTCTGATTACTCAACGGTTAGACAATTGGGTAATACAATTATCTTTTTTCATTTAGATACTATATATTATACTAACTTTGACTCGTGGAATTGCTCTCATGAAAAATTATCTGTTTTAACCAAACAAACGTGTTCTATTACGGGATAAAAAGTATTTTATGTTTATCTCCATGACACAAACCATCAACTTTAACTATTTCACTTCTCAGCTACTCGACTGATACAAGTGTAAAATAAACTAAATTCCATACAGCAATTGAGGCGCATAAGCAAGATGCATACGCTATATTATGAATAGTTACTATTTGTTACAATATTCCACTACTGGGTCTAGAATACTTATATCGGTTCTATATTAGTCTGCCAAGTTCCTACGAGTATTGAAAAAAATTATATGAGATATGAAATAAGATATGAAATTTATATGAGTAATTATACAGATGGGTAATTACGTCCACTTTAGAAATATAATCTTAAGATTATCCAAATTTCTGGAACAAGCCAGTTAAGTAATTTTTGTTAGTTATATGTTAATTGTATGGTTGTTTTGCTATCAGTGCAGTCTGAGTTATTTCTCAATAGTGTCTTTAAATACTACAGTGGAGGAAAAATAAGTTGTAATATCACTTTAATTAATAACTAAAAGGACGTGTAGAAGGATACACATAGATAATTTGGACGTTTTTCACATTTTTGTTATAAATGTAGATAAAATCTTAAACTTGTAAGTAAGAATTGTTATTTTTCAAAAAGTTCATTTTGAATAAGTTACGTTAGCGAAGGAAATAAACAAAATTTAAAATGTCGTGGAGTTAAGTGCTTATGAATTTCTTGGGTTTGTCTTTCGCACAGCTCATGTTTCTTTATTTTTAAATAACTGCCTAAAAATTAAAAAAAATCATTTAAAATATAATTTAGAAATTAATATAATTCTGAAGTTCATGTAAATTTTTAAATTATAAAAGAAATGGATTTCGACATTTAATTTTAGGCGGTTATTAAAAAAATTAAATATGTTTGTTTTACTCTGAAATACATTTGTTTATTTGCAATAAGATTAGAAAAGTACTGACATAACGGAATCGTTTAGCAGAAAAATGATTTACTTAAAAAAAATCTCGTAGCTTAATCTAAATGGGTGACAGGAAATTCAAATTAAAACAAGTTAATATAAACATTTTACTAAAAAAATACATGAATTCACAAAGAAACGATTTAAAAAAAAGTAATTGTTTTTTTTAACCGAGGTTTACAAAATTAATTATTTACCCTATAAGTTCTGATAATTCTATTTGAATTTGGAATTGATTCATATTTTCTATAAAGGGGCTTCATCACTATTAATAAAACTTGAATTTTTTAATATAATAAAAATAAACCTAGGCTGTTTAGATCATGTTTATGCTATATAAGTTTAGCAATGCCGTTTTAATTTTATAGTCAAACATTATTAGTTTTAAAGACAAGAACAATCCTTTTAGTAAATATTACTTTGATTTTATTAACTTGATACTACCTTAGGAAAAAGTAATTCATTTTTTGCTAGGGTTAATTAAAAGAAAATGAACTGAGTATTTACGACCTCAACTATGAATGAAAACCTTGCAATATTTTGACTAAGTATTAAAAATAATAAGAAGCATTAATAAAATTGACCGCGATCACAATTCGAGACGAGTTAAACCACGTACTGTAGCGCACGGTCCTGCTAGATTATACTCACTTCCTTTATCACAGCATTAATTGGGCTGAAATGTATCCACACTTCGTCAGCGTAGTTTACTACGTTTACCTGTAGCGAATACCTTTTATTATCTTGTTCATTTTCTTCTCCCGTTGAACAAAAACATGTTCTTTCGTTATTCGTTTTGAGCTGGAGACGTAATTAATGTAAAAATGTCTTATATCATTAAACAAGTACATCCTTCAGATGTATGGCAATTACGAATATCCAAATAAAAAATATTTCCCTATTTCCTTATATTCATACGACGAATACGCATGTATATAGTGCGTTTCAGCTGTAGGTGGAAACGCTCGTCTTAGGTTTACTGGAAGTTCGTCTGAAATATTTGTTAAGTGCGGCTTGATAGAGGCGAAGTTAAGGTCAGTGACAAGTGCAAATAATTGGCATCTTGTTGCGGTGCGATTAAGTACGATTTCTATGCTGATCGTCCTCCTCAAAGCATCTGGTAATTGTTATTTTGAGCAGAGGTCAAAGTAGATGAGATGAAACTATTTTTCGGCAAAGTTTTGTTGCGGTACTAAAAATTATAGAGTAATATCAATCATTCGGCTTTCATTATGATTGAATTGTTTAGTTAATATGGTCATTATCTCTTATTTATATTCACGAAGAGAAATTTAATACTGTAAATGGTCGAAAGGTATAAAGCTACTTTTTTGCCATGATAATAAATGATTCAGTTTATTTTCTTGTGCAACTTAATAGAGTATTTGACTGATATCGATATTTTTTGTAAAAGTATTTTAACATTATAGAGAATGTTTAAAAGAATCTTGGAATGAAAATAATAATGCATATAACAAACAACTAATCGAAACTTCTAAATAGGAAAAGTATCAATTTTTTTCATTAAATGGAAAAAAGTTATTATTAATTTAGTTTCCACACAAAAAAGAGAAAATTATAATATGTAATATATAACATAAACGCGATATTTAACGAGATACTAAAGATAGTTAATAAACTCCCTTATAATGTAAGCTAAAGTCGGGCCAGTGATGTCATAATCCATTTGTGTTTTGTATGGGACGTTTTCACGCGAATCGTAGTTCATCAGTTTTTAAGTCTTTATAACTTGGCAATGAAAAGTCATAAAATCAGTCGTTATAACTTGGCAATGAAAAGTCATAAAATCAGTCGTTATAACTTGGCAATGAAAATTCCTAAATATTTATGCGACAGGAGATACACACTATATAACAGTTATTTGCCTGTGTAAATATGACTTCTCCCAATCGTAAAGCCATTATTGCATCGCCGATAAGAGCTTATAGAATAGGGTATTTGACTATATTTTTAATTACTAAAATAAAGTAACAATATTAAAAACGGTTAAAATAATAAAATAAATATACTATTTAACTGTTCGCTTAAATGTTTAAAGAAAAACTCTATTGTTCGATTTGAAGTTAGATGATCGCAATCCCATGGCGACTTGAAAATATCGAACCCAAGAACCTAATGACGTTAATGGTGATTTTTCTATAACAATTGGAAGTGAAACTTAACCAAGTATGAATTACTTTTATGTCAATTCCTACGTAATCCATAGGCTATAAGACACAAATACTAAAATGGCAAATTGATTGTGACGTAGATAAATAAAAAAAAATCTATGACGTCTTCCTCTCCGTAAACTTAGATTAATCTGTTAGAAAAACTCCCAAAATATCATCCCAAAAACATCTCACGAGAGTTGCTGTTTATATTAAACCAATTTTTCTTTTAGTTATGTAGAGTTTCAACTTCTTAATTATTATTTTTATTCATCTCAGAGCAATTCTATAATCTGGGTGCGCTCAGAATTTCATCTTTTCCCCATCCACCGGTGCCACGTGTAATGGGCTTGAAATGTAAAGAATTTTCGGGACAATAAATTTGCGGAAGGTTCTACGCTCACCAACCAGTCGATGTAGTATAGATGGGTTATAAAATAAAATATTAAAAATTTATTTGGTCACTTTATCAATTTTCTAATCTGGATTAAGTCGAAGAAATGTATAGAAAATTTCTTACTCTTTATTCGGTATAAAAAGAAAACATAAACAAATGTTCTTGAAGCAGTGAAGAAACATCAGAAATATAGCCGTATAAAAAGCAAGAAAATCAACATGAAATATACGAAACACATAGTTCTGTTAGCAAGTTTTAGCAATAACATTCCTTTATATTTATAGCTATGCTTAAAGTATCAGAAACCCTTTATACTGCAAAAAAATTATATAATATATGTAATTCAAAGTAATCATAAATTAAGTAATTAGGTGTATCTAATATAAGATACAAATACGATGAATCAGTAGAAAATATAGAACCACTTGTATAAATGGTATATATAAGGATTAGAATTCCTAATGTAGTCTATAAGAAAGAATCTGTTAAATTAATGTTGAGTTAGTTGAACCGCGTAGATGACTGTTTGAGATATTCTTTAATGAGGAATCCAGGTAAATAGCCAATACAACCCTTGAAGTCACGGAGTAAAATAAATAAAAGAGGAAGTGCGGTAATGGAATTGGAGTTTATATATCCTCCGTCATAAACTACAAGGATTATATAGGAAGGGGTGATATCACTGTAGGTTAAATATTTTTTAACAATCTGTAAATGGTTGTTAACACCGATTGGTTTCTTTTTACCGATAAATGAATTTTGTATAACAATTATTTTTTTACAACCGACTGTTTTTAACAAATATGAAAGATTTACTGATGCGTACAGACTAAAATCGTTGGGAAAATATTAGGAAATGTCATGTTGATAGTCGTATTCATAAGAATATCAGACATTAGCATTGTCTCGATGAAAGATAGAAATATGGCAAAAATATAAACGTAAAAATATATTTTTAGATGTGATAAAATATTATAACACACATAAGAGTATTTCTTAACCCGGCCCCCGATATTAATAAACGGAAACGGACCTCCCATTATTATTGAATATAATATGACCTTACTTTTGATACGTGTATATATATATATATATATATATATATATATATATATATATATATATATATATATATATATTATAAATAAATTTACAGAGATTACAGAGATCATAAATAAATAAAGGGTAGTAACCCTTTATTTATTTACGATATCAAATAACAATTTTTATTCTTGTATCTTATAGCCTACATATAACATACATAGGAATTACTTTCAAATTAATTCTCACGTGCTTCAATTCCAATTTTTATAGAAAAATCACCACTAACGTCATTAGGACCTTGGGTTCGATATCATCACGTCGCCATGGGATGGCGATCATCTAGATTCCAAACGAACAATTGAGTTAATCTTCAAATATTTAAGCGACAGAAGACGCCCACTTAGCTGTTATTTGCCAGTGAAAATATTACTGCTCCTAATTGTAGAGCTATTATTCCATTCCCGATAAGAGCTTACAGAAGTAAGTAGTGTAAGAAGGTAAAGTTAATCATTTATTATCGTGGTAAAATAGTAGCTTTACAGCTTTCGACAATTTACAGGATTAAACTTCTCTTCTTACGAATGTAAATAAGGGATAAGAACCGTATTAACCAAACAAGTCAATCGTAATGAAGCCCGAATGATTAATATTGTTGCACAGTTTTTAATGTCACAACAAAGCTTTGCTGAAGATAACTTCATCTCGTATATTTTGAGCAGATACTAACAATTACCGGATGCCTTTGGGAGAAAAATTGACATCTAAATCGTCAATTAGTCGCACCGTAACAAGAAGCCAATTATTTACATAAGCCACCGACCTTAACTCCTCCCTTATCTAGTCGCATCTAACAAATATATCGGACGAACCTCCAGGAAACCTCAGATGAGCGTTTTCACGTGCGACCGGAACGCACTATATACATACGTAGTCGACGTATGAATATAAGGAAATAGGGAAATGTTTTTTATTTGGATATTCGTTATTGCCATACATCTGACGGATGTACTTATTTAATGATATAAAGACATTTTTACATTAATTACGTCTCCAACTAATAAATATAATAGAAGAACATGTTTTTATCGAACGTAAGAAGAACATGAACGAAATAATAATAGGTATCCGCTATAGGTAAACGTAGCAAACTACGCTGACGAAGTGTGGATACATTTCAGCGCGATTAATGCGGATAAAGGAAGTGAGTATAATCTAGAAAGGCTATATGCTATATTACGTTGTTTAACTCGCCTCGAATTGTGATCGCGATTAATTTTCTCAATGCTTTTCCATTTTATTTTTTTATAATACCTAAGTCAAAATATTTGCAAGAAGACTTTCGTTCATTGCCTGCTAGATTTTTGTTCATTGCCTGCTGAGAGCGTAAATACTAGTAATAAATAAAACTTATTTATTCTAAGGTAGCGTCAGGTTAATAAAATTAAAACAATATTGAGTAAAAGGAAATGTTTAACAAAACGGCTATTTACTCTAAATAACCTATCGGAAATTAATTTATTTTAAAAATATTATTATTATGACTGTAAATGTAACATTATATGTATTTAATTATGATGTATTGAAATATATGTACTCCTTTGATTTTGATATAACGGATGCAATCCCATCAATTGTTGAAGTTATACTTCTTTAGGCGCGTTATGAAAAAATGATGAGAGTGAAATTTTAAGATTCGTCACACAAAAGTTACAGTATGAAGTTGCAGCGGTTGCAGTTATTGATACTATATATTAATACCAATATTTTGTACGAAACTTACGTTGGGGGCGTAGCTCAGATGGTAGAGTGCTCGCTTAGCATGTGAGAGGTACCGAGATCGATACCCGGCGCCTCCAAGACAAGTTTTTTATTTTTAGATTCTGCATTTTATTTGTCTTTCGAATAATTTAAAAATGTTTGATGTCATTAATTGTGATTCTTTATTTATATTACTAATAAATCTAATATCCAAGTTTCACAGATAAATACTTATACAGAGAGGCAGATGATATTTAAAAACAATATTACCATTTGATGCAGATTTACTTGATGATGATTTTAATTTATGCAGATAATAGATAAAAACAATATTACCATAAGGCATTTAGCTTTATGGTAATATTGTTTTTATCTTTATTTTGTATTCTTTTTTCATACAGAATTAAAATATTAATTAGTTTATAATTTCCTTACATCGGCGCAGCGCAATCTTTGGATAGACATGATTATTAATTTCACGTAACAAAAATACTTCAAGTACATAATATTGACACAGTGAGCCGCTTTTTCATTTGAATTTATTGGTTAAAAAAATATAAGTGCAATTTATATGTACTGATAAATTATATTCAGTAGAGATTTAAATTCAATATTTTGATTAATATATGTACTATTCGTAAATATTAGTGAAAAAATTGTGTTTATAGACTTTTTCAAGTGTTCCAATATAATTGAGGTATGTATTATTTAATGATGCCAAAGAAGTATAACTTCTCACGCGCGTACATAAGTACACGCACCCATTTTTTTTAATTTTTCGCAAAACAGTCTAATATAAAATATCTTAAAACTATTACGTCAATGTCAACTTTATTTTCGGCTTGAAAATATACACATATCATACACAGTGTAATCACTTGAAGTGTTACCAAGCTTTACTTAAAATAAGTTACCTTTTATTGTATGAAAAAGCTGATTTCAAAATTAAATTTTTCTCACATTCTTTTTATTTTGATACAAGTTATCAATTTATAAATCATTGTGGTTTTATCAATATTTGCATGCATTTTTACATGGAAATAATAAACAATGTACAAAAATGTTTTTAAATATTTACAAGCAAATATTAATTAGTATTTTTTTCTAGATATGTATCAACTGTTGACTTGCTCAGGAAATCTACATACAGTACATACATATATGTTGGGTAAGAATCAGTTTTCATCTGAAAAGAATCAAATGAAAAAAAAATCAGTCGGAATGGTATTAAAAATCTCCTTGGCGCACAATTCAAGACAATAAAATTAAAACAATTAAAAATAATTAAAGTAACTCAAATGATATTTTTGGAAAAAATCTTTTTAAATCATGGTTAAAATTGATAGATTGAGTTAAATTATTAGGTGTGTGTATAAGTTTCCAGCTATTTTTAGCTGATGGTAAAAATGAAAATTTTTTTAAAAATTGAATACTTTTTTTATGGGTCTTTTTTTATGGGTTATCATTCTCAATATTTTTTATGGGTCTATCTTATGGCCTTAGTTTACAGGGAGTTTTTAAATTCCCCTCTCAAAGAAGTATGTTACTGTATTCACTTTGATATCGGAATGATGTAAAGATCGAATGGCTTTTTTGGAGTCAACATTTTAACAAGAAACCGTAGGACAATGATATTATGAGTTTCCACCCATCATTTTGTGGAAAATTTGGTAAATTAAAAAAATATTACTAAAATCTTATTTTTGCATGAAATGCTAACAAGCTTTTGTACACATTAGTTTTTAAAAATCGATTGACTATATATATACATATATATATATATATATATATATATATATATATATATATATATATATATATATATATATATATATAAATTATATTTTATAGGTTCTCGTGCGGTCGCCATTATCGTATTATATACGTTACAAAAATATTCATAATTCTTATTAGCCTGTTTTTCTCTCATATAATATAAAAGTTTATGAACATGTTACAATAAAATTTATAAAACCAACAATCTTCACGTGTATTTTATTTTCTTAATTCTTACTAATTTTTTTCCCAGCATTATGCCAAGGAATTATATAAGAAATTCCCATTGGGCGGCGTTGTCAAAAGAGAATCCTAACAACACTGTGAAAATGGTCTGCAAAATTCGAATTACTGTACGGATAGACTAATTATGGAACTATGGTAATCTTCCAAAAATTATTATATACCAGATCTTTATCTTTATATATCTTTGCTAGATAGATTAGATATCTTTGCTAATATCCCACCTGAAGATGTTGTAATACAACGAAACCTAGGTCGTGGTAAAGAAATTATAGAAAGTAGAAATAATACTACATCACGTAGTTTCATTTAATTGTGAATAATGAATTTCTACAAAATTAACGCCAAATATATTCAAAATATTTTATAATGAATAATATGAACGAAAGATAGAGCTAAACAGTATATGTGGCGAACTAATTGTCAAAAAAAGTTAAGTAGTGACGAAAATTACATCCGCCGGAAAGGATGAGAAAGTCAGTGTCATAGCTTGTTACAATTCGTAGGGGATTTTTGCCAGTTTTTCGTAAATGTCCGTAGAATCATCAAGTAGAGTGCCGTTTTGAAAAACAATTTAAATAAAAAAGAAATTACCTTTCTTTTAAATAAAAAATGTGTCCAATTATCGTGAAAATCTTGTAGTAATTAATAAAAAGAATCATCACACCCAACGTACTAAAACATCGAATCTTGTATTGCACTAGTTTCAAATTGATATTATTCTGTTTGTTTTAACTATACATGTAATAAAACTAAAAACACGTAATTATGTCAATTTATTTTTCTAAAAAAAATTAAATTACCGATGTCAGTATTAGTGTATAAAGTATATAATACCAGATGGTTTGCACAGTCAGATTTAGGCTTCAAATTTGCGTGATCGTTTTTATACGCCAAAAAATTATTTTTCTCAACATCATTGCAACTTTAGTTTCATTAATTTTATACTTAAAAGAGAATACGTTAAATTTTAAACCAATATTCCAAATTAAACGATTCTTTAAATACAATTCTGTATTACTGCAGGTTTGACCATGTGGGACTTGTGGGGAAAAAATCAAAGCTTCGCCCATTTTGAGTTATAATTGAGACATTTAATTTCATAAACCGGTAAGACTTATTATTTAAATGTTAAAACACATTAAAATATTTTTTCGAAATGCAACGCTACATATTATACAAATAGGTAAATACAAATTTTAACATTATTTTAACATGAATGCTCTAATAGAAGATAAGAAAATAAGAACAACCTGGATTTTTAAGCAGGATCAAAACTACCATACTTGAGTAGTATGTGTAGCTTTTTTCCAAAACTTTATTCGCATGAATAACGATAATGGGTTATAATTGTTACGTTTTGTGCTTTTTGCCTTTTTTTTGTTTTATACTTTTTTATTTTCGCTTACATTTTTTTACTTTTTTTTTCTTCTCCAATATTTTTACTTGTGAGAGCTTTTCTATAAACTATATTCGTAGTTTTATCATTTTGTGGGAGTAAAATACGCTGGTGTTCTAGAATTTCTACCTTATACAATCCGACGCAGTCACGCATTAGAAATTCTGACGTTGAACCATTCCAAAAATTGCTCCTGGGATTGATTTATTATAAAAACAAATGATAAATTCGCTTGATAGAAAACTGTACATCTATCTGCATTATTGGAATGCGCGCAATATGTGCTTCGGTAACGTCTGCCCGCCCGCCAAAGCTCTCAGCAGTCGTAATCGCGACAGAAAACGGTGCAGCGATGGCGCAGCGGGGCGCGGGACGTAGATTATAAGTAGATATAGTGTATAGAAGGGCGGACGGAGAAAGGGGTTAATTTTAGATGATATACCGGAGGATTATTTTAGTTCACACCGGAAATAACTCTATCCTCATCCCTGAATTAAACCACAAAGAGCTGTTTTTGATACACTTGACCTTCACTCATAAAACTACCTCTATATTTAAAATATTGATATCACGTTTTATATTATCATTTAATCTGCCTTTAAAAGTTTCTATGCAATATAACTTACTGTGCCGCCTAATTGACCAGTGAAAGAATTCACAAGATCGATTAGATAGTTTTTGGAAGTACCTGGAATTAACAAATTCACCCCTTCTCCTCACCTTTCATCCTTCTTTTACTTTTTGCATCGAGGTTCAGTCCGATTTCAGTCATAAATGAGAGCACGCGCATTTTGTTTCTCGAACCGTACATATTTATTTCAATTTGTCATGGCGTCCACAAGTAGTGGCGGGAGTTTATTAACTAGCAATAAATTCAACATTTGGCTTATCGGCCAATCACCATCAAATCTGAATCAGTCAAAATTACCCTCTTTGCTATTGGTAAAGTATTATGTTTATTTTTTTACTATAAAAACTAAGAAAACAAAAGCGTACGGGATTCGTAGTGGCTGCACGTAAAGTGATAAATTTGTAGAACAAGATAGTACACTAACGAGATTGAAAAAACATCTAATCAGTAAATTTTAAACCAATAAAAAAGTTAAAATAGAAAAACACTTGCGACAAAATATGTCTATATCTGAAGAAAATAAAAAACAAGAAAAAAAGGGTTCGAAAGCATTAAGGAAAAAGAACAAGACTGTCAACAAAAATTAGAAGATTTGTTTGATATTGCTTATTCTGAAGCTTTAAGTGTTATGACTACAGAAGAGGATAAGTAGTTTTATTAGCACAACGATAGAAAGATCACCAGGGTTTAATAAGTTCAGGACATAAAGAATGTTGAAAAAAAGGGAGCAATTGAAAAGGAAAGCAGAACATCTCCAAAATTTGCGTGACATTAAAAACATAAATATTTCAGAAAATTAATTACTTTCTACACTAGCGAAGACTCTACTGTAACTGATTTAGAAGTCCTATCAGAAACAACTACTACGTCGTGACGTCCTACAAAAACCCAACCGCGACAAAAACGAGCTCGAAAAGACATAATTAATAGCCACTTAGTTGCTAGCCTTGATGTCTCTAAATTAAGTGATAGAAAAACTACTGTGATCCTAGCATCTTCTTTGAAAATTGCAGGATGTAGCTCTTCAGAGTTTAATGTTAATGGATATTCAATTCGTTGACAGCGTTTGATAAACCAATAATCAATAGCAGAGACTCTCAAAAGCGAGTTCAAAACTGGTTTGCCATTATCAATTAATTGGGATGGCGAATTGATTGAAAATATAAGTGGTCATGAAATTGTAGATAGTCTACTAATTTTGGTATGAGGACTTGGATTCGATCAACTTCTACCGGTTCCAAAATTGGATCATGGAACAGGCAAAGCTGCGTCAGTTGTTTACGAAAAATGGAGAATAGAGCTTAAAAGTACCACCTGGAGAATAGAGCTTCTATTCTTCTGGAACAAAAAATGGAGAAAGATATGCTTCAGTTAGTCTGTCTCCATCATATAATGGAAATTATGTTAGAAACTGTCGTGGATCAATCGCTGGTTCTGTTGTTCAATTATTTAAAAGGTTTAAGAAGAACTGGAACAAAATTGAATAAAATGATTATAAAACAGTAATTTATTGTATCACGTCGTCAAACATCATAGAAAATGTAGCTGCAAACAGGATTTTATTTGCCCAAAGATAACTCCAAGTATATGAATCTCGAGATGACCTTAAAGAGTTGCTGAATCTTACGATCATGACCTGGAAGGAGTTCCTGAAAAAGAAGCTTCATTTACTGATGGTTAAAGCTATATATTGTTTGAAGATTTTCCTATTTAAACATCATTTTGAATTGATGAAAAAGGTATGAAAAGCAGTGAAAAATGTATGTATGTGAATATAAGATGTTGAAACTTTGGAAGATGACTCCGATTTCGAGGCTGCAAAGAAAATCGTCCATTCCTTGCAGATGGTGAATAATATTGCTGAGCGTGATATTGCCTTAATGGAGGAATAAAATAAATTGATAACAATTGATGAAGAGCAAAAGTAATATTTGGTTTTGTCGGTAAAAGAATACAGAAAGGGATATGACTGACACAACACTTGTATCCTGATTATAAATTACTTTAATATTAAGAGGTATCCTAACAAAATATTTTAATTTTTCTTTATTAAAATTGAAATCTTGGTACCGCCGCCTAAATATTATTAAACAAAATTGAAAAAATACTGAAATAATTTTTTAGGTTAGAAAATCAAATGAGATGGTATCCTGTCAAAAATTTGGGAAAAAATTTCTCTCATAAATATATATGAATGTATACACTCAGACACACACACACACACACACACACACGCGCGCGCACACGCACGCACACGCACACGCACACGCACACGCACACACACGCACACGCACACGCACACACACGCACACGCACACGCACACGCACACACACACACACACACGCACGCACGCACGCACGCACGCACGTACGCACGCACGCACGCACGCACGCACGCACACACACACACACACACACACACACACACACACACACACAACTCCTACGAGCCTGCTCTAAAATAGGAAACAATAAAGCCCCTGGTCCAGATGGTATTCCAAATGTGTCAATAAAAGCTGCCATTAAAAGTGCTCCGGCAATTTTCTTGGAAACTTATGACACCTGCTTACAGGAAGGTACTTTTCCAAAGAAATGGAAACTGCAAAGATTAGTACTTCTTCATAAGGAAAATAAACCGAAAGGAGAGCCATCGTCTTACCGGCCCTTGTGCATGTTAGATACGGCTGGCAAAATACTGGAACGTATCATCCACAGTAGACTCGAAGCAGTTGTCGAGCCCCAATTGGCCGATAATCAGTATGGATTCCGAAAAGGACGGTCTACACTAGATGCTAGACCTAGTCGTTAATACTGCAAAGCGAGCAATCGCTGGAACCAGATGGGAAGAAGGAGCAAAAAAGTATTGTCTGGTCGCAGCACTGGACATCAAAAATGCCTTCAACTCTGCCAGATGGGAAGTAATCATGGAAGCCCTGGCCAAGTTTAAGGTTCCTGGATACCTACAAAACATAGTGGCGAGCTACTTTACAGACCGAGTCCTCGCTTACGATACTGATGTCGGGCCTAAGGTTTACAAGGTTACTGAAGGAGTTCCGCAGGGATCAGTACTGGGTCCTCTGCTCTGGAACATAATGTATGACGCCCTGCTCAAACAAGTACTTCCAACAGAAGCACAACTTGTTGTATTTGCAGATGATGTGGCTATCGTAATAGTGGCTAAACATACCGAGGAGATCAACTGGGCTTTCGATCAAAGCTATGAAGTCATTCGAGGCTGGATGCAACAAGTTGGGCTTCAGCTTGCAGAACACAAGACGGAAGCCGTCCTTATTATCAGCAGGAAACAGATTGAGACAATGACACTTAGAGTTGAACACCATACACTCACAACGCAGCCATACATACGCTATCTTGGAGTTATGATAGACGCACGTCAAGTTTAAGGAACACGTGGAATGGGCTGCGTCAAAGGCAACAACCGTGGTTGCTAAGCTGTCTCGACTGATGCCGAATGTTGGAGGACCTAAACAGGAAAGAAGGCTACTACTCACATCTGTGGTCACGCCAGTACTGACGTGTGGTTGCGCTATTCGGGCAGATGCACTTACCGCTCTCGATACTCGACGGAAAGTAGCTTCTGTGTTCAGGATAAGTGCACTGCGCGTAGCCAGCGCGTTCCGGACCGTATCCGAGGACGCGGTGTGCGTCATTGCTAGTATGAAGCCCATATCAATACTGTGTGAAGAAAGGAAATCTCTCTACCACCTGAGACAAGAAAACTCATACCTGACAACAGCTGAACTATGGGAAAAAGAAAGGAAAAAGGGCACACGCCGCTGGCAGGCACAGTGGCAATCATCTAAAAAAGGGAGATGGACTTACCGGCTTATACCTGACGTCGAGGTGTGGTTGAACCGAAAACACGGCAGGATAAACTATTATCTCACTCAGATGCTCACAGGACACGGATGCTTCCGTGAATACTTGTTCCGCTTCAAACACGAAGAATCGCCAGAGTGTCCAATATGCACTGGAATTGATGAAGATGCGGAGCACGTATTTTTTGCATGTCCCCGCTACGATGCCGACCGGGTAGAGTGGGAAACTACTCTAAAAAGTAAAGCCCAGCCGGAGAATTTAATTAACCTCATGCTGGAATCAAAAGAGGCGTGGGAATCTACGAACACCTACGTAATGAAAGTGCTCAAAGAGTTGCGACATACGGGGGTCAACAACCCTAACATACGTAATTGCATTCTTCACCTCAGAAAAAAAAAAAACACACACACACACACACACACATATATATGTATAAACACGCACACTTGCATATATCGTGTGACGTGCACGAGATAATCAATTTGAAAATATAACCTTCCGCAAATGTCTTCATATTATTACATAAGGTCGCTCTTCCCGCGTACGGCAAATACAAATACGTAATAAGATGTATTCCCTTATATTCATACGTCCGTTACATAAGAGTATATGGCACGTCGGTCGCATATGAAAACGTTTGAAGGACTCGTACGAGGTATTTGTTAAGTACGGCGAAACGGGAAGTGGGACGTGGTTCGTGTGAGTAATTGGTGTCTTGCTGCGCCGGGACGAAACCTCTATCTACATAGTTGTCCTAGAAAAATCCTATAAATTTAAATCTTTGCGTAGGGCGTACTATACTCTTCTTTATTTTAAAGAAATGTATTTCTGTATTTATAGATAAAATAGTTTTTGATTTTTTAATAAAAAAATATCAAAATATTAATTCAATTCTTTTGGACGAGCTTCTTTGAACACTATTTTTTTTTTACTTTTTGACAATGTCTGATATTGTGGCTTCAAGTAATTAACTAGTTTATCTTCAAGTGACTCTTCGCCATGTTTGAAAGTACCATGCCGCGTGTAAATCGTGTTTTACTGGAGAATTTATCCCAAAAAAACGGTTTCTATCTCACTTTTATAGTTGAAGCAATTTTTCCTTGCTCAGTGAGGACCACAGTATAATATTCGATTTGCTACATTGTCGTAGTTTACTTCCGATTTGACTATTTTATAGGGCGATATCTCGTTAATGAGCCAGGTTTTAGGATAAAACGTAACATATTTCTACTAAATTCATAATTATTACCGTACAGGATGGAGCGTAATTTACCCCCTCCCTTTCCTTTCATTCCATAAACTTTACGAACTCCCAGTATATTTCTCAGAATGTCAGTAACATAATTGTTCAATTAAAAAATCAACATGGCTTAAACATACGCTCTAGATAAAACACAAATAGTCACTTTTCTTCAAAACAATTATACAATCATCCCAAATATTTTAAATTAAATAAGGAAACATATTTTTGGATAAAATGGACCATAAAACACAATCAACTGTTGAAATAACCAGCTCGATAAAATATTCATTATTTATAAATAATTGATTGATTAATTGGATATATGTAGTTTTTAAGTTAAACTAAATACTCTTTTCGAAAATTGATAACTGCAATATCAATTTTCTGAACAACGGCAACTGATTATTTTGGGTTATATAAGGTCTAAACAGATTCGCGATAAATCAGAACATAACAAAAAATTACTTGTCAACTAGACACAAAATACGAAGAGGGAAAGAAAGGTACATAAAATTGGTGCACACAAATTGATGATAGCATAGTTTGTTCTCTATGCCAGTGAATGGGTTTTATGTGCGAAGTGTAAAAATTTAGTTGACACTATTGCTGGTTGGATTTGCTTCAGCAATGATAGAAAATGTCATTCACAAAAAAATAATTTATTTCCTTAATTTGAGACGAAAATAGAGTATTATCATAAGGAATAAATAGGCAATACATTCAAAATCTCATTTCATAACGTATTATTTGAGATTTTGTGTCAATAATCACTTGAAACGATTCTCCATTGGCTTCCCTTCCTACCCTTTTCTTGTAAATGAAGGAAGATAACGGACTATCGTTTCAAGTGATTATTGATGAATGGATTATTGAACGTTTCTCTTTGTGGGATTTTGTAAAAGGGAAGCTTGCTTTTTGTATTTGATATCGCAGTCGTATCGCTTAACTCTGAACACTTGAAACATAAGGTCGTTTTGTTAGTACCGAGGGATCAACATAATACTTTTGAATTCAACAAAATTATCCAGATTATTTTCAAAAAGTACAGTATATCCACAAATTAATAATAAGAATAACTTTAAGGACCTAGAATTTACCTAGAACATTATGAATAAACGAAAATGATGATTAAGTGGACTTGTGGAGAGTATGCACTTAGTAGTGATTTACTTGAAAAATATTCGTGTGACTATTCATAATTGTAAATCTATAATTCTAATGTAAAATGTAATGTAAAGTAAAAAGTGTAATGTAATGTAAAGTAAAAATAAAACATATTTATGAATCGTCGTGTATCATAAATATGTTCCTATAAGTTATATTTAAATGTATTTATGAATTGTTGTGTTTCATAAATATGTCCCTATAAGTTATAATGAAATGTCTTTATGAATCGTCGTGTATCATAAATATGTTCCTATAAGTTATAATGAAATATATTTTTGAATCGTCGTGTATCATAAATATGTTCCTATAAATTATAATGAAATGTATTTATAAATCGTCGTATATCATAAATATGTTCCTATAATTAATAATGAAATGTATTTATGAATCGTCGTGTATCATAAATATGTTCCTATAAGTTATAATGAAATGTATTTATGAATCGTCATCAATATCTAACAGCTAATCAATCGCAACGAGGCCTGCATTGATAGCTATAAATGTACCAATATATTTCTTTAACATAAAAAAAGTCTAGTTCACTTTATATAAAGAACTATAAATAGAGAATTTTTTCTAAGACAACTATCGAGATAGAGGTTTTGTCCTTCCACAGCAGGACGCCAATTACTCGTACGAGCCACGTCCCACTTCCCATTTCGCCATACTTAATAAATACCTCGCACAAGCCTTTCAAACGTTTTCATATGCGACCGACGGGCTCTAGACCCTTATATAAGCGACATATAAATATAAGGGAATACGTCTTAATGCGTATTTGTATTTGCCGTACGAGGGGAGAGCGACCCTATGTAATAATATGAAGACATTTGCGGAAGCCTATATTTTTAAATTGATTATCTCATACACATCACATGGCGGGCATTTATGAGTCGATAAAAGAAGGACATATTGTAGTCGTTTAGCTGTATCAACAGATACAACAAGAGATTCCGGGTAAACGCACTTATAGTAAACTGCACCCAGGGATTGGCGATAATAGCTTTAAGCAGATTAAAATAAAGCTTTGATGATACAAAGAGATAGAAGGAAATAAGCGAAACCTATCAGAACTGTTATGGTTAATCTCAATTTGTAAAAAATGCTTCCCATCTCCTCAAACTTTACTATTTCTTGAAACAATATTCGGAATTTTTTTAAACTATCTCGTTTGAAAGAATAGATTTCGTATTATTGTCCTGGCGTATATGGGACTTTTTATTAATAACTCATGAATCTTAATAGATTCCGAGTCAATATAAAAACGAATATTAAGAAAAAAGGTAAAAGTCTATACTATAATAGAAATAAAATTGGATGAAACAAAAGGAAATCGGCGAAACGAAAAATTAGACGAATACGTTTATATGAAATGAATTAAGCAAAGACTGAATAATGAATTTATATTTAAAACATAAAACCATTATTTGTATTGTATCAATCAATAAATTATCGGCAGAATTCTTCCTTGTAATTTCATCATAGAATTACAAACATATCAAAACAACAAGAATTAAAAATAAAGCCGAGAAGAAAAAATATCCAGCTTGTTTTTTTCATGTCCATTATTTGGACTCTTGAAGTTAACGATTACAAAAACTATTACCTCTGGATTCAGATTCTGGATATCCTGTAATGCTCTAAAAGAGATACATTTATAGTTTTATATTTTTATTTCATGAAAAATTCAATTTAACAGAGGGAACATGAAAATAACAAAGGTCATTTCGACGAAATGTATTTAATTATTTACAGAAAAACGTGAAATTAGTTATATATTTTGACTATATAATTCTAACTCTTGACTCGCCCCAGTCTGTGTATTTATAAAGGTGGACAAAACTTAACCGTTTAGGCAATCAATTTAAGCCCAATAATATTCCATGTCTGATTTATACTACTCGAAACAGAAGAAATATATAACTTCGCTGCGAGTAAAAACAATTAAGTATTCTTTAGAAAGTGTGACTTGATAAAAGCTTTTAATAAAAGAATATTTTCCATTGCCAAAATTTCAAAAGAATTTTTATTTGAAAAATAGGGGACAAAATACCTATGAAAATAGGAAAAAAAACAAGACTTGGGTTTGGTTGCGATCCAAAATTTAAAAAAAATTGTTTCAAAGTTTAAAAAAAAATGTTTACGCTGTAATGCTACCCGCATTTAATTACTTAATAGATTCATGTAAACAAGATCAGGGTTGTAATCTGATTCATACATTTTTATATTTATTCCTTAAAATAACTAGTATGTTTAGTAAGTTTTCTGTTGATTGTTATAAATATGCCAATTTTTTTTAATAAAATCATTATCATCATAATTTTTTATGACTATTAACTTAATTTTTAATGGCTCTTCTCTTTATACGTGCGCAACTTGTCCTTTTTCAATTGAAGTTAATAAATCAGAAATATATCACCAATATCATACAAGCTTTTATGAAATTTGAATACTGAGTTTTCATTAGAAAAACTGTAGTTTTATTTTAAAAAAAATCAGTTCATTTTTTCTGATGAAATACTCAGTATTCAAATTTCACTAAAAACGTGTGTTATATTGTTGTTACATTTTTGATCGATGTAAGCTCATTTCACATATAACAGAGAAAGCTGTTTCATCAAGACCTTATCAATATCTATGTCATTTAGTGTTTTCGATTGGAATTGTTATCAATTATATATTCTTACTTTTTTTAGACCGACCAATGCTTTATCTCTAATTTTACATGTTTGTTTCCATTCTGTATCATGAAGTAGCTACACAAAGCTAGATACTAAAATGTAAAAGTAAACTGGTAATTGTATTATATAGCATGGACGAAAAGCATACAATATTATATTAGCTTTTTTAATTTTAATGGAAAACTTAAAATTAAATTAGTAACGCCTTAAAACAAAAAATAATAAAAAATTATGGGAATGGGAAATTGAATAGATAACCAGTCAGATAAGATCAAATACACCTCCCCAAAAAAGATCAATTGTGCTAGTGCTTGTAGATCCTAAGTCAAAAGAATGGATTAGAAGGAAGGATTATGTTGTCGTATGAATGAGAGGCGGCGGTTATATTGGTATATAGGTAACGATTGATTACGATGATGACGCTAAATGATCCTTTGTAAATGGGTTGTAAAGAACTAACAATGAAATGAATGCATGCTGGATATGCGAATCACAATGAGATAGACATTTTATGCGCGTCACCGATAGAACCAAGAAATTACGCAGCGACTTCGCAACTTATATGTGATGACAGGAGAATGATGCACTTGGTTGCAACGATAGAGAAGGAGACAGTTACAGAATAATCTTAAGTGCAGGTTGCAGCTCTCAAATAATGTATAAAATTTATTTATAATTATATTTAATTTTAGAAATTCTTGTCCGTAACTTTATATTAATTTCACTAATATTATAAATACGAAAGTTGGATGTTTCTCTTTGAAACCACACCGTAACATAAGAACAGATTTTGGATGAAATTTTATATAGAAATAGACCATATCCTGGATTATTGTATAAACTACTTTTTTCCGGAAAAAAACTCAATTTTTTAGGGAATAAATTTGGATATTTGAATGTTACTCAATCACGTTTTAATGGATAAATTCATTTAGACGAAATTTGACATTGTATTATAAGTTTATTATAATTTGGTATTTTGATATTGTCAATACAAGAAATTACTAAGATTATGCTTTTCTAATAGCAAAATTAGTTCTAATTTCGCATTAACGCACTATATATTTCCCAAACCGAGGTTACAATTTCTAACAGTCTAAGTTTTACCCACATTGATTTTTCATTTGTATTCAGTGAAGACCTAACACGAAGATGTTTTTAAACTTGATATAAAACTTAGTCTTATTCATTGGACTATTTTCTGAAGTTTTCTTTAAGTTAGTTTTCGTTTTAGAAACTTAATAAGATATGCTGGTGAGCGTCAGATAAATTTTTCACAGAGATCAAATAAAGCCAGCGGGTTATGGAATGAGGAAATTTAGAGAAATGTCTTTAGAATGGAGGAGACTTCTCCTTAAGCATAGCTTCGAAACTTTGAAGTAGCGCTACATCAGGCGGCTTAAGGTACTAGTTCGCATCGCAACCAAGACAGGAGATCGAGACCGCTACTTGGCTTAGGGCCATCTGTACAGATGAGTTCGAAATACAGACATGAGATAGAGACGCGAGACAGGAGACAAAGATACGTTTTCTGCCCAGGCGCAGTGGTGTTGTAGGACTGCTTAGTGATGCACATCAAAAATGATAATTTTTTGTGATGAAAACAGTGAAAAAATTAGTAAGGAAATATCCTCCGCTATTTGATTCTCAGTTGGATACGTATAGGGACGAAAACTTGAAAGACAATATTTGCAAAAATATATCGGAACCTCTGAATAGAGATTGTAGGCCAATTTCAAAAAAATTTTATTTCGGAATTATTAACAAAATTCACCCCTTGAATAAATATGTTTTTTTTATTTACTCACGACGTGTATCTCGTTTTACTTGCTAATGTCCTGAGCCTAATTTTGTCTTAAAATATTCGTTTAGTAGTGATCTTAACAGCTGGTCCGCTATTGTTTAAAAACCCTCCTCTTCTACTTAAAGAAATAAAACTTTGTGGTAGTTCTTCTTCTTAATTCCATTGATGTATAGGCGTTCGAGCATAGTCTTACTTTTCTCGCAATATATTATGCAAGCAACAGGCCATTAATATCAAGTAATTGCATATTTTTGGAGCTATTCCTGTAAACATTTAAAATACTCTAAATATTTGAGATAACAAATCGAACGCACCTTTTATTACTCTCCTGGCATGATAAATGCGATAGTTAAATATTTTTTCCGTTAAATTATTTCAAGCTACCTTCTTTGCGTAGGTTTCATCACGTAAATGACAACACTAAATGCTTTATCACCCACTAAACAAATGTGGCAGCAATGTATGAGATGTAGGGAAAAATTATACATCAAAAAGGGAAAGGGGTCAGGAAAGTTTTTTACAATTCATTTTTGATGATTTCCTTTCTCGTATGACATTTTTGAAATATTCCACTATCCCTTTGTTTGCCGTAAGAACCCATATCGATCTACACTTGTAGTTTTAAACTACTATAGTGAGGAGAACGATTGAAAAATATTCCTCGTAATTAAAATAAAATGATCCACTATTTTGAGGAGCTCTAATTCGGATGTTCTTACCATCAATAACCGTATTGTATAGTAAATTAATTATCAAAGGTTTTTAAAATAATTTATGAAATATAAGGATATACGATATATACAATACGGAATACGAGGATATACAATATGCAAAACACAAAGAAGCGTACGTCTCTCCGCTCGCCATAAATATTTATAAAATTGTGAATTAGGGCTTTGATAATTAATAAAATATATGGATAGAATTATTATGACAGATTCAGAATCACATAAGAAATGGAAATTAATCAGAAAATGAACAACAGGTTTAGTGGCACCACCAATAAACTCAAAATGGCAATTGTTGACTTTGATTTTTGGACGACAGACTGTCTCAAAGTTAGAATATATCTAACGTTGCGAACACGGTACATTCATCATAAAACATCGTCAAAACTTCAGGGGGATACCTCACGAATAAAAAATGAAGAAATGTCAGGCGTTGCAAATAAGTAAGACGGTGAACAGACGTCATCAAATACTGGACAGGTCGTTGAATCAATCACTAAACGTTCAGGTTTCGAGAAACAAATCAGCAAAAACCAAAGAAAAATGAAAAGTGCAAAAAAATTAATAAGTAAAAATCTCAAGACGAATTCATTGCATATTTGAAGATAAGATATAAAAACAAACAAATTTTGCTGCAAGAATTAGGTACCCAGAGCACGCAACAAATTGAAGAAATAAAAACATTTTGTAAAAGCATTGAAATATCACTAAGAAAACTAAGCAAGATAACTTCAAGAGTATTAGCTAAGAGCGAGATATTCTCTATAATAATCAAATAAGAGGTTATCGACATTGACTCACGTCCGCATTCAGAACTTCAATATCCATATTCATATTCGTTATCAGACCAAACTACATATTCTCCCACTAGTAACATTTTCTTCAGGGACTCAACCGGCTGATTTAACAACTTCAGGCCAATGCCAGAATGAGCAATATGAATATTAATGTACTCAAGATCTCGCAAATATTGTACTAAACTTACCTTAATATTCCTGATAATTTATTTTCCACAGTTATTTTCCCTTTTTCTGGCATTTTTTTTTGAAATAAATTTAATATGGAATGAAAATATCTTTCAATCGGTCTAAAGTACATCATAAACATATTTTCTTCAAACAGCAAATTATTTTTTCAAAAGACTTCCTTCTCGACTTGTTGTTTTGAATAAAGCAATTATCGGACTTCTCTATTTTATATAATAGCAATAATAGCATATAATGTTTAATAATAATTGAATATCTCATTGACACAAAATATGTCTTACGGTAGACACGTTCACTCTGGAAAACAGACTGACGCTAGATGTTTTACGTCTCGTCCTTGACGTACAATTGACCCCATAGAGACCGAGACAATGGTCTCGGCCGCCTACTTCTGCCTCGTGTGTCGGTCTCCTGTGTCTATCAAACCGATGCATTTACAGAGCTACTGAAATGCCCGAGAAATCGCAAACACGGCCTCAACGGCACATCGAATGCTTGGCGTCACAACGAGCTATTGAGATGCCAGAACAATCGTGATTTCGTTGTTAATGGTTTTTCGAGTTTGCAATTAAATTTGAATAACATAAAACGGCCTATATTAGCGCCAAAGAATGACTTTCTAAAGGAAATTAGTGAAAAAAACTAGTTGGAATATGCGGCGATGCGATGATTTAAGCCTTTGTTGAGACATTCATGTTAACCAATCTCACTAGCACCTACCCATTGAGTTTTTAAACTCCGTAGAGTTCAGTAACTTCATGGGTTTTCTGTCGTTTCATAATCTAGAACAAAAATTTGTTACTCCTATTCCGCTGATGACTAACCTTGACAATTCGAGGCTATGCAATGGAAATCAGCTTGTGCGTCACAATTCTCTTTGTGAACTATTATTGCTCTGACAAAGTAATAGTTCTCTTTGTGAAGAATACTTGTAAAAATTTTTTTTATAATGCGACAGATTTACCACTTTATTACCAGTAGATACGAATTATCGGAAACAACATTACGAATATTGTTAACAAACTAGTTTTTGGTCCGTTTGGTTGCTCGTTAACCTGTTACATAATTAAAATAAAACATAAAAGAGAACTTAGAAACATATGAAACGGTATGACTATCTATGAGTATAATAAATAATTTTCGCTTTTTTTACAGTTCAAGCGGGATATATTAAAGACACAGAACTTTTCTATATCTTTAGTATGCTCAATAATTATATCTACCGTAGTTCAATCATTTAAGATTCAAAATTTTTAGTCGGGACATGAATAGGTAATTGCAAATTATGTGTTCTAAATAAATTTTATAAAAATGGAATCTTATGTAAGTTTCGTTATTATATTAGGCATAAAAATTATAAAATAAACACTCACATTTTATGGATCAAAGTTTATTAATTAAAAAAAACGCAGATGACCGAAAATAATCGGTGAAAGTAAAACATATATCATATTTAACACTTTAACGCAAATGTCCTACAAAAATCAGTCTACAGAACAATTGGACCGACTCTAGCCATCTGTGGCCGATACGAACGATACGATTTAAAATGCGCTAATGGAGAAAAGGATAGAACATACGACTCAACACGCACTGACGGAAACGAGAGAGACTTAGTTTCCAACGAGCGTTTCTTGACGTATGCATTGAGTCGATGGAAAGGTAACCACCGAATGTGTCCGACAAAAATCGCCAGGTGTCAGCACTGACCCACAATCTACAAAAATGTTCGCTTGTGTTACGTATTAGAGGTAACAAGAAAGTAATAAAAACCGATCAAGTACTTTTCGAAACATACACATCTAGGTTTTAACAGTAATATATCACCCTTATAAATAATACCCTTTCAAAGCTCTAAACTTCCTACATTTTTCAATGACCCGTTATACGTCATTTTAAGCGAAAGAGTAAAAAATGAAACTTCAATTCCATCTTAAAAGAACTATTCGATGATACTCAATGACTTATGCGAATTGTTTTGCCGCGCCCGTTTTACGGATGTGGGGAGGTATATTAACAATTTTTTATATTTTTCGTACATATTACATTTTGAGATATGTGAAGTATACTAGCGACCTGCTCCGTCTTCGCACGAGTGGGCAAACCTTTCAAAGATTAGAAAGAAAGCTCAGCGCGTATAATTTTGCTTATTCGAAAACACCGCCTACGGTATAAAAGGGTAAGTTTGATCTATATAAGAAAAGAAAAATCTTCTTAAAATTTCATTTGACAAAGATTAATTGAAAACTCTCTTAAAAATGTTTCTCTTATTAAGAGAATTTTTCTCGCACATTGAATTCTAGAAAACTTAGTTGAAAAATTATATTTTTAAACATTAAAATATTTTTTGAGGATTTTATGTAATATATACACATAAGCTGTTTCAGACTTTAAGGCAGAATATTTTAAGAAGAACTATGTTTCCATACATTGTTTCCATGGATCTCCATTGATTTAAGCACTCCAAAATACCTTTCTGACAAAAGTTCTTTTCTGACTCGATCTACCTTCATCGTATCGGGTAAGAGATTTTTCACAAAACGTCCAATATTTATAAACTCAAACCTTTCTCGTGAATCATTCTATCTATTAATATAAACCAGAAGAAGACTCCTTCAGTAGTTACCAAGAAAAAGCGTACATAAAGACAAATAGACGCGGCGAGGGCATTATTATCTAATGCAATCAATACTTGTAACATTTATGGCATTGTTATCTATTGCAATCAATGCTTGTAAAATTTTATTAACATAAGTGTAAAATTATAAGAGAGCAACAAATAGGGGCGGAGATACAAACATACGGACAGATGCGACGAAGCTATAAGGTTTTTGTCATTTGACTACGAAACCCTCAAGGCATGTCCTTTTTTATGGAAAAATTAATATAATCCAGTGAATATAAATTAATATAATAGTTACTTATAATAGTTGAGTTATAACAATAGCTAGCAACATTTTGGCAAGTGATTCGCATTTATATATATATATATATATATATATATATATATATATATATATATATATACATATATATATATATACATATATATATATACATATATATACATATATATCGCCAACTACTTTAAAGCCACCATGCAATAAATCTCTCTAGTACAGACTTGAAAGAAATATCAATTACGGTCGAATGCGCGAAGACTTGGAAAGTATTATCAGGAAATATGGGTCTATTCTTTTTACGACAAACTAAAGATTACCGTCAATGTTCCTTTCATTTCTTCACGATTTTTTTTCTAATGGGAACTCATCGTTCGTAGCCAAGCAACGTCATGTGACAAGATGAGTAATGATTAGCATAACATTATTTGCGCATCTCCCTAAGAAACGAGATGTTCGGCCCAGTTAGCGAGAGCGCTAATTGAAGGACTCACTCGTAACCGGAACCCGCCTCTGGCCGCGCCCCTTCCGAACTCGATCCGCCAGTTTTTGACATCTTTAACATCCGCAAAATCCCGCCTGGATTGAAAGAGGCGCGGCGGGTGGATCTAGAGTCTTTGTCGAGATTAAGTACACAGCAACGATGCTGTCAATGTTTTAGAAAAATAAATGTTCATTACTTACCCGCAATAAAAAAGGAAGCGGGAGTAAGTTGATTGACCCGACTTTTAAAATCAATGCCGATAAGATAAAGGTGCTCATGAAGGACAAATCGCCAGTTTTTAATTCACCTCAACGGTATTCGACTTAAACGCATTCAGATCAACAAAGTAACCGGGCCGCTGGTCTAGAAGTAAATGGTAAATGCTCTAAAAGTAAATGGTCTTCTGTGTCGACATTCATATCAGGAACAAACTGACATACGACTCGCTCAAATGATATTTATAAAGGAAAAATATCATCACCACTTCGACCACGATTCGTCGCTTTTGAAAGCTCATCTTGCTGTTCCTTCTTTACGGTTCAAAATCTTGAACCCTACTCAGAGCAGATCTCAAAATACTGGATTTTTTTTAAAATGCAAAGACTCCAGACAGATCTTGAGAATCTCAATGCACGACCGTATGACCAATGACTCTATCCGATCTCGCTGTCAGAATCAACCGTCGGTCGAGCATCAAATACATCAACATCGTCACAGATAGTTAGAACACTTATGCTACTTGAAAGAATCACGACTAACTTACCAGCTTCTTTGGAGAATTCGATCTAATTCAGTGGAAAGTCTAGCGAGAATCACTAAAGAAAACATATTTGAAACAAATCTAGGCAGACCTAAAAAATCAATGATTTGAGTTATCTAAAACAAAAATCACAGCTATTGATCGGAAAAACGGAAAGAAGTCACAGAGAGAGCTCGTGAAGCAAACAAGCAGCATATTGGCTTCGAGGTCATCTTCAACAAGGTGCAAGTTAAGAATTTTAATATTCTTAGCTTCTATTTGGTTGAAGGTGACCACGATTGTAAATTTATAAAATTCTTTCCGATGTACGTGCGTTTATGTGTTTTTGATAAAATTGTTCACAAGGTAAATGTTAAATCAAACCAGAATTTAAGGAAGTAAGATTAATGTATGAATATAAGTTATATATATATATATATATATATATATATATATATATATATATATATATATATATATATATATAAATATAAAAGTTGTTAAATAAGTATAACAAGCTTCTTTCTATCGGTTTCGGAGTACAGAATAATATTATTATATATAAGATAATTAAAAAAATTTCCTTGAATCTCATCTTTTTCTTATAATAACACTATTTTAACTTTGTGCAGTGCTTCGCCTACCAGGTGCCACAGAGCACCATTTAAAACAACGCGCACTAATAAAACGAGCTTCATTACAAACATTTTAAAACAATATATTTATTATACATTTATATCTATAATAAATATATTGTTTCAAAATGTTTGTAATGAAGCTCATTACAATAAGGAAGAAGAATACTAGAGGTTTATAATGAATATTCATAATCATAATAATATGATCATAATAAATATTCATTATAAACATCTAGTATTCTTCTCCCTTATTGTTAAAAAAAATATTTAAAAAATTACTTAAGAAATTAGTACTTTCAAAGCCAATTTGTTGTAATTCAGTAAGAATTATTTAAAAGAAAAACTCATTCTTTTGTTTCAAATAATTCTTTATTTATTTTTTCACTACATGGAATTTAATTTTTAATAAAGGATAATTATCTTTTTATTGTTACTATTCTTAAAGTATTACAAATTATTGGGTGATATATTAAAAACGTTATAAACTGCAACAAAAATATAAAATCCAATTAATATTGTCACCTCATCTCACCATCTACTGCCACGATGAAATGAAGATCATGAATACTATTCGAACTATTAATTACCAATCCAACTACTTACATAAATGTGTAACCTCGATTGACATCAATACAGTTTCTATATAAGATGGAAAGATTAATGAAATCATATCAATAAAAGATGTAACCGCGAAAAGTTCCATCTGAGACCGAGTAACAAGTATTTAATAATCAGAAATTCCATGATAGATATTAATAAATAAAAACGAAACGGAAACTTATCAGTATACAATACTTATGCGAAACTAGAAGGCAAAGCTCGTAAAAACTCTTATTCACACATTCATAAGTTATGAAATATATTATTCCCAGCAAATCAATTTATTTATTGAACTCAATATTGTCCATGTGGGTTTAATACCGTTGGCTTGACCGCCACTTAAATTAATTGAAAGCATTTAATTAGCGCGCTCGAAAGCGACGACTTCCGTCGCAACCAATAAATAGGAAGTGGATGTGCGTGATCGCTTTAATATTTTGAAACGTTTTGGTTATGAAGAAAAGATCAAACATAATACGAAGGTGGGCGGGCACGGTACGAGGGCGACAACGGGGGTTCCGCAAACAGCGCACTCTACGCGACCTCGCAACGTCTAATATTTACATGAGATTACGCTTTATCGCCGACAGCTTTCGTAATGTCATTTGAGATTTTACTAAAACGCAGATTTATCACATTCGTCTCCCGTATTTTACGCATAGGGTGTACATCTACCCTGTGATTTTTCATCTTGTGCGATAAATAGACGGTTGTGGCAGGGGCAAATACTGGGTAGCATGATGTATAGAGTTTAGTTCTTTTCTAGTTGTGTTAGTTATATTTGAAACGTAAGTATTATCACACTGTCATCTTATTTCTACTGGGGGTATTTATTCTTAGTATCGTGTACTTACACCAACATTTATTTTGCAATGCATGCGAGAAAGAGGTAGTTCGGAAAATGGCGCGGATTTCCACTTTTAATTTGCTCTGAAGCCCGATTCCGCTGAAGATGCGGGACGAACGAAGGTTCGGGCGGGCGGGGGCGCGCCGGCGCGAGCGGCGAGGGCGCGTCCGCGTCAGTCGGCTGTCGGCGGCCGTGGCGAGCTCACGTCGGCCGCCCCCGCGCCGCGCTCACTCGCGAGGGGGCGTGCCCGCCGCGTCTTACGTAAGCGCTCCGGCGACTCTGCACCAGGTCCGTACCAAATTACTTATATCGCATCGCCCACCTCACCGCTCGTCCCCGTGCCGCTCGCTGGCACCCGAGCCGTCCCACCACCGCTCCCGTCCTTACTGTGCTACTCCAGGAACGGCGTGTTTACCTAAACCCATTGTTGCTGCGTCGGATGCACCATGTCAAGGTCGACCGTGACCGTCGCGTCCGCCGCCTGAACTGCAGATATTGCATCAGATTTTCTTTGTCTCCGAATTGAAAATTTATTTGTGAAATTTCCACGAGGTAGGTACCTCCGTTTGCGGTTAAATCCTTTATAATTGTAATTCAATCCGCGTCTATAAATCTCAGTACGGTTCTAGCGACAAGATATTAAATGACGTCATTTCCCAGCGTGGCTTCATAGAGTTATAATTCTACGCGCGAAATTTCGTGAACGCCGATGTCATAAATAAATATAATTTTCCCCTTTTTCATGAGGACGAGGACGGGGGGGATTAGTGTTTTAGTAAAACGAGCAACTGTGATATAATTATAAACACTAAGATTGAGGCTGCCGTGGTCGAGCGCGATGCGGCTGGCGCGATGTTTACTGAAAAAGAGGGCGGAGCTGCGTCTTGCCCTCATGTCAACAGACCTGTTATTATCACTTTGCACGCAGCATCCGCCTCCACGACGCTTTATTTTTGTCTAACGTTTATTACCAACGACAGATTTTTTTCTACCGACTATTCATTTTTCCATAAAGTATCCGTATTTTAATCTCTTACATTTGTAAGTGTAAATATAAAATCATGTCGGAAAATATAAGAAACATTACAAGTCTGTGTTCAGATAATGCTCGTAAAAATGGTGGGCGATTTACTTCATAATTGTTTACTCTCATATACCTCTAAAAATAATAACTCTGTAAATTGAAAATATGTTTATACTTTGAACGAACATTTTGCAAAAAGTATATAAAAAACATATTTCATCACGAATTTTCAAGTACAATACACTTTGTTACTTACGAAGAGCTATCTCGTACAGCTTTTAATTACATTTATATAGCAGTGATGGTTATTACCATTTTATGCAAGTCTTAAATTCTATAGTAATTTGTTTCTCCGTTGAGAGCTTATCTCTATTATATTTGTTTAGTAAAATATACGGGTAATATCGGTTGAATTCGGAAAATGTATTAATTTTTTTATGACATCTAAGATTAAAATATTTTGAACCGTAACTGATAGATGTCTTTTTCTAGACGAAACGTTACATATTTTAGTAATTTTTCCTTGTATTTGTGTTACATATTTTAGTAATTTTTCCATGAAAATCGAATTTGGAAATACGTTATGCGTGGTTTTATTTGATAGAATCCTTGAACGCCGGTGGGGGTGTGTCTATGTGGGCGAAATTCGAACTTCCAAATATTTGAAAATAAACAATGAATTAATAAATGTAAGACTGAAGTGAGACCTTATAATATTATTGGAAAGTTATCTGGTCAAGTCAAAGTCCTACTAATTAAATTTTCATACACTTTGATATTACAAGTATAAACAATAAATTGACCTTACATTTAAGTTTGAAATGTATTGCGATTTTGTTTACAAAATATTTTTGAAAATGTATCTGAAGATTTCCATTTCAGGCATTTAATTAAAAAAAATCATTTGTATTATTCAAAAAATATTTTGCTGCCATGGGTGAACAAAATAAGCTTCAGTAGAACCTATCATATCCCACTAGTTGGATAGAAACAATATTTAAAGTAATTGTAAATAAAGATTATTTATTACATATGTCCTTATGTATTTCGTCGCTTGTTATCCTGAAGTTCAAATATATATATATATATATATATATATATATATATATATATGTATAATATATAAATATATCTATAATTTAAAAGAATCAAAAATTTTGAAAAATATTCGAAAATAAGAGTAGAAGCAGACAATTCTTTCACATAAAAAATCTTGTGATTTAAATAATAATTTAATTTTGCACTTAAAATATAATTTTTTGTATAATAACACTGACTTTTTTTATATAATAACCAATAACCGACGTCTTTTCCGTAGTATCTCTTATAATTAAAAACATTTGATGCGATTTTCTGGAAATTGTGGTTTAGTTACATATTCACTCACATCGTTATTAATAGAGTTTAAACTAGCAACACACGGAACGAACTTGACGCCGATAAACAAAATTTAACTAAGATGGCTTATTTGTCTGACTTAAGAAAGTGAAAGTTGCGAAAATTCATGTAAATTAGGCTTTACAGTATTTAATAAACTGCTAACGAACAAAACGCGAAATGTTTCAGAAAACTGTAATCAGCTTTGATTTTTATTCTTTGATTGATTAAAGGGACTTTATTATTTTCAAAGTATACAATATCGCAGAACTTTCAAACAATGTGTACCATATTAATTTAATAATAGAATCTACCACATTTTCAACTGTAAAGTGATGATGATAATATCATTAGTTTTTTTTTCGTGATGTATAAATAATAAAATATAATAATAATAGCACCCTATTATTTATACCGACGCGTCTCTACACAAAAATTTATTTCAAGAAAACTCCGGTAAAAGTTACGACGTTTTTCGTCACCTAATATTGTCTTTATCATCTTATTAATTAATACTATTAATAATTTTATTTTCTATTGAAAACAGTTTCAACAAAAACATTTTTGTTGAAACTGTTTTCGATACAAAATAATTTTTTTTTGTAAACCCGGTATCACTCGAATAATTAAGACAAAAAGACAATGAAAGAAACATATCACGTCGAAGAAAATGAAAGAATCCTTAGCTTCATATTATCCTTTTTATCACGCCTGTTTAATGATTTTGTGAAAATACCTTTTTAACTTTGCACTAAATTTGGTTTTTCATCTGAAATCATTTTATTATACATAACACACATATGATTCAGATGAAATTAAAAAGTACGTCTTACTTATCGATTAACTGGTTTGACAGTTTAGGTTTTCAAAATGAACTTAGATGTAAGCAAAGTTGCTAAAATATAACCATACCTTTAAATTAATCGTTGATGGAATAAAAAGTATGACTTTATGCATAACATTTACGGAATATTGATATGGGAATTTCGATATCTATATCTCGAATATAGAGTTATTCGTTTCTTATCTTTTTGATTTTGAGTTCTTTGGATTTTAATTATATGTGATTAAGGTCATATGATTTTAAGATCGTTATCGTTACTGAATATTAAAGATTAGAAGAGTTCGTTTCTTAACTTTTTGAATCAAAATCAAAATTCAAAAGCCTTATGAATTTTTGGGTCATGTGGTTTTAAGATCATTGTCGTTATTGAATATTAAAGATTACAAGAATTCATTTCTGTCCGTTGCAAAAATTTATGTAAAATTTTATGCAACCAAAATTTTACGGAAAAACTGTGGCAGATATAATTGAAAATCACGCTAGGCGCGTGTATGCAATGCTAAATAATTTTTCTATATTACTACACGTGTCCAATACACGTGTAGTAACATAGAAATATTAATTTACATTATGTTTTGCTCATACGGTATACATATTATTAGTATACATATTTCATTCAAATAAATTTATCTTTTCCAAATTATAGTTTAAAATTACCAGAAAGATTGAAATATTTTGAAATATACTATACTTTCGCAGTTGCATGCATTTAAATATATATAATATTGGTCAATCCCCGGATTTCCTTCAAAAACATAAAGCGAAAATACTCTAAGGCCTTTTTTGTTTCAGACCTTAATTAATATGACATAATTTCATTTTTAACATAAACAAATTATTTTCAACATTTTCTCAATCGTAATTTCATTTAAAATAAAGGTTTTATTATCATAAAAAGAAATTCCATTAGAAAACAAATGAGGAAAGCACTAAATTAGCATTATAATCGGTTTTTCTTTCCGCAAAACAATATTTGTATCGCTCAAGATTCCAAACCGAACAAGGGATTTGCTGCGTCTCCGTTTATCTCTGTAAAGAAACCGGGCGGCGTGGCACCCGGTGTACGTGCACTACGGACGCTTAACCCTTACAGTAATGATGAAATAATGTATCTCACGAATGGGATGAAATCCGAAAAAAAAATATTAACTCTAATCTTCTTACTTTATACTCAGGAACGCATATCGATTATATTCATAGTTCAATTTAACAACAATTGTGATTAAAAAAAATAGTCATACAATTTAGATAAGTTTATTTGCAAATACAGGATTTTTTCTTCCGTAGGTCTAACTTATTAGGTTTAGTAGGAAATAATTATTTAAAGAAAAGTGTCTATATGTTTTTTGGTTTTACCTATGTCAGTTATTTAATTTTTATAAGTATGCACTCTCGCTGTATTTTAAATTGTCAATATTTTCACTAACCGTGAGTATACTGGCATGAACATACTCGTATTCTCATTAGCTTTCTTCTGTTATTTATTATTCTCCTAATTCACTCCAGTATAAAATTGTTAAAAAAAGTTCAGTTTGATATACAACTGCTATTGCCTTTTTTACCGAGTCTCACATATTCATAAAAGTGCCATTCATTTTATGGCCAGCAATAAGCTTTCGCTATTCGACCTCGCCTTGCGCTTTCTCGGCACCCTTCTCATGTACTTGTTCGAAAGTCACATTTTTAGTAGTATATTTTCATTTTATTTATGTTGATACGAAAATTACATTCCACTCTAACTGACACTACATACATCCCTTTAACCGTTCGTTAGGTTTAATGTGATGTGCTTTGTTTACCGACGACTTGAAACCTTTTAATTTTTGTTCACTAATTATTTCACGGATCATCTATTTGCAGAGTCATCGATATTAATAGTGACGTAGAGTTTAAAGTATTCCAAGGTACGAAATGTTGTTATCGATACAAACATTAATTCAATTATCGTCAATTTCTATCTTTTTGAAGTGTTTCATATACATACTCATGTTAATTTCTATAAATCTTTAAGGACCGTTCCAAATGAGTTAATTAAGATTAAATTATTATTCTGTTTCTTTTTCTACATTCCTGTTTTGGTATTTGAAGACGGAATTATAGTAATAAAGGATGAAATGAAATGGTCGTACTATTTGTACGAGCTTGTAACACAATATTCCACTAAGATAGGTTTGGGAGAATGCCACTCCACGAAATATTTAAAGAAGACTATACTATCCTCCAAAAGTGCGTTAATTACCATTTTAACCATTTCGTAACATCAAAGCAAACTTTCCGATATTGATAGCGTCTTCTATTTCAGTGGGATATTTTTTACATAATAAATGCATTACTTTTTTCTAGCGATTTCTGGAGTGTTATAGAAATTTCTCTAATATCTCTGGTAGCGTATATAAAGTACGCCGTCTTCGATTTTCTGTTCAGTTAGAATTGGCGAATACAGAACAAACAAAACATGGATATGTGACGTAAAGAAATTAAAGTGCTCTAGCTTAATGAACTTCGTTTAGGGCATAAAATGAGCGAAGAACATGCAAATATGTGCATAATGATGGGTGAAGGTATACTCTTCTATGATACAGCCAAACATTGGTTCCAAAAATTCAAAGAAGAAAATTTTGATTCCTTCTATAATTCTCATCTAGGGCAAACTCCCACATTAAATTTAGAAAAATTTAAAAGCTTTAATGAAATCAAATTCCAGATTAAGTTTGTTATTTGAAAAAACTACACTCCTCATCTACAACAAAAGAACAAATTTATACTTTGGAGAAGATGTTTAGATATTCTATTTAGTTACCCCGTGTGTTCTCTCACTCAACTGAGATGGTTTATTAGTTTATTAGATCCGTTTTTCAGTTGTCAATCTATAACATCGTGTATCAATAACAAAGTTTAGTGGGTGAGCCAGGAATATACATAGTTGGTTAAAAAGGGTAATCAAAATAAAGAGAATTGTAAATGGACGTCAATAAGATATCACACGGGTCGAGGCGCCGTACTTATATGGCTGCCCAGTTGCGAGGCAAGGGTGGACGACTTTGCCCGCAGTTAATGAGGTCATTGAAGTGCTTTGTTCAAATTGGACGCGCCACCCTTGAGTTTACTTTTGGACAATAAGTTCACAAAATATTCATTCTGAATTAAAGCAAAGTATGTCATAAATTAGCATCATGGATATAAATTTCATTGCATTTTAAAAAATAGCGACGCATCTAAAGTATGTGTCTCTCGTCCGCAATCACCGTTTTTCATTTGAAAATTTTCACAATGGAAATTACAAATGATTCAATGTAAAGTTCGACAGTAGGATCATTGCAAAGCTTAAAGTAGCGTATGAATTGTTATTCAATTTATACTTTAGAACCAACATTACGCGAATTATTATGTTTATGTTGTCTACTTTGGTGCCACATGCTAAAAAAGGAAAAAATGAATAGACCCACTAATATAAAATATTTCTTGTTACAGGCTACAATTTGAATCTGGATCTAGCGGTTATAGTCTGGTGTTACTGGTAAGATAATATGCTATCTTTTAATATGCTCTTTGTTAAATAGCTTAATAAGAAATAAAAATAGTTTATTCAGCTTTGACGTCGCGCGCACTCGTAGTCGAAGAATGAGGCTGTTGTGAGAACTGCGACGGTTGATAGTAATTAAGCGGAGAAAGCGAGCAGAGTTTATCTGTAGCGCTGTAGAAGGAACCCGACGCAGGCCGTCGCGACGGCGGTCATAAAGCCAATGTCGCATCTACGGACGAACTCGGCTAAGGGTAAACGATTTATTCTGGGGATGAAAGTTTCACTTTGAAGCGATTCGAGCAATTTCACCGCGATAGATGTTTGACAGCAGTCGGGCTATTTCGACGAGTGATGGAATTGTGGCTGTAATTTATTTGTTACTTGACAATATGATTAGATACAATACAGAAGGATATTCGAATCGCAAATACCGCAAGATACGTTAATTAACAGGGCTTTGTTCTATGTATTTAAATCATATGGTATATGGTAATACTTTGTTTAAATTAATTAGGTAGTTAATTATATTATATAGAAAACGCACTACGAGGGTTTTGTACACACATTTAAGGGCTCATAGTAATTATATTAAACTGTTTACTAATATTAATATTATTAACGCAAAATTATGCTAAATGTCTCAATAACTATAAAGTCTAGAAATCGGTATATATATATATATATATATATATATATATATATATATATATATATTCTTTATTTTCGTTCAATTGTTAGATTGTCCTTCTAACTTCTAATAATTCATAATCATTTATGGACCCCTCTCAGGCAAAAGTCTCCCCAAACGATTGCCAATTGTTTCTATTTTTTGCTTTCTCAGTCCAACTTTTGCCTGTGATTGCTTTTATTACATCTTGCCATCCGGTGCGTACTTGACCTCTGCCTCTGGTTCCTTATGGTCCCTTCCATATTGTTATTGAAAATGACCATCTCTCGTCGGTATATTTTGACCAACCCATTTCCATTTTAATCTTTAAGCAAAGAATATGGCGTCAGTTACCTTAGTTTTATTGCGGATATCAAAAGCTCTTTTACGCTGTCTTTCAAGGTGATTCCTAGGCGGCTTTTATCCATTGCCCTCTGTGTGGCTTGAATTTTCATTTTTGATTTTTTGTCGAATGACCAATGTTTGGCAACCGTATATTAGACAAGGTAGTATCGCTGAATCCATAACAATTTTTTTTTTAATTTCATTGGGAGCTGTGTTTTTAAATCTCTTTATGATCCCAGAACCTTTTCTAGGTTAAGGCTATTCTTCCATTTATTTCTTCTACATTTATTTTGTGAGTGAGAGCTGTTTTCCTAAATAGAAATAGTTATGTATATTTTCTAGTGGCTCATTTTTTATTAAGATGGGTGTCATTTTGTCATTGGTCATGATTTTTAGTGTTAAATTCATCTCTAATCCTAGACGGTTACTTGCAGCTTGTAGATTATTCATCAGATTGTTTAGCTTTTCAGGGTTTTTTGATAACGGTGACGATATCGTCGGTAAACCTCATTGGTCGGTAGACTCATGAACCTTCCGCCCAAGTTGATTCCTTATATTGGTCAAGGCAGATCCTTCATTATATTCTGCAGTACCGCTATAAATAGTTTCCGTGATATTGGGTGGCCTTGTCTCACCCATCTGTTGATGTTTATGCATTCGCCTGTATTTTCTAACCTGATTCTGCTTGTGCCTTTGTTACTTATATCTTTCAGGATGTTTACATATTTGGTAACTATATTTTGACCAATTAGCGCCTCCCAGATGCTATTGCGAGAGATAAATTCAAAAGCTTTTTTATTATCAATGAAGGCTAGATATAGCGGTCTGCGAAACTTTAGATATTTTTCTATCGCCTGCTCCACTACATGTATACGTACTAAATCTCGATCTGAAACCGGCCTGTTCGTAAGGTTGGTGACTATCAATGTCTAAGGAGTTTCGGCTTAGTAGACATGAAGCGAATAACTTATACAGACACGACATCAGACTTATTGATCAGTAATTTCCTATGTCAGCTGGATCGCCTTTTTTATACAGTAGAACAATTTGCGATTTAGTTCAGTTCTCTGGCATTTGTTCCTCTATAAGGATTTTATTGAATAGATGTGTGAGTAGAGCAAGCAGTAGTTTTTTATCGTAATTGATATGTTCGTTTCTAATGCCATGAGGTCATATTTCAGGTAGTATATATCTTAGTATATTTTCGTCAAACATCTTAACATCGGATTGTTTAGTAATAACCTGGTTGTATGTGACCTCTTGTATTGGATTCGGTTGACGGATTCGGATTTCTGCACGGCATTTACTTTTGTTTGGGCCCGATTGCAGGGATGGAATCCAGATTTTTGAGCTGTCTAGTTTTTTAAATGCTTTTTTAGCGCTTCTTGAGTTTCGAGGTGTCTACGTATTGTGCTTGTTCTGTGGGCTTCGTAACATTTTTTTCATTTCTTCATTAGTCTTTTCGTTTAGTTCCTTCAAATCCTCTTTGTCTTGTTTGGATAAATTTGTTTACTTTTTTGTAATAAGCTTCTCTTTTTGATAAGGACCTTAGTATTTTGATTCAAAATATTTGGCCTTCATTCTCCTTGTATATTTTTAAACTGTTTTTTATATAGCTCTCAATAAATTGGCAATACTTGTTGGTTGTGTATTCTTCGTGTGATGTGTATGAACTTTGCAGGTGGCCATTCAAATGGGAGAGGTAAGTTTCTTGCTCTTCTAATGTTTTCAAAGTAGCTTGTTGCCTACCAAAGTGTCATCTACTTCTTTTTGTAAGTTTAGAGTTTCTTTGATTGGTATGTAGTCTGATCCAAAATATATATATATATATATATATATATATATATATATATATATATATATATACGCTTTCAAAGCAGTTAACGTAAACCGTAACTTATAAAGGGATATAAATACATTAATGTCAAAAATATTTCTTTTATTGAGTGTAATTTAACTTAAGTGAAATAAATAAAAATCCTTATCAGAATATTAAAAACAGAAAAAATTGTCGTGAAAGAAAGTTTCCCGTTTCCTGATGTTCCATTTTATGAAAATAACATTGAATCATCTCGAATTTATCTTTTCTCGAACTTAATAATGATTATTTATAACTTATTTTTCCTAATGTTAAGTTAAAAATCCGTTGTAAATTATCCTATATTACATAGATGAAAATAGCATGAGGGTATTTGAGAACAGAAAAAAATCACAATACAGACAAATATAGCCGCACGCGTTCAGCATAAGATGGCTGTCCCGTGTTTTGTTCTTATGGATGTGTTATGTTTTAACAGTTCGTGTTGACAATACTGTGGTTGTAATTATTTTATTGCTTTCAAATGGTAATTATTTTGTCTCAATTGCGTATTTTTAATATTAATGAAGTAAAACTTCTTTACGCACGCTTGACTTGGGGAGTAAGCTGGTGAATGCGTGACGAGAGCGTTACGAAAAGTGTGATCGGGCGAGGCGTACGGAAATTGAGAGGGAGATATAAGTTAGTGAAGATAGAGAGTTACGTTTCGTATATTACTGTAGGGACAAGAGAGAGGTGCGAGCACACATTTTCTTTTTCTCTTTCTCTCATAGCCAGTTATGTTTCGTATATCTAAGACAAAGTGCAAGCCTATTGTCTGTATCACACTGTAGGAGCAAGAGAGAGCAGTGTGCGCGCACATTTTCTTTCTCTCTTCCTCTCATAGCCAATGTATGAAATATATGTATATACGAGTTTGCTAGCGTTACGCGAACGGTGATATTTTGATTATTTTGTAATTTCATTTCGTTCTTGAACAATTTTATAAATTATTATTTTGTTCAACACATTAAATATTCTACTTTTAAAGTGAATAAAATTGTAAATTCATTTTAAAGTTCATATTTTGTGAATTTGAAGTTTTACTTCAGTCGTGTGTTCTAAAGCACACTCGTTTTTTTTTATTAAAAGGTTTAGTTGTTATTTTGTAAAAAGCTGATACGACGTACTTTGACATTATAAAGAACACAATCAAGAATGTCTTCAAAAAACTCTCAAAAAATGTAAAGCGATTAATGAGTACAGTCTATCTTACCAAGTGTATTATAATTTATTTCATTTATATATAAAATAAAATTAAGTGCATATTGTGCGCATTTGTTTTTTTCTCTCCCTTTGATATTCCTCATATCAGATATATAATTTTTGGGACGGGTTTATCCCGAGTCGAGTAAATGGACCAGAGTCGTATGAAATGTTCGATAGTTTGAGAGCTTTGTAGTTATTTAACAATAAGGTGGGTATGCTACGTTGTGTCCATAGTTAAATATTCCAAGGTATTTGTAACTGCATGATATGTCAAACAGAAATTAAAAAATAACAAACTATTACATTGTTCGACTTCTTTCGTCAATGTTCAGCAATTCCCAACACTTATTTGGAATTCTTGCGATACAATATCGTTTCCAAACATAAATAAATTTATAAACTATTGCTACTGACAAAGATTTTTGTAATTGGTGCCCAATCAACACGTCTCTTTGTCTCTCGCGTATACTAGATATCTACGCACAGAGATGAGTATCACGTTTCACTTGGAACTTATATTTCACTTCATAGCATTATTTTGCAAATTTATAGGTATATTTTCGTAAACCATATTTTACCGCAAATTCTTTAAGTACTCATATTTTCATTATTTTATGCTTATTTTTTTAAAGGTGTTATTTTTCTATTTTTACTGCAAAGTTTTAAGGCAGAAAATCACGAACTTACGACGAATTTACTTTCAATAATATCTCATTTTTTTAAGTTCTATTAGACGTTTGTGGCGTTAAATGAACCTAAATATATTCACAGATATGTACAAATATACATCCCCGTATACATACACACACATACACATACATACATCTACATGTACATCTGTATTTATGATAGGCAGACATAAATTACATTCCCTCTTTTGGCTTCAACGTAGTCAGTGATTCAAGCATGTATATACTTGTATGTACCTATCTGCCTATTGACATCTTAGTTACTTTTCATGCTTTTCTATATACCTGCATACACTAACCTACTTATCTAATTAGACTTACTTACTTATCTCCCAACCTACTAATACCTCAGTTCCTTCATGCCTTTGTATTATACGTGTACAACATGCCTACATATTTATTTTATTACTTTCTTGCATAAGTCAAGACAAGCCAAACGAGTCCGAACCAACTGACTTAATAGTCATCAGTGAAGAGTTCCTTACACCACCTTCCGGCTCCATTATTTTGCTAAAGAGCAGATTTATATCGCTCTTAGCCGTGTCAAAATTGTATAAATTTTATTCTTAGATTATCATCGGTCCTATATCATCCAAACGCGATCGTGACACCTTTGCTGTTCATTGTTGCAAAATTCTATGATGTGCCTTCAATTTCCATGGTTAAATTATCACCAAATTTTTTAAGGTTACCCTGGAGGTTTTACACCCTTTCAAATAAAAAAGAAACATCAAAATTTGTCGAATGCCTAAGATATGAGTTAACATACAACCTTCTCCTTTTTTAAAGTCGGTTAACAAAGAAAATACAATAAAATAACATGACCTTCAGAAATCTATAAGTAAAATGAGTTAAGGCAACCGCTAGCAAACCAATTCAACAATATGGCCAATGTAAAACATACACGCCGAAATAATTAATCTGAAATACAGTAAAGTCAGTCGCCAAGCATTTGCAATATAATTTGCTTGTCGTACTGTCGCCTCAAGCGTGCCTGTGTGCTCTTTTCCGTACGCGAAATCGAACGTCATAAAAATGCGCATTACTATTTTGTTTACTTTCAACACTTTTAATTTCTCTTAAGCTACTTATACAAATTATAAACAGCGAAAGGCAGTTTTATCTATGGAAAAGCTTTAAAATTCCTATCAAATATATTGTAATATTAATTAATAAATCGGTCTAAACTTCACGCCATTTTCTTTTCATTTTTGAAATAAAACTTGATATGTGTAATGAAAGTTAAAGGTGAAATGTTTTAAGACACGACTTTGACACACACACTTTTTTTACTTAAAAACAGTTACTGTGGTTTATCTATAAAACATAAATGAATACGGTTACTTCTCTGTGAACCTATCTAAGGCCTTTAATTTTCACTTATGTAATATTAATGTTACTGTAATAGTTTTGTCAGCATTCGTTACAAAGTTGCCCAGATCAGCACCTTATCTTCACCTACGTTGATATTATTAACTATATCTTAATAGTTGTACAATATATTTATGTACATACTCTGGAGACTATATACTATCATATTGTGAAAGCTATATGTCTATCGGATTACTGGTTTGTGCGTGAATTCCTGAAAAAAGAAACAAAATTTTTACGCTTTTTAGAATAAAAAAATAGAATATATTTCCAATTACAGGATCATCAATATAATATTGTGACTGTTAGTATATCCATATTGACAATTATGACATTCTCATTTCTTTAAAAAAATTGTTCATCTGGCCGGCTCTGACCGAAGAAAAGAGAATAGAACATACGACTGAACACGCTGTAACGTAGACGTGAAACGTTTAGTTGGCGGCACGCACGCACTTTACATATTATGCAGCGAGTAGGTGGAAAGTCGGCCGCCAACTTTATTACCCACAAAAATCGGCAGTTGTCGGCCGCCGATCCACCGTCTACAAAAGTCGGATTCATGGATGCAAATCTATACTTATAAACGAAGTCTTAATTATATTGAACCGTTCTTTGAGCATAAATATAAACCCGTAAGTGCCTAGCATAACTTAATAATGTTTTTTTTTAATTTACGCTATTATAAAATTATTATGCTGGCAATATACTGATTTATTATTATTAATGCTCAACCATAGTACAAGCATATTTGGTTATTAGAGTACAATTTTAACCGTTGGCTAGCGTCATGTGCATGCATTTCATATTGTCTACGTATATAATTGTAACGCTAAACGCATTGAATCCATGATACATTTATATAACCTAATATGAACTAAGTTTGTTGCTTATGTTTTTGCAAAGAATTTACGATAAGTGTATGTTTTCCTAAAGAACAAATTTTATTACGTCATGCTATTCTAATGTTTTGAAACATTTATACTGAATGCAAAACTCAACTAGAAATTCATCATACGCAACTATTCATTGGTATGTGAGATGTAATTTTTACAACGGATTTATAAATTAAAATTAATCTATATAACACTCATGAATGATACAATATAAGTAGATAATAACTGTTTTCATGTCGTAATACAATACCTAACTATTTAAACTTTCTGGAAAATTCCTGGACATTCTGGAGCTGTTCTTCTCTAGAAAGTTCTACTGTGAAGTACATGGGCAGTTTAATTTATGTAGGATTTTTCTCGAAGTTTCATATTTGATTTTGTTAGGAACATTCTACAAAATTTGTCAGCGGGTATCTAAAATGTTCGTCGCCTACACGTCAGTCTGCGGTCTACATAATACCAGACTTCAGTCTGGGTCATAAACAGAGGAAAAAAGGTAAGTAGAAAAATATACAAATTGTGAACTATGATCAAGTTTTAATTACTTGTGTGAATATGTAATAAATTGACTATTTAGTTTTATAGGCTATTGTTTCGTATTTTTAGACTAAACCTAATTGAATGTTAAACCTACTCGTAACAATATACAGAATAAGCACTGGTTGCTTAGTTATTAAAATTATATCGCAGCGCACGTACGTAACATTACTCCTGATAGTATCGCACGCTACAAATTAAAACTTAATTTGTTTGCTTTCGTACAAATGAAGATTCCCTTAAATATATATATATATATATATATATATATATATATATATATATATATATATATATATATATATATATATATATATTTATATATATATATACACAGCGAGAGCCGACAGCGAGTCCAAAATTAATGATCGTGATATCACCGTATATTTTTTGGAAAGAACATTTGCTAAAATATCGAAAAATATCCAATTATTTTTGTTTGGTACAAAATATATAACATTTCAACAAAATAATTGAATTAAAAAGACTATTAATATCGTCGGATGAAAAATTTACCTCTTTAGTATATTAGTATTATTTACTAAGAGTGAGGTGGAGCAATATTACAAGAACCTGATATTACAATAAAAAAAGACAAGCTAAAACGTTTACTAAAAATTTGACTAACCCACGATGGGAATGGGAGAGGAAATATAACCACGTTATAAAATAGAAGAATTTTTCCTAGCATTGAAGCAGTATCGTTATGTTGGCAGCAGGAATAAATATTTGATAGTCATCGCAATTCCAGCTATATATTCATATTAAATGATGTTATTCGACATATATGTAGATTTAACCGATTCATTCCTTACAAGTTCAAATATTAAGTGTGTCGCCAAAGCATTAATTTAGCTTATATCTTAATCCAAAAATAAAATCTTTTTAAGGGCTACAACGTCATTTACATTTCAAACTACACTACTTGTAAAGTACACATAATAAGTTTTATTAGGGGAGCATAGGTCATCTTGATACATTATCATTGTTTTGAGATTAACTCTATTAATAAATCTCAATTATAGTTTTCAACTTTAATTATCTTTCTTTCATGTATTCCTTTAAATAAGAAATTCAAGACAATTTATAGTTTTTAGGGTTTTATACATGAAGATCCCGAATGAAAATATGCAGGACGTCCAGTGGCAGATTTCAAAATTTGCACAAACATAGTTTCTGAACGCAACACATAAGAGGGGCGCGGGGGGCGTCGTTAGAAGCGCAAGCAGTGCGGATGTTTTAGTAGCCATGGAACAGTGGAGTGGAGAGCACCGAGCTTTTGCCGTCGAGGCGTACATTTCGAGTGGATTTTTGCTGTCTGTAGCACGCCGTTGATTTAATAATCGTTACAGTATTCGTCGATTACGGGATGGACCATCGATCAACCTCATTCAGTCATGGGTAGCAAGGTTCAGAGCTACAGGTTCAACATTAAATAGGCCCAGACTAGGACCTACACCACTGGTAGCCACGGATGAAAATGTCGAGCGTGTTATGGTTTCTGTCGTTGAAAATCCCCGTTTATCACTGCGTACACGTTCATCGATATTGGGAATTCCGAAATCAACTTTACGGGTAATAATGCGAAAAAGCTCAAGTTTCATCTATATAAAATTCAAATTGTTCAAGATTTACATGATTCTGACTTCAATTAAGAAAAACTTACGCGGAGGTGATATTGTTGAGATTTCGTACTGCTACCCGGATGGGCAACATATTCTTTAGTGACGAAGCTCACTTTCACATTGGAGGATATGTGAATAAGCAGAACTTTCGTTACTGGGATGTCCACAACCCAAGACAAATGCATCAAGAGCCTTTATATAAGCCTAAAGTAACAGTCTGGTATGCCATCTGCAATCATAGGGCCTTATTTCTTTGAAAATCATCGTGGCCAAACTGTAACTGTGAATTCGGAGAGATATGCCCAGATGTTAAAAGACTTTTTCAGAGTAGAACTATAGAATAGTCCATCCTTCAACCAAAACACATGGTTCCAGCCGAACGGGGCCAAAGCTCACACTGCTAATGTGTCCATGAATGCAGTGCGGCAGTTATTTCCAGAAAAAAACATATCCCGAAACGGTACCGTACCGTGGCCACCTAGGTCACCCGATTTAAGCCCATGTGACTTTTTCTTATGGGGATACTTAAAATCCGTTATTTACAAAACAAATCCGAGCACTGTGACACAACTTAAAGAAAATATTTGAGCCGAAGTCAGTAGGATACCCCTGTCGCTCTGCAAACGCGTTTTTGAAAACATGTGTGCTAGACTCGAAGACTCGATGGCCGCCATTTGAAAAACGTGGATTTTACAAAATGAAATCCGCAATTTTTGTTATAAAGTTAAAATAAACCTACTTTGTATTAGAGGTGTAGTTTTTTTTTACAATTTTTCAAACATTGAAATCTGCTATTGGACACCTGTTTTATTGTGGCAACGTCATCTGTCCATCCATGTATGTCTGTGTATCAGAAGCTTCTAATTTGTAGACTAAATAAGATTGCAATACATAAAATACAGTTCATTGACCTTTTAGGTCATATAATATTTGAAGTTACTTAAAAATTTTAGTAATTTTAAAAAGCATCACTAATTCTAGGTCAAGGAATTATAAATCATATTTTGAGGGAGCTCCCGTATATGTAAAGTTCTCAGTACCACATGTTCATACGGTGATAAATTATAATATTTTTAAATAATGTAATAGAAAGACTGTGTACTGTTAAATGTTTATATACGTTTAAAGTTATATAGAAATCTCATAGTCAGTGTAACTTGTACTTAACACTATAAAGAATCTTACGTTCACGTGACTGTTGAATTCAAATTACACAGGAAAGCCAAAATGCAAAAAACTTCTATGTAATTCTACAATATATGCGTTATTTACATGCAATAAGGATATAATTCCTAGCATATTCAAGTTACTGCAAAACTTTGAATCAAACTCTGGGTCATTAGAATAAACAAAAAGTAACATCACAAAATAGGTCGAATGGGTAGGTTATTTTCTCCATTCACAGAGAGTAACGGCGAAATGTTGAAGAGTTTGAAGAAAACAAATAACGACAATCTGTAAATTCCTATTACTAGTTGAATTAAATTTTTCAGGGTTTTGTTGTTTAAAAATAAATACTAATTCATAATGCAACTAAATGTTTTTAACTTTGGCGGTGTATTGCAAACTATTATTTTAGCATATAATATTATTATATTAATAATAAAAATGTTATTTACAGAAATAGTTATAAAAGTGGAAGACAAAACAAAGATTGGTTTTGAAGAGTATCTAAACCGTGACCAGTCAGGAGTTTATGAAATAAAAGTTCAGTAAGGAGTTGATGAAATAAAAGTATATGACGACCAATGAAGCGAAAATATTATTGTATGAAATTAAACTTCAGTTCGTTCGTAACCTTTCAAGTTATTACTTTTCTAGAAAAAATTTAAAAAGAAATATTTTTCTTCCCAGTTTTATAACAAATGGATATTGTTTATTAACGAAATAAAATTATGTTGACAATTAAATTAAGAAATTATTTTGAAAATAAATTTCAAAACATATAAAATACTAAACATTCATCAAAACGTAAATTGAAAGAATATTTTTTAATGGTTCAGCCATCCGGCCTCAGCCTTTACGAACTTGGCACAAGCGGGTCGTAACTCAACACTAGGTTTTGTATCTTTCTCTTCCCAGTAGACAAAACATTTCAAAGTATACGTATCGACGTTTTAAACATCGAATAATTTAACTTTATCTATCGATGTTATCAGAGTGAAACTGTTTTTCAATTGACCCTCAGTGTCCTAGTTCCACAGTGTCACGTTGCGTTCTCGGTTTATTTCTTATTTAGAAATTAAAATTCCTTTTATTATAAGTAAATGAACCACCATCTTCATTCATTCACCAACATCGACACTTTCCTTATGTCATTTATTGGTTATAATAGTAAATTACCATAAAGCTATTTTTTACATTTGTTGAAAGGAAAGCTTCACTTCGTTATTTTTATTTGAAGGCTTAATTCTTAAGTCTTTCAGAGAGTCAGCAGCCTATAGTTAGTAGAATAGTAACTATCAAGATGACCGTGTTGCAAGATACCGCCATCTTGATTCTCAAAAATAGTGTGAAATTCAAATTAATTTTTTGAAAATTCGAATTCATTAGCCTGAGTTTAGTTGAAATCGAATATACAATCTTGATTCATAGATGGAACTGTTTTATGACTCATAAAATATATTTTTTGAATTAAGGACAAGTAGTACTCCCTGCCGTTCGCCGAAGTTAGGTATTTTACCTTATCGTATTTATGTTACAACTATAAACGTAAAGAAACGAGAGTTTTACATTCATTTTCTAAAGATGATGAATTAAAGATGATGAATTATTTTACCAAGTGCGTTAAAATACTTTTAATGAAGTATAGAGTTTATAATACGGACAGTTAAAATAATGTAATCAATTTAAAAAGTTGTGATAAAACTAATACGCATATTCAATTTGTATTATTTTCAAAGATAATTATTAATTATATTATAAATATATTCGATATTTAGTACATTTTCTTCGGGTTTAGTATACTCGTTTTTTGGAGAATTTGACGACATTCTAACTTGACAAAATTTAGAATGTGAGATATCCGGACATTTACAATACCGAGATTAATTCCGGTAGAGGACAGGAAGGCTGAAATTATCACTTTTAGCATAACGATTGGATTCAGCTATGGCCGGGGTTTTTCTTTTTAACGCCAATCACGTGTTTGGGTGTGCTGCACTCTAGGCATCTGTATCTCTCACGATAAATCGAAGATGGTGACATCTGTATCTCTTGCAATAAATTTTAACTATAGCCGTTTTCAACTACATTTGGGATATTGCATTCGAATTTCATAAAATTCTTGAGATTTAAGATGGCAGCATCTGTGTCTCTTGAAATAAATGGTCGCTATATTCGATTTCGACTAACTTTAGGGTTTCAATTAAAATTTTCCGATGTTTTTGAGAGCAATGATTGCAGCATGTCTCTTTCTCACAATAAATCGTCGATGTATTGGATTTCGACTAACCTTAGCACGCTGAATTCGAATTTTGTAATGCTTTTGAGAATTAAGATAATGACATCTATCTCTGTCGAAATAAATCGTCACTTTATTTGATTTTGACTAACTTTGAGGTGTCAAATTCGAATTTCATAATGTCTTTGAGTGTAAAATTAAAATTTTACTAGGTTTTGAGATCTAAGATAACGGCATCTGTCCCTAACAAATATAGTGATAATTCATAAACAAAAACTTTATTCGCATTATAAAAAACTACACATTTTATTACGATCTCAAAAATATTTACGGGCGGTGACTTTCAATTTCACAGTAGTTTTTTTGAGATTCAAGATGGACACATCTGCCTTTATCAAAATGAATAGTCACTATATTCGGCTTCGACTAGTCTTAGTGTTCTGAATTCGAATTTCGAGACGATTTTAATAATCACGATGGCTACAACTGTGTTTTGAAATAACTCGACACTTTGTTCGGTTTCGACTAAATTTGGGATGCTGAATTTGAATTTTACAATGTTTTAAGACGGAAGATTCCAGCATCTATCTCGCTCGCAATAAATAATCGCTTTATTTGTTTCCGACTGCCTTTAGGATGCTGAATTTGAATTTCAAAGTATTTTTGAGATCCACGATGGTGTCATCTATCTCTCTCGAAATAAACCACCAGTATATTCGATTTCAACTAATCTTTAGCTACTGAACTCAAATTTCAAAATATTTTTGAGAACTAAGATGGCGGTATTTTGCAAAAGATATTCACTATACTACTAACTATAGGGTACCGTAAGACTTAAGAATTAAGTCTTCAAATAAAAATAACAAAGACTAAACGCTCCATTAGAAAGAAACTGTACATTAGAAGAGTAAATGTAACTAACAACCGGGAGACAAAATGAACTTGAACACTTTTAACAGTATTAAATGGAATATATTAGATATTTTATATCCATATATATATATATATATATATATATATATATATATATATATATATATATATATATTAGATATAAGTTAAGATAGATGTAAGTAAAAAGAGAGAGAAAAATTTATAGAATATGAAGACTAAATACCAATGAATAAGGGAGAAAATCTGATTTCAATGGGCTAGATTCATGGCGAAAAAACATTACAAAATTTTATAGCAGATTTCATCTCACTTTCTGACAGAATAGTAAGATTAACCATAGAAGATACAAATCTAATATGCATCCAAATCCACAATGACATAAATAAATGTCTACAAAATATGACTATAATCATCGTTGTCTTGGGCGACTTTAACGCTAATGGACAACCTATCTCGAAAACGGAAAAATTGAAAGCCAGTGGGGATATGGCATAAGAAATGAAAAAGACGAGGCGTTTATAGAATATTGTCTACTTTTTATGACTAATATATTTTTCAAAAAGAAGCCAAAGAAACGGAGGGCATGGCTTTCCCCGGATGGAAAAATCAGAAACGGAATTGATTATATTTCAACCTTCAGTACGGACCTACGATTACTAAGAGTCACTTGTACATTAACAAACAAGAGAAAAAGAAACAGGAAGTCGTTCGGGAATAGTCAGTTCCGACGGATTGAGAAAGGGAATTTATAGAATAATATTAAACACTAGCGACCCGGCCCGGGTTCCCACGAGTTGGTGATAGAAAGGAAAGTCTTAATCCGTATTTGTGGCCATAGATCGGCAAATGTACACAAAACCTACATCAATTATATACCTTTATGGTAACATTAAGTATCTATGTCTGGATCATTTGTCTGACATAATGAAATAATAAGTGAATCTATCGGACTGTTGCGTAGAGCTTGTGGATTAGATAAAAACACGATTGATAAGGAGTTTTTTTTCTGCCTCTTTTTATTCATAAAACAACGTAATGATTATTAAATATTAACTTACAATTTTAATGAAGTGTATAATAATATAAATTATATAATAATTATTCCAAGGGAATTAATAATCAGAAGACGTATCTTTAGAGACAAACCTAAAATATTTCTTTATATTACAACATTAATTACTTCCGCCGGATTAAGTGCAAAAACAAATATGTTATGTTTTGAGGTTTCACGCACAATTAACCGTGTGAAAAACATTAAATACTCAGATCTATTTCAGCAACGTTTACAGTCTTTGTTTATTGTCATTCTAAATGCTAATTTAATAGGTAACTGGAAAGGGAGTTGTTTGAACTGAAAAGGTAAGTTCGTGGTTATTCATGGTATCAAAACAGTTTCTCCAGTTTCGTAACCGATTAGTATTGTGTATTCGATGAAAAAATTGTTTAATTATTTATTTGAAGTCTTGTACCATTTGAAAGTTTAGGTGGGTTTAAATTGCTTAGTAAAATAATAGTTGCACTTCCTATTAATATTAATTTATGCGACAGAATTGCAGGAGACGTCAAATAATTTAAAAACTTAGTTGAATAATGTACTGCCTCCTCCCTATTTAGAGGACTGAATACAACAGACAGCACTGTGAAACTAAACAAATACTATACGATTCACTGAAACAAAACTAATATGTTTAACGATAAAAAGGGTCTTATTCACTTAAATGCAAACTTTTGGCATTTGATGTACTATATCCTACATTTGACCTTCATTGATGCGTAAATAAAAGTAAATAAAACCTATTTAAAAAAAATACAAACAACACTGTCATGCAAAATAAATATGCGACCTCCAATATTCAAACGATTTATTCGTTCCATACCAGTCAAGCTTTCAGATGTCATAATTTTCTACAACTTACTCGACAATTATCATCATAGTTCAGCCGAATTATACAAAAGCTTCAAAAATTATGCAACTACACCATTCTCGTGAACTCTTCTATCTGTTGATGAGGATCTCAAGAAAATCCGTGTAGTACTTTTTTAATTATTAAATCATGGGCAAAAGCTAACATGTAGATAATTTTCTGTTTGTCAGAAGTTGGCTATCAACAACCTACAGAAACGAAGCTATAGTAGTAGCCTCCAGTGATTAGCTGTTAGCCGTTGAGGAGTTCCTTTCTTCATATCCGAAATTCAATATCAGATTTTGCAAAGTAACGATTACCACTTGAGAAGTTCCGTTTTCCATATCCGAAATGCAATATCAGATATTATAAAGCAATAATTGAAATAACAACTAACCAGTAGCAAATATATTGAAGCATTATTAATTTACTGCCATCCGTTAAGAAGTTGTATTTTTCATCTTTCGAACTCATCTGACCCTAACCTGGTCAACGGTGTAGTTATTAACATTCAAAAAAGGAGCAGGTTCTCGATTCGTCGGACACCTCTTTTTTATGTATGTTCAGCGATAATTCTTTACCAAGTGGACCGATTTCAATGTTTCTTTTTTTTTGTTTAAAAGAGAATACTTTAGGGGTGTTACCGTATAAATATAATGATAATCCGATGACGAAATCCGGAAACGAACAATGGGACTCCTTAACGTATAGCAGTAAATCAACTACGATTCAAGATATTTCCTCCATTAGTTGTTATTTTTCAAAATAACTACACCACTTACCAGGTCAAAGTCTGATGACGAGTTCTAGAAATAAACAAGGAACTCCTTATTCATGTGGATTCTCAGGTATTGACTAAATTAATTAATAAATCAAGCGTGATTAAAAATATTCGCTACTAGTAATTGTTACTTTGCAAAATAACCACACCGTCGACCAGGTCAGGAACTGATGGTGAGTTCTGAAAATGAACAATGAAACTCCTTAACGGATAGTAGTAAATTAATTGTGATTCAATTCGTTTGCTACTGGTAGTTGTTACTTTGCGAAATCTGATATTAGATTTTGGATATGGAGAACGGAACTTCCCAAGTGATAGTTATCACTTTTTAAAATCTGATATTGGACTTCAGATATGGAGAACGGAACTTCTGAACGGCTAACAGGTATTCACTAGCGGCAACTACTATCGCTTTGTTTCTATCTGTTGTTCACAACCTATATCTATATAGATTATACATAATATTATATAACTTAATAATTATACAATATTCCAAGAAATAAAATAACTGAATGTCAGTTATAGTGTGATGATTAATATTACTAATCACTATACATTTTAAAATAAAATACTTTTTAAAAGACTGATTTCAAAGAAAGTCGGTACAAAAAAATATAAAAGAATTAATTCAAAATAGGTACCTACTTATTCGCAATAAATAACTAAGTTACTTATTTTTGAAGTCGATGCCAGCACCATCGATCAACTTAAACAAATGCTAATTTTTTTATTACAAATACGTCCTTTAGGAATCTGTTTCTTGTTGTGAGTACATTAGAAGTTAAGGTTTTAAATTTATATTATAAATTAAATTAAATTAGAAATTTGTTTAAGTTGGTCGAAGTGCTGGCACCGACTTCAAAAATAAGCAACTTAGTTATTTATTACTAATAAGTAGGTACCTATTTTGAGTTAATTATTTTTTTCTTTTTGGTACCTACTTTCTTTGAAGTCTGTTTTTGAAAGGTATCTAATTTTGCAAAGTGAAAACTACCAGTAGCAAATATATTGAATTACATGTGATTTACTACCATCGATAAAGAAGTTCCACTGTTCATCCTCAGAACGCATCATAAGACTTTGATTGATTGATGATGTAGTTAATTTACAAAATAACAACTACCAGTAGCAAATATCTTGAATCACGTTTAATTTACTTAATAACGTACAGAACAACTAATCACATATTCACACTGGCTCAATTAATAGAGCGATATAATGAATATAAACTGCGCTAAACATAGTGTTCAATGATTACTCTGAAGCATTCGATGCGAGTATTTACGAAAGGTTGTAGGTGTTCTAAAATATCATATATATATATATATATATATATATATATATATATATATACATATATATATATATATATATATATGTATATATATATATATGTGTGTGTGTGTGTATGTGTATGTGTTTTTCCGATTTGAAGAAACTGTTTACATTTCGCTCGCAACGCAAGAACCGACAGCGTTGCCCAATCTCTCCGAAGAACGTGTCTAAAAGTGGAAATGATTAAGCATCACCTATTTGGCAGATCCTGCATTCATTTTGAAAATCATTTTTCACCTTGCGAAATTTTGCGGTGCTGACATTCAACTTACGTACATTTCTTATTTGAATAGCTGGCCAGAAATATAATAGGTTTCAATCTACATACGCGAGTAGCCGGCAACGCAAGGACCGATATCATTTATCCGAAAAATTGGTCCGAAGAAACGTGTCTGATAATGGAAAACATTAATCTCTACCTATCTGGCAAAACTCGAATTCATTTCAAGAATCATTTTTCACCATGCTAGAACTCATCTTGAGTATTGCGGTACTGATATTCTCGATTACTCTTGTCATCGTTTGCTTTCGCAAATTTTTGCGCATTATTCAGTTATATTTTGTTTGTCTTATGGCTTTTCAACTCCAGATTTCTTTATTTATTTATATATATATTTTTCATAGTGATGATGAAGTCAAAAATTAAATCAACAATATTTTGCTAAGTTTTTAAATCGCGCATTTTTGGACACTGTCGATATTTCTTTATTTATATTTTAAAGTTTTTTTTAATTATGAAATTCCATTTGTGGAACTATCTAATAGGGGACATAACTGATATGATAACCCTAAATGCTCTCTAATAAATAATATAAGAGAGCAGTTAGGGTACTCATATTTCATTTAATTTATTAACAGTTTGCTAAACGGTTTATTTATTTATTATCTATTTTAATAATTAAGGGGTATACGACTTAATATTGTAATGCTTATAATAAACAGCCTTATACAATAAACCATATATATACTGACGTATGTAAATTTTTAGAAAATTATTTTGATGTGGATGTTTGGTGTATTTGGTGTATTTGACTTAGAAATAATTATTTGATCCAATTTTATAACAGAAAACATTCAATAGTTAGTAACCCGTACCATCGAACAGTTTTGTAGATATTCATTTTGTCAACAAAATATCAATACGCTATTTTAAGGTTACTGTAATGGTTTAAATTGTAACTCAAAAATGAATCCCTTCGACCCCTTCGCATTAATAACTTGCCAACTTAGTAACATGTTCTAAAAAGGTATTGTTTCTTGCGGAGGTTGGTGTTTCTTGCGGACAGTCTTCGATGATACTTAATAGTAACATTGATATTCCCATTATCTCCTATCGAGTTTTTGTTCACCTAACACCGGACGGAAAATGCTAATGGCTTACAAAGAAACTCTGTAGTGTTGCAGAATATTCGACTCTTGGGGGTCTTGTCGAACGATGAGAGCGGGAGGGGGGATAAATCACAAGGACGGAATCTACCATAACTCATTAGGTTAAATTTGATCGTAAAGCGCCTAGTCAGCCTTGAAGGAATATAATATCTTGTCAACGGTTGTAAACCTCCGGGTGATATATGACAGGGGAGAGACGTGATATGAGTGTTGCCTTCGCCTCAGGCTCAATCAATATTTTGTGATGCTGCGGTGTGCGCCCAGCGGCTAATTGCCGCCGGCCGCACGCACCCCTCATATGGAACCATAATTGTCTCGTTCCCTCGGGAGTGGGGTTGCGATTTTACTCCAGTTATTTTCCTATATTACATATTTTAATATTTATCCCCTTTGCCTCTATTTTTGCTTCTTATCTCTAATTTATACCTAAGAGTTACCCTTTATTTTAGGTGACTTGTGTTTTACGTAATTGTTTAAATAGGTGGCCAGTTGCATTAGATTTCAATTTTTGCGTACACGTACCAGCTCAATCCGAATATCATAAGTCTTAAAATATATTGAGCTTCAATTTCTATTGCCTACCTGTCTGTCAATACCTTCTTAACAACATCTACCCACGCTGAATAAACAGCGATAATGTGGCGCCATATGTATCCATCTTTCGTTTTATTTATTCTTATACATACTTTTACAGAATTTTTTTTATGAATTCTTGCGTTACTATGATTTGTTTGAATTGATATGAATTCCACAATTTAATCCACGGAAATCTTCCACTTCTTTCTTTCTATTAACTTCTTCCATAAAAAATACAGTCGGTATTTTTTCAATCTTTTACCTGTCCATGTAACATGGATAACAATAATCCTTCTTCATCTCCACAATCAATCATCTTTGATATCGTATTATATCCAGAACGCCTTTATATTATCTTGGAAATTAAATTAATTTAAATTTTTAATACTGTATTTTTTGCTTCTTAGATATTCTATTTTCCTTTTTATTCATAATAAATCTGATATGCTTATATATATATATATATATATATATATATATATATATATATATATATATATATATATATATATATATATATATATATATATATATATATATATATGTTTATAGCTTGTGCTCTATTAAATTCTTTCTTGTTGGATTAATTATGGCAGCAAATATTTAAAATAAATTACGTATGAAGGTATCAGCAATAGTGGAGAAGTGCTATACGCCCTCTACACTGTTCGAAAAATTACCTCGAGGAAATTTTCGTCGAAGTTATTCGCAGTCTGAAGTACGTCTGAAGTACGCACAAAACGAATCGAAGTACCTCTCTACACTATTCTCTTCGCCTAACTTTAATCAATTTAGTGTATTGCAGGTTTTAACATCTAACATGGAAATGAAACGCGGTACAGAGACTCATCCGTAACAGAAAAGATTTAGTGCTTCAACGTTATTGCCTATCTCACATTGATGAAAAGGAAGAAATTACTCGTAATGGGATTGAGTTTATTCTTCTATAAACCAAATTAATTTTTTGGATCAAAATAACTTGAAGAACACAGACTCATCCGTAACAGAAAAGATTTAGTACTTCAACATTATTGCCTATCTCACATTGATGAAAAGAAAGAAATTACTTGTAACACGATTGAGTTTATTCTTCTAAAAACTAAATTAATTTTTTGGATCAAAATAACTTGAAGAATACAGACTCATCCGTAACAGAAAAGATTTAGTGCTTCAACATTATTGCCTATCTCACATTGATGAAAAGAAAGAAATTACTCGTAAGATGATTGAGTTTATTCTTCTATAAATTAAATTAATTTTTGGATCAAAATAACTTGAAAAACACAGACTCATCCGTAACAGAAAAGATTTAGTGCTTCAACATTATTGCCTATCTCACACTGATGAAAAGAAAGAAATTACTCGTAATAGGATTGAGTTTATTCTTCTATAAACTAAATTAATTTTTTGGATCAAAATAACTTGAAAAACACAGACTCATCCGTAACAGAAAAGATTTAGTGCTTCAACATTATTGCCTATCTCACATTGATGAAAAGAAAGAAATTACTCGTAATAGGATCGAGTTTATTCTTCTATAAACTAAATTAATTTTTTGGATCAAAATAACTTGAATGAAATTAAGAAAAAAATGCAAAAAAAGTAAGAAGACACGTATTATTTGCATCAGTTGCAAGTTGTCGAAAAATTTCGTCACATTTAACATTTGAAGCAAATTCGCACGACCTGATAAACAACACAGTTCATCATAAATTAGTTGTTTAAAATGTACATTAACCATTTCTATTGGTTATAATCTATGAAGTTTTATGGAAATTATTGGAACTAGTTTTTCAATAACAATTATATCACCAACTCGCGTTAATAGATGCACGCAATGCGTGCGACTGTTATTAAAGCATAATTATTGTTTCATTAATAATTATTAAAAATAATTTTATAAGCCTCACAATTTGTATTACCGATACATTTAATTGAGTTATTAACGTTGCTATAATGATGAAATATCAGTTAACTTCTATGTCAAAAAATTAAATTGTTACGCTCGTGGCCAATAATACCTCAGACTCGATAATTTAAACGTTGACACATTTCCAAATAAGTAAGTTAATTTTTAGGATATTTGAAAATCCAATCGGATTTTTACTTATTAGTTCATCTGTTAGGTTATATAATGTATCTATGGGTTATCTTATTTTCCACTCTCATTGCTGGAGTTATTAATTTAAATTGTAACCGGGATATAAACAAACTACATTTTCGAGCATGTACTCCAAAATAACTAAGGAACCTTTTAAGAATTTTATATAAACAAACTGTTAATGAAAACAAATCGCTATTCATAAAGATAGTGTTGCGCTACTTTTAACAGAAAGACTAGCAAAAATAATTAATAATAGCTTTGTAAAGAGATTATACTCACAACACGAGACATGACATAGCAACATTCACATTATGGATATCAAAGGTACAATTTTATAGTAAAATTTTACCATATCGTATTAATATCTATGACAATATTGTTAGGTTTACCTAAAACGCGTATATTTCCCACGTATGGTGTGTTTAAACATATCCGAGAATAGACATAGTTTTTAAGTAATTGTGAAAGGTGACTGGGGGGGGGGGGGAGGAGGAGCGGTGGGCACGATACTTAAAATTTATTGAATGGCAATTATTATTCAAATATCATTTGATCCATAATTACGGTTTCCGGTGGCAAATATGATATTCTTTCATTTAAGTGAAAATTTAATGGAATATGAAATATAATTACCGTTGCGACTAAACAGGGTCAAAAATAATTTTTTTATATTCAGTATTTTCCCAATAACGATTACGTGATTAAAAAAATGCTAATGATAAAAAATATAAAAATGTTTTGTTAATGAAACGAAACATTTCGTTAAGATACGAAAAACGGGTATGTTATTTCGTTCTTTTATTTTTACATTTTTGCGTAAACTTAGGTGGCCTCTCCGCACAATATTTCTGCGCATCTTTAGAGTAAGATATCGACATGTTTATTTACCATTTTCTATGACGTAATCGCAATGATAGAGTTTGACACACATAGGCTCGTCTTGATAGACAAAACATAAAACCAGATTAAATCGCGATTATGTAATTCTAGATTAATGTTAATTGTCACCGACGGTTCAATAGACGCATATTAAACTAGTATTAACTAATCGAGTTTTGAAAATCAAATATTAGCCGATAGGAGATTTATGTTTTGATTCAATACTTTCGCCTGTGCAGTACGTACTGTGCATCAATTGTTAGCTAATTTTGGGCACATCTTGACGTATCGAATTATTTATCGACAGTGTAAACGCAGATCATATACTAAGGTTGTAGGCGTCGTTTCTTTTTGGCTGAAGGTATTACGTTTAACTACAAAGTAGTAAAATGAATATAAGAAAAAGAAACTACACGGAAAGAGAGAAAAAGCTATTGTTGCAGATATTAGTATTATTCGTAAGGGACGAAGAGGTAATTGAAAATAAACGCACCGACGGAGCAAGCGTGAAGTTGAAAAAAAATCGCTTGGGGTGCTATTGTCGAGAAATATAATGCTAGTGATATTATCAATGATAGGGTGAGTACAGTCAAATGTAAACGTTTATAATGAAAATAGAATGCAGAATTAATTTGTTGGCTTGAATGCAATTTATTTTTTTATATTTATATACAGTGTTACCTATAACTTCCAAGAAAATCGCACTTAAGGAGTAAACTCCAGATGCAGAGATATTAAAACATATGGCTATTCTACTATTTTGCTATTCTACTAGTTTGCTTCATATACGTATCGAGAGAGTAAATGATTATGATTTTCGTCTAGCTCTCGGTCAATTTCAACCGAAGCAAACTTATGCTCCAGGTGGATTTCTACCTTATTTAATTAAAGCACTTGCTGGCTTCTTCGTCCCATCTTTAGTGTACTTCATTAATTTCCATTTGGATTCTGATACATATTTTGAACTAAGGAAAACTTAAAATTCATGCGTTACTCCCATTTACATAAGCTACTTTAGATCCACATCGAGTAATTATATCCGTGTAGCAGTAGTATCTGCATTTTCCAAAGTTTCTGAAATAACCTTGCAAAGTTTCTGAATAATATTTACTTAGACTCGACTCACTGACTTTCAACATGGTTTCCGACCTAGGCGTTCTATAATTCTAAAACTTTCCTCAATTGTTGATTATGTATTGAATGAGATGGCCGAGGACACCTCCGAGGAGGTAGAGATATAGCCTATGTTGATCCTAAAAAAGCTCTTAATTAAGTTGACAATAACATTCTCTTAATAAATGGCTGGAGGTAGCCTCCCTTTCAATTTACATTGCGATTCCGGAAGCAGTTTGTTGAATATAAAAGTTTTTGATCAAATTGTTACGTTACCAACTACATGATCCGTAAGTTATGGTAGTAATTTGAGTCCTCTCTTATTTATTTTAATGATAAACAATTTACCATTCAAAGTAAAAGCTTCTGAATAGCTGCTTTTTACCGACGGTTTCATGTTGTTTCTGGGTTTAAGTAATCGTAGCGGCTGTGAGATGCTTTAGGACGACATTGACTCAGTTTTACGATGTAATCTTAGAAATAAAACTTTACTTTAGGTAAATGTTCTGTGATGACCTGTTTTCTCTGTTCAGAAGCTCGGTGTAGTTATGAACAATCACCTCTCATTTCACGATCACATTACTTTTACTTATTAGTCAACATTTCTTTTGCGCTCTCCGATTTTCTAAAGCTTAACTTGATTTTGAAGGTATTGTCTCACTTCGACTTGTTCTACTCTTTCATTGGCGATTTCAAAATTAAGTTCCTGGAATATTTGAATAGATCCGGAGAAGCATATACATGTTAAATTTATGCTTTTATTCATTGTGATTTTTTTTTAATTTTGACATTTGTTCTTTGTTTCTTTTTATTTTTTTTGTTTCGCAATAACTAACTCAAAGCATTGGTGAAATATTGTAATTGTTGAAATACTGTAATCAAGAATTTTACAGTTTTAATCAATAAATAAATATATAATAAAATATATAAATAAATATTACAAAAAGTCATCTATAGAAGTATATGACAATTCTAAACGGTTCCTAAAAAAATCACTGGCAAATTTGTGAATCCATTGACAGGAAACAATTAGATTTTTTACAGGAACACTCTCCAAATACACTCATTAAGTGAACAGTGTTACCAGTATAATGAATAAAAATGTTTTGGGTCAGAATCATATATTTTACTTCTTATGCCATTGTCTGTGGTTTTACAATTCTGTCTTATGACATTTTTTTTTATAGTACTCTTGACGTGAAATATCTCCGAGACTGTGTTGCGTAAGTAATATCGGCCCACCCCGCATTTATTTTCAATAGATTCATTGCATCTTCGTGCGTTTATTAAAGATGACATTGCGTGATTAAAATTGGGAAAAGTCCGGTCCAATATTTTCATAACATCATAGCCATCTTGTGCCGCCCTACTTATTTACAATTCGACTTTATTTATCCATTTGGGGACTTTTTCTATTGTTAAATTGGGCTAGCCCATTTGATCACATAATGTGGGTTGAGTTATAATAAAGTAAAATAATTATTTTTGATATTTATTTAATGAACAAACAATTTAGAAATAACCGATACTACATTTGATACCATTATTAAGTCTAATGACCGTGTCTTTGTTATATAAAGAGTAAGTAATTGAGTCGTTAAACAAATTCAGCATATACCAAACAATTTCAGCATATATATGAATATGTAAAAAACTAGAAACAAAAGGTATAGTAAAATTACTTGTACCTCCCTTATATCTTATATATAACATTAATCGAAAAAGCTTATAAATGTATCACAACGTCAACGTGGAATGAAAATTAGATGAAGTGTTTCAAAATTTTCCATGTATTTTTCATAACCAATTTAACTTTTTATATCGAAATTATAACTAAAGTATAAAAAAGAAAAGCTGGGAAATATTAGGCTAACAAAAATATCTAGAAAATGAATACCATAAAAAGGTAATCGATCGATATTTGCAGAATGGAATCAAGTCAGCCAGAAATATGAACGACTGGAGTTCTTCTTATAAATGTGTTAAAAGTAAAGTCACATGCTGTTAAAACTTTCAAAAAAAGGCATCTAACTATTGAAGAATTTCATGAGTCAGAAAAGTACACGTATTTTCGCTAATGGATAAAAGACCCACAAATAGGGCGACAACTGAATCTGACTCCTTACAAGGATCTAGCATAGTATATTACTTAAAGTCGAGGGATGAAAAATAAGTACTTCTCAGGGAACTTTAAGTATCAAGAAATAGACGGTAGGTTACTGGCTGGGAGAGAAAACCGTAAGAAGAACAAAAGCAAAAAAAGATGCCATATATATATATATATATATATATATATATATATATATATATACATAATATATTTTGTTTATCTACTTTAAAGTATATAATTGATACATATGGCGGACTTATTTCCACGAGAGCAATCTCTTACAGCCAACCATAACACCAGTCCAGCCCCGTTCAACAAACGGCTTGAAATCGAACCGGGGTCCCCGCGATGTACCGCGTCGTTGCAAAGCCGTATGCCTTGTAATCAATTCCACACATGAACACACGGCAATGACCATACATGAATATATAATTTTGTTTAATACTATTATATACATTTTTTGTGAGGTCACTATAAATAAATGTTGAGTTCGTTGGTCTCTTACAGGTACTATGAAGGTTTACACAAAGTATTTGACTTGATTGACAGATTCCATTTCTTAAGAACAACGGTAACTATTCCACAAGTCTATGGGTTGTCCAAGGATATATTGCAAAAATCAGCAGCACCACAGCACGAGACACACATTTGTTTTTAAAACACACACACACGCACATATATATATATATATATATATATATATATATATATATATATATATATATATATATATATATATATATATATATATATATATATATATATATATATATATATATATCTATATATATACATATGTATATATATATATATATATATATATAAAAGAAACTTTTTAACAATAAAAAAGTTAAAAACCAACATAGACAAGATTTATTTTCCACTTATGACGAAGCAGATAAAATAAACATTTTTCATCTATACAAAATCCGTTCTGAATGTAAAATGTTAATCTGAGTTGGATGATTACGTTAAATATATCGGAGGTACTTGGAAGTCCTTGCTTTTTTAAAAACGTATACTGGATGCGACTAAATTCCGTCCTTTAAAGGAAAATGGACATAAAATTGTTGACAACTTTACAATTCAACAAAGCATATCAAATGACATTCTCTCAATCAATCACTATAGATGACGTTGATGAATAAAACAAAAGCCACGATGTATTAAATCGAAATTAATATTGATACCAATATAACTATCGTAATGATACCAATATAACTATATCAATAGTCAGACGGGCTTAAATTATTCAAGAAAAAATATTGATCACGGTCCAAAAAGCCCTCCTGGAAATTTGTACGACAACAAATTTCGTTACTGAAATATTCAGTATATCTGACGGTTGCTGAAAGTAAAGCTAACAATTCAATTTTGGATAAATAAAACCTCCAAATAGTTGATTTTTCAATTCATGAAAACACTTAAGACCGTACAGGGGAATTAGGGTAACTAACAAATAAGCTAAATAGAAGACAAATTTTTGCTCTTTTTCTAGTAATTCTTTTCATTTTTAGTACAAGTATTAAATCTTTGAGAAAGGAGATTGTGGACGATGTTTCCACATTTTTTAATCGACTTCAAAAAAGGAGGAGGTTTTCAATTCGTCGATATCTTTTTTTTTATGTATGTTCAGGGATAATTCTTTACCAGATGAACCGATTTCTATGATTTATTATTTTTTTTATTCGAAATAGGGACTTTAGAGGTGGTTCTATGTAAGTATGACGATGATCTAATAATGATGTCTGGAAATTAACGATGGAACTCCTTAAGGAATGGCTGTAAATCAAATATGATTCAAGTTATTTGCGACAGGTAGTTGTTCAAGGTCGGATGACGAATTCTAGAGACGAGCAATCGACTTCCCTAACGGATCATCAACAAAATTAAAAATATATTTGCTACTAGTAGTTGTTATTATGTAAAATAACTACACCGTTGACCAGGTCAAGATTTGATGATGAGTTCTGGAGATGAACAATGGAACTCTTTAACGAACGTAATTCAAGATATTTGCTGCTGGCAGTGGTTACTTTGCAAAATAACTATATCATGTCAGAGTCTGATAACGCGTTCTTGAGATGAACAATGAAACTTCTTTTCGGATGGTTGTAAATCAACATATTTGTTACAGGCAATTTTTACTTTGCAAAATAACTACACTGGGGATTAGTTCTAGAGATAAAAAATACAACTCTTTAACGGATAGTAGTAAATCAACGGTAACTCAATACGTTTGCTACTGGTTAGTTGTTACTGTAGTTATTACTTCGCAAAATGTGATATTGGACTCCGGAGAACGAAACTCCTCAATGGCTAACAGCTAACCACTGGCGGCTACTACTATCCCTTCTTTTCTGTGTGTTGTTGATAACCAACTTTAGACAAAGAGGAAATTATCCATATACTAGCTTTTGCCCGTGATTTTGAATAATTATACAATATTCTAAGAAAGAAAATAATTAAATATTAGTGCGATGATTAATATTATTAGACATTAAAAATTCTAAAATAAAATGTTTTTTTTAAAAAACCGACTTCAAAAAAAATTACAAATTTCTTCAAGCTAGTCGACAGTGCTGGCACCGACTTCAAAAATAACTAACTTATTTATATATTGCAAATAAGTAGGTACGTATTTTGAGTTAATCATTTATTACTACCCCTAAAACCTACTTGTTTGAAGTCGGTTTTTTAAAAAATATTTTATAAGACTATCAGCTATGCGCAAACAGCCGCATGTGGACAAAAATCTTAAACATGTTGAGTGGTTATTTTTTTGATATCTTGAAGACCTATGGACCTCGCTGTGCATCAAAATAAATGGGGAATTTCTATCACGGCTCTCCTAAAATATTTCTATTAGGAGTTCGAAGCGCATTTGATATATTCGAGCATCTGACCATTTGTAATGAAATGTAACTTTGTAATGAAAGCAAAATTTTGTAATGTAAAGAAATTTTATAATGTAAATTGAAAAGAATTTGTAATGAAAGCAAAAAATAAATCATGATGAGTACAAAAAAACTTTTATATTTGGCTTTATAATTTTTCTACAATAAGTACACAATTGAATTAAAAAATGTATGATTTCGTTTCATGACGTATTATTTTAAATACGAACAAATATATTTTTTATAAAATAAAATATTAAGTTACATTAAAAAGTATTATAACAATGGAAGCATCCATTGTTTAAAGTCCATAAATATTCAAATTTCTACAACAAATTCTAGATTCAAACTTAATAGCGGAAAACTATAGTAATCGCGTAAGCACAACGATACGTTGTCAAAGACTGAATGAATGGCTGCAGACAAACAAATCCCCTCGCCCTTCGAACCTCGATTAGCTTGTAAAACAATGTTATAATTAAAATTTCGCAACTTCTTCATTTTAAATTATGAAATATTTTTTTATTATTAATATTTCATTTTATTTAACTTTCCCAAACCTTTTTTTAATTCATACGAAAAATTTGTTTGGAGTTTCTTCTGCAAAATAAAACTTCTGTAAACTTTACATTATTTTCATTATGGAATGGCGAATTTAGATTTTAAATTTCGTAATGTTGAATATTTTGCACTAAATAAGGTAACAGGTAAATATTCTATAAATGCATTAATAATATTTAAACAAAAAAAATCATCGCGTGTAAATCGAGAGTGTGCCATCAAGGAATTTACTAGACTAGATTTAAATATCCTTTTTTTAACAAATGTCAATTTTGTGAAGATAAAATTTCCGGGGAATAAGCACGAATTAAATTTATTTACGAAATGAAACAATTTCACGATTGAAGGAAAATCGAAGCTCTGATGTGGCTAAATTGAAAAGCGTGCGAAATCAAGTGAAAGGTGTCAACGTCTCGCGATCGACAGTTCGCCCCGTTGTCTATTGATGCGGCGAACTTTTGTAGTTGACATGAAGCATGACATAGACTGTGTGTGTTTAACGTAGAAATAACATCCTGTAATAAAAAAAAACTCAAGTTCCTTTATTTGTCATGCGGTATTAAACGGTACTATTATGAGGCTTTAGGTACTGTGTAGTGAATACTTCTAATTCACCGAACAGAAGTGTGTAATAAAATAGTTAATGCAATATTTTTAAATTGGGGCCCTGATTTTTAATCGATAGAATAAAAATCAGGGCCCCAATTTAAAAATATAATCAAATCAAAACACAGGCCGCACACACATCAGGTACTATTCACACGAACCGTCTCAAAACACTTTGACCCCTTGGTACCTATTGGAGAATAAATATATAAAATTTAATGTACATATTATCTATTCATATGTATTTCATTATTTTAACTTATATAAATATAATGATGTGGACTTAAGAAAATACTTAAATTTGTAACTCAATCGCTTACTGGCAGATCATCATAACCTTTGGACCGCTTCCAATATTTCTAGCACGATGAGACTTTGCACGCGCAGAGTTTCTTAAATGATGTTTATGAAATTATTCAAATATTAGTTGGATTAGTCTCAACTCTTTAAAAAACTTATAGATGCATTTTTTCTTAAACTACTACGTTAAAATTTAATGAATAACTTTGTTTTACTTTTTATTAACTTTACGTTATATCGACATTTCTAAACATAAAGTAAATATATTACAAAACATATTTTCATTAATTTTAGCTTTACAATAATAGTTTACTATGTTCCAATTTGAATTAAATAATTTGTATCGGAATTCCGGCTGAGGATATTAGAATATGATAAATCTTCTTTGCGGTTTCGCAGTGTATTGTATCAAAATTTTGAATACACGGTTTTATTTTTCACAACAACGGAAGCCATGCCACAAATTACTTTTATGCCTTCTAGTGACTAGATATTTAATGTGATGGATAATAAAAATAAGGAAATACAGTTAAAAGAAGATTTAGTCATAGTTTAGTTTATGAGTTAAAAAGAATAAAAGCAAAATTTCAAATACTAACTCGAGCATATGTTTACTGAGAACAGTTTTAAATATATTTGGCTTATGCCATCATTATTCACAAAAGTCAACGTTTGAATTTTTATAATACATTACTTGATATCTTTATTTTTCCTTACCATTATTTTCCTATGGCCAAACTTATATTTATTTTCGAGACTGAAACATTTGAGGGACGAACACATAATAAATTTTGATCCTAACCAGATCAAAGATCAAGAAAGTAACCTAATAGAACATAGTATATGTAGGTCGATCCATAGGCTAGGTTAACAAAAAATATGTTAGAAAAAAAATAAGCACAGAAAAGTTGTTAATAGGGAACGATCTTTACCTCCAAATATTGCATTGGTTCAAACAGCTGGTATAATAACTAATAGAAAAAAAATTCTAAGCTGAAAAAGAAGACGAAACTAGCTGTATCCAATAAAAATAAACTATAGAATGTACTAAAGTTATTATTTTAGAAACATATGTAACAAAAATTGGTGGAATCTCACAAAAAATAAAAATTTTGGAAATAACAGGGCAAGTTCTCTTTGAGAAATAATTAATTGTTAGTTTAATAAAATTGTCGAAGTTCAAAGAAATATTAAGTTAACAGCTCATTTCAATGTGAACTTCTATCTAGTTTGAAATTAGCAGGTTCTGATGAGGCATTAGTCTACATGAAAGACATGATTATCAACACTACAGTAGTTTACAATATTCTCACGTTCAACATTTTATTTTTACCGATGGTATTTTTATTCTTGAGGTTGAACAGAACGCAATGAATTAATTTACCCATTAGCTGATGCTGCACTGGTAACCATTCGTTGCATCAATTACAGTAATCTTCTTTCTCCTTTAATAATTTTCTCTTCGTCTCTTTACGTCCCTCTCACTTTGTGACGAATTAAGGTATAGTTTAGCTTTCACGTTATTGCCCTGATTATAAGAGAGTCCAGTTTTACGTAAGTCATTAACGTAATTAGGATTAAAGTTTTTAGGTGCGACAATTTAAAAGAATTGTTCAAATATTGTTAATATAAATCAATAGCTTACTCGAATCATAAATGTCGCATTCATTCTTTCGAGTGACTATATTTTGCCTTTTTTGCAAACGAAAGTCAGTACTGTGTCACAGTTAATATAGCGGAGCTTGTTTTCGACATTCATCTTGACACAACTTCCATTCTCTGACATGTCGTCATTGGACTGTGTTTTATGTCCAAGCTTTGGCTAAGTCTCTGAATCGGATACCGGACATACTTAATTTAACTTTATTAATGTATTATGCAACACTCGGTATTGGAATATTTGTATACATCTACAAAATGTAAGTAACGCACAAAAAAAATATAAAGAACTAATTTACAGATTGCATGTGACTTTTAATGTGTATATAAATGATAATTATGTTAATAATTTCACTTAACTGTATTTTACGGCTTATAAATCCTTACTTAAAAATATAATTACATGAAATATTAACCATCCAAGATTCTATATTAACCATACAAATTCTCCTCTTGAGATTAAACTATGAACGCCACTAAATATTCCATCAAATGCTCTGCGTAACAGTCAGCTCATAAAGCAAGTAACGACTTATGAACCGTAAACCACTGGAACTGTAAAAATATTGTGTTGTGGTTGTGTTGGTATTGGAAACTAAAAAGAATATTTCCTACAATTTTTAATATGGATCAATGGCAACTTATAGCGATGGAAATGTGGTACTACGTAATACATGGGTAACATAAATATAAAATTGTGCATATATATACACCCCATACCTCAAATCCAAAGAAGGCTGGAGCCTTAATTTTTGGTAATATAACGTACACAAATTTAATACCGTTGTTACAACGTGTTCAAATGTTTGCCTCCAGCAGTTTCCGAGATATTGCAGGTCAAAAATCATAAATCTCGTTGTACACTCATTCAATGACAGGTCATCAAAATCTATATATCATTTCCAGAAAAGTTATAAAATCATATATTTTGTAGTTTTCTCAGGTAAATATGGTAATTTCTATTAATTGTAATCAAATGAAAATGTTACCTATAAAGGTATCTATCCAGAAAGGAAAACAGGATCAAATTTGGGAGAAAAACAAATTAAAAACCAGTTTTATTTTATTCGCTTTAATCCGCAAAAATATATACGTTTTTTTTCTAAATTACTAAGAATTTATATTAATTTTCATAAGACCTTAACGGCTTAAAATATTTCCGGACTTCCGTAGAAGCTCATTTTTTGTCTTGGTAGAGATCCGCCGAATTAAACCATTGCCATAGTCGTCCTGATTCTACTGCACTGGAAGTTTATTTCTTGGGTTTAGTTAAAAGGTTTGTTAATTCTGATATTGTAATAATAAGACAAAAATGCATTATAGGATAACACGCATCTGATTAAATAAAAACTCGAATAGCCAGGATCAAGTACAAGCGTCTTAGTGGATAACAGAATAACTATTTGAGAATGAATGGAACCCAAAAGAAAAGTTATGCTTAAGAAATTCGGGTTTTTTTTTTCAAAACAATGTAAAAGAATAAGATAAATAAAGGGAGATTCAATTGTGAGTAAGTACGTACTTAGGTAATTAAAAATTAATTTTTTCTTATTCATAATTCTACTTAAATATAGCTGACGGACCATGTATATGTGTTTTCACTGGTTTCAAGCTATGTGGGAGTTATAATATTGACTATAATCTTCTTATCTTATTCTCAGAAACTTGCTATACCAATTTTGCAACTTTCTGTATATATATATATATATATATATATATATATATATATATATACGTACTGGTGACTCTAATTAGGTCTTCAATTTTAATTACCTTCAACATTATTCTGTCCGATATTAAACTTAAATAGCATGCGGCATAAAATACATAAGCTTACTATGAGACCAGATTCATGTCGCACTTCTAAATTGATCCGCCACACATCGAGCTATATTAGTCAAATTTTCGTTAAATACAATTATTAAGTGCATTACAGACTTTTGATGTGTTTCCGTAAATTCAAGTTCTTTAACGTAATTATAAAGGTCATTATTAAAAAAAGTGAAATGTAAAATTTTGTGAATTTATCAGATAAATACTTTTAAGTAAATCTCCATCCTCGTTATTGTGATTATTTACTATATTAAGGTTAGATTCATATGAGAATAGATTATTTTTTAAATTAAACACTGATTTACATTTCTGCTGTCTTATAAATTATTATGGTTATGTATACATAGTCCAAGTTCTCATTGCATGATGACACAAGCACCTATAGTAATTATAATAATTGAGCGAGTATAATAGTGAATGTAATAATATGTAGGTAGAATGAGATTAACTAACATATGAAATATGCTCACGTCTCGATGGCGTTGGACAGACCCGCGGCCCAATAGAATGTGCGCAATGCAAACGCGGCCAGAACCACTTCTCTCTCAGTACGCACTCGCATATACTGGAATGTTGATTCTCTATAGCTTCCTTAATTAATATTATTTATCAGGAACGCAATTAAGCTCTTCGGCAAGCCTCCGAATTGGGAGAGGGCGAAGTGCTCTTTAATGGGTTTTTGCGTGAGCCTTACCGCGATTAATATTGATTACACAAAGTCGTTTTATAACGTTTTATCTACAGCATTCTCTTGTTCTAAACACTGAACAAAATTATTATAATTGTATTGCTAAGAACGTAATTAAAATCATTTACCCAGTGTAAGCTTTGTCACTAGACCGTTTGGAAACTCTGAAAAACAAAGGCGGTGGAGTATCTTATTACTCGATCTCGAGTAACAGTGGTGTTATGTTTTTCACGCGTATTTATTTATGTCTAATTTCCTCGTAGCCCCAACGGTTTAATGGATTTTAATATTTGAGGTTTCGTTAGGTTCCTCTTTGATTTCGCGAGTCACAAGAAATTTTAAGTAACAAGAAAATCCGTATTATAAAGTTCAAAACCAATCAGACTATATTTGTTATAAGCTTACACGCAATGATTAGTATCTGCAATCCACAGTAAGATAATAGACAACGTACATTTATACTTCTACAGAAATCACTTTAAGTTACCTTGAGTCGCAGTGAACCGATCGTGAGAAGGATTCGCTGGTTCTCTATACTCATACTAACCAAATGTGGTTACTCGTAATCGGATACCATCAGATCTTTTTTAACCAGATGTTTTAGGAATTTTTTAAATTTTTTATTGTTATATTACAGAAAATGGCGACGTAATCTTGTATGTAAGTAAACGGAAATTACAAATGTGTATTTGTTCCTTGTTCGGGCCAACATTTTTTAGTGTTATGAAATGTCATATACACCACAGAAACAAATGCAGTGATCTCATGAAACTTTCAAGATTACTTGAGGTCAAACCTAGGAATTGCATTGGGTTAATATTTAAGCATATGAATTCAAATTACACATGTTAAGAAAATCAATTCTATCTCGTTGAGAGAATATCGTAAAAGTATAGATAGATTAATGATGAGAATTCGAGATGAACTGTAAGACTTCACATGCCTTGTTCATTAATTATAGTTATTTAAAGAAACAAATATCGAGGTGCACGGATAACGTACCAAGTTCCAAGTCACTCTACCGAACAAGGTATCATTTAGTGGAAGCGGTTTTTAGCTATTTTGATACCTCCATAACTCAGTTTTAGCAAATGCTTAAAGTCTAAATTTAGCATCTGGAGAAAATAGTATCTATTTGATTATAATAAATTTTTTTTAATTTTAAATTTATACCTGTAGTGGTTTCCGAGATATTTGACATCTATAATAACCGATTTCGTAGCTTACTCACTCATTCGTTGATAGATCAGCCAAACCTGTGGTTTACTTCCAGAAGAACCAAAATATTAAAATTATGGATATGAGTAATATTTAAATCTAATCTCTGGCTGTTTCCCTTTAGTGGTTGTCATGTAAAACTATTGAATGTCACTTTGATTCTATGCACGTTATTAACTTTACCCACAGCGGTATGATGCCTTTATGTATTAAGTGATATGGTTGCACCTGCCCAACGGCCTATATAAAACAATTTTAAGTAAAGTGAATGCAGTTCCCTCTAATAAACTTTGTAACATAAATATTTAAATTTACTACGACGTAGCTCGTTACATCGTATATTAAACTTCGCGGGTGTCTAAAAAGTTGTATGCTTAATTTCTCTAGTCTGCACATTAAAGACGATACTATAAATTCGGGAATGAAATTTTTATTGTCCGCTTCGCTCGAATATCTGTGAAACTCAATAAATTCGTTTTCTGGGGAACTCTAATGATGAATCCAATGACGAATCGCAAAATTAATTACGATTTCAAATATAAATTTTCATCTTTAACGATATTACATTATTTTGTTTGAGAAAATCATATATAATTAACATAGAAGGGCTGCTAAACCAAAGCAGAAAACAAGTCAGAAGAAACTTAAAATGGTTTAGTAATATCTTCCAATTTCATCTGTTTCAATTCAATAATGTCTCGTCGTCACTTTCATTCACAAGCAGTTAATTTTCTATAGTTAAAAAAATTAAATTAAATAATATTAAAAGTCTTGTAGTCCAAAAATTGTGAATAAGTGGCTTCCTTGAAAATTTACTAAGAAATGTTTCATAATATCAAAAATAATAAATAAATAAATTTATAGTCAGAAGTAAATTATAGACCAAACTGAATGTATATATTTATGTTTTATAGACTACACACACGAATTTTTGTCAGGTTGTAATTTTATTTTTTTTTTTGGTATATGAAAAGTTACATTGCTAATGAGACAATTACATACATCATATGTCACAAAAAACAAATAGAAAATCATTCAAAAATTGTGTATTAAAAAATAATACAATGACCAAGATCATGAGGGCTTAGTAAAAAGATCGTGTGTAATGTATAAGTTATGAAAATCGAACAAAGATAAGAACGACCGGCAGAAAAATTCTGCTCGACAGCTGATGTTCAAATGATTGTCTACAAATTTCAGCGTATGTTTTATATCAATTTCGTTTGTTGTTTTCATACATTCTTATATAGGAATTTACTGTGTGATTTGAATTCATTCATTCTAATATGAGAATTCACAGGTGATTTGAATTCATGTGTAAAATAAATATAAGAAATATTGAATTTTTGCTTCCTAACTTTAAACATATCTATATTTTCAATATACTGAATGTTATAATCTTATAATAAATTAGCTCAATATTTGAAATTAATCATCCGAAAATACGTCTATCTCATGATTCTTCTCAATTTTGATTACTCATTACTAGATTAATAAACTTTTTTTTTATAATTATTTCCTTGCTTTAAAGATAATGTGTGAATCTTACTAATTATATATTGTTTGGTTATCGTATATTGCATATATAGTACATTGATTACCGAATATGGCATATTTCTTTAGATTAATAAAATTTAATTTCGCTTCTAATAACATAAGTTGCATTACTATACATTTTTTTCTTGAGGCATATGAAGGTACTCCATCTAAACTACATACGTAGATAAGGTTGTACCAAAAAATTTAACCGCCAATCAAGTTTCTACAATACATCAACTAAGTGTCGCTTTATTATTTTTCAAAAATAATGAAATTCGAAAGTTTACTGTTGAAAATGATCGCCAAAGGCATGGGATAGAAATCAAAATCCCCTTAAAGTTTATTCAGAGGGCTTTAAATAAATGTGAAAAAATTTAAGGAAATAGTATGAAAACTCTAGGAAATTTTTAAAAATATTAAGTTCTATATAACTAAACAAAACTCGGATTTTAAGGTTAAAACCAAAATTCTTTAAATCATTCTTATAACTCAAAACTATCGCCTAAAGGACCTTGCCATACGATGCACTTCCACAACTTTTTCGTTAAAGTGTTTTATTATGATTCGACTGTTATAACTCAAAATTGATACTTTATCCACCTGCCATAAAAATGTATACCACTACGTAACTACGGTTACGTAGTTAGATTATGTTTTAGAAGATATTCTCTAGCCGTTCAGCGGCTGTGTAAAACTAAGCAGATTACGGCCACTATCATTTATGTAATAAACTTCAGCTCTTAGCCTAACAGTACAAGGCTTTTTCATTAGCCTTTTAATCATATGAATTTACGCTTTTCGGCATTATTATTATACTCTGTTGTCAAAGTATGCAAGAAGTTATGTTCTACGTTGTAGCATGTATCATTTAAACTTGTGAGCACCTCAAGCATACTATACAAGCACCCGTATATTTGGTATGTAAATGTAAATATAGTCGTCATATTTATTTACGGCAAAATAGAAACAAAGACGTTTTGTCCAAATAAGATTTCCTATCTATATTTTATAAGAAATCAGTATATACTGACTATAAGTAGAAATGAAATAATTGTAGATTATTAAAAACTGATATTGTGTTTTAAAATCGAGCTCAAACTGACCGTATCCGATGATTTGCACAACGGTTCTTTGTAAAAAAAATTAACATAATACTGTTAAAAAGCATAATTTTTCCTTAAAATAAATATCAAAAGAAAAAAAACTCAACACGTTTAAAAATGTGTTTACAAAAACATTCCTTTATAGTGACCTAAAACCAAAGTGTATGTTAAAAGTAGATAATTGTGTTATATATTTTCGGATAAAATAAAATCAGTCTACTACAATAAAATACAACACCATTAATATTTTGAAGGCATTGTGCCAGTTCATCCAACAATTTGTCTATTTTACGACACGGTAGCGCGTCGTAAAAGTCGACTCAGGTCGCAAAGTAATCCTTTATCATATTATTAATCAGTACACAAGTAACAAGGTAGTAAAACAATTAAGCTCTGCTACAAATAGCTACCGTGAACTCTGCGATACTGCGCGGCTTCATTAATTGACTGCAAACTGCGTGTCGACTATGATTTATATTGATGACTTGCTTTAAATTATATGAATTAAGTATGAAAATGCTTTCTGTTCAGAAGTAGGATTGGAAAAAATTGTTAATTAATAATTAAACTAAGCGTTCCCATTATTAACTGTGGCCCATAAGTAAAAAACATGTTTATACAATGAAACATTTTATTTTATGCAATGGAATATTGTATATTCTTGATATTAATATATTCTAACATTAACTAACATTATTCCTAAACATTAATAACTATATAAAGTTTCAATAAATTTTCATTAAACATATTTCAATTGGGGTAAGCTGCAAGCTGTGAAAGGCAACGCAAAGATTGAGAGTATTCTATACTCCCCAACGTCCTGAAACTGACAAATTCGAGCTGAAAATTAAAGATGGAAAATCATTCACTTGTGATTTTGTGATACATTTTTCATTGTACAACGTGTCACTCAGTATAATATGACTTAGGTTTTGATAAAATAATTGCTAATATCAAGGGATAGAGGAGAGTTGACGTGGTTGTCTTTTTGATGTGAAACATCTATGGGCGCACGTATAAACCGGATCGTTGGCGTGGCGACGGGTCGCCACGCTATACTAAGGTATATATATAGTCTATATGTAGTAGAGTGTACGGTATGGTGACGTGTCGCCATGCGTAACCGACTACGCGACCCCCTCCTCACTCAGTTCGACGCTGTTGTTTACAAGGGTACACATAACCTGTGCTTTTTTTTTGTATTATTAATTGTAAATAAATGTTTATTAAATAAAGTCACCATTTTCTGTAAGACATTCGTAATACTTCATTTTTTCATTATACTATATTTATTTCCTGTAATAATTTTGTCTTTTATGCATATTACTTGTACAAACACGATGTTTCACATCTGCCAGGCGTCCCGTGACGGCTCACTGTTTTTTTGTTATTTTCCACTACTGCACGATAATTTAAAATGTATCATATCAATTGTAGCGTAATAGTTTTTCACAATTACACAACAATTTAAAATGTATTTATTTTATTCTATTAATTCCATATCCAACATTAGTTAATATAAGATTACGGCATTAACAACATCGGGAAAAAAATATTGGATCTTATTGTATCAAGATTTTTGTGATGTTAACCCCCCCCCCCCTCGCCTGAATTGGCCTCCACAGTAATTGAGGTGAATTGTCACAAAATAAAGAAAGTATTTATCTGTTACTAGTTTGCTCCACAGTTTCACTCGTGTGGAATTCGGAATAAGAAAAGTTATCAGAATTTATTATTCTCTCATACGTTGCTCTTGAGTACAAACTATTGCCATACTAAATTTCATCAAAATCTAGCCAGTAGAATTTGCGTGATTAATGAACAAATTAACATACAGACAGACAAAAAGTCTAGAAATAGGTTTTCTGACTTCTATTATCACTCTTAATGCTAAACAAATAATTTTTTTTTAAATACGTTCCATGTACTTGAATTTAGTTATATATATATATATATATATATATATATATATATATATATATATATATATATATATATATATGTATATATATATATTATCCATGCCCGTACGGTTAAGTAATTGATCTATTTGTTATATTATATATTAGATTACCAAAAAGCAGTTCCACTTTATAACTCAAGTAATTAGTCCGTGCTAAACTGGGTTCTTCCTATATCTTATGGATAGATTCTAAAGGCGCTTTAGTAATGATATTAATAAATAAGAACCAGCTCGTTTGCGATAGTTAATTCATATGCGTATTGACGACTTACCCTAACTTTCTATTCATATCCCATTTCACCAAGAAAGACTTTGCGGTTTTTGGCATTACTTGTTTTTGTTGTAGATTTATACCATTTTATACCATAATTTTATATTTTCCCTTCTGTAAATATTTAACGATATGTTACCAAAGTAGAATAATTCATATCTAAATCTTTAGAGACGGCTGTATTTTTCTGTGCGGCAATTTTTTACTACAATTGTAACACAAAACATCCATCCTTGAGGGCCCGAACCTAACTCAATGTTCTTTGTTTAAACTCGCTATATTGTAATTATTCTATCGGCATATATGATCACTACATCACTGAGTGTGCTTAGTTTTCTATTTTAGTTATTGTAAAAATATACTCTGTGACTTTTCCCGCGATTACGTACTAATCTTCAAAATATATAATTTCTATTAAATAATTAAACTTCGTAACGAATGACTTCTTTTTCTCTTATATATTTATAACTTCGTGATTAATCAAAGTGAATATTTAAACAAAAGTAATAAAACTTTAGAATTAACTTACCTGAAAACATTTAAGAACAAATACATAATAAAACGTAATAAAACACAAAAATATTTGGTTTGAAATTTTGGTCTCGTGATCTGTCTTCATTTCACCGCATATCACGTAAGAAGCACCAAAGAATTTGGATCAGATTTTTTCTGATAGGGTTTGGCAGGTGCTGGAGTCACATAGAGTTGTACTTTGTTTCATCACAATCAGCTAATTATAAACAAATGTATGGCAATTTGAAATGTCACTACAAAACGCGCTTACAGCAGGTTGCAGATTTTAATAATTAGAATTATGTAAAGAGAAAATTCTAGTGGTTTTATGGACCTTATCATATGATATCGATAGAGAGATAAAAATGTATCGCGCCGAGTTGGGGTTGTGATAGACTTAATAAATCTTGACATGAATCTTGATTCAGTCGTCTACACTTCCCTAACAAAGCTTTGCAAGTACTTGGCTGCTTCTAGCTAAACACTTTTAGGGCCATTTTTTCAAAGTGGAACTTGGCTCTGTTTACAGAAATTTTCTTTTTTTGATTCACGTTTACAGAAGCATATCAAAAGATTGTTGCATGGGCCGTAAACTTCGAAACTTCTTGAACGTTTTTAGGGTTGCGCAATAAAAAAAAACCTTATAAGATCACTCATATGTCAGTCTATCTGTCTCTCTAGCACAGATGTTTATATATATATATATATATATATATATATATATATATATATATATACATATATATATATATATATATATATATATATGTGTGTGTGTGTGTGTGCGTGTATATATATCCCTCCTCTCTGATTTCCTCTTTTCCTGCCACAGTTGTGAAAACTTATATGTTGAGAAATAAGATACAAAAACTAAAACAAGCTAGGCTTGTTTTGTGGACGCTTTGTATACATTCATATTTTTTGAGGATCTCATCATTTTAAAACACAGTAACTTAGTGTAAGTTCGCGGCAAGAGAAGTTTCACTTCCCAGATAGTTTCTGCAACCAAATGGTTTCATCGCGAAATAAAGCCATGAACATTTCACCAAAGATATTATACAATGGGAAACAAAGATTCTGAAATAGAACATGGCGGCATCATGAAATGAGAAATAATAAATGAAAGTAACAAAAAATTATTAAGAAATTTCAATAGATTATTCACATTTTCCCATCGTGTATTAGAATAATCAATATATATTTATTCATTTTTATTCGTTAAACTTTTGGCAGAATGGTTATGTTCATCACGTCAAGTTTTGTAGATGAGTAATACATTAAAGGATGTGTCGCCATTTCTCGCTTTCAGCTGTTCCTGGTGCATACATGTAGGGGAACATCCATAGCTGCCACGACCTGATCTATTCATCTTATCCCTCACGTGATCTGGTGACTTCCAGTTTACCCTGTAAGGGTTGTGCGTTGGCTAATTTACCCTGCACATGTTGGCGTTCAATACTACCCTTGATATGTCGCGGCACTTGTCCGAAAAATTTCATTATACGAGTTTGTACAATATTGTACAAACGCAGCCTGACGCCGATTGTTTGTGGTATGGGTGCATTAGTACGAAACTTAATCCATGATACTCCAAGCAATCTTCTCCAACACTACATTTCCTGGGGCGTATATCTTTCTTCTTTGATTTTCACTTAATGTCCACGCTCTGCGGCATAGAAGAAAATGGAGCGAAACTAATACTCGAACGAGTCGGGTTTTCATTGTTTATGTGATTTTCCTGTTCTTCTAGATATTTCTCAGCTCATCCATAGCAGACCTAGTAATCGTCATACGCTTTTTAATTTCATCAGTACATTTATTATTGAAAATTAATGCCCTCAAACAAACGTATGATTTAATCAACTCGCAATTCGCTATTGTGCTATTTCGGCCATGTTATCGTTAGCTCGGTCAACAAGTATCATTTTGTCTTATTGCAAATAATTTACAATCGGAATGTATGGCCAATGTTTTCCATCCTTTGCAGTAGACTTTCTTTATAACGAGTACTAGTTGCGAATAAGGTGTTATCATTCGCAAATAGCAGATTCGAAATTTTTGGGCCACCGATCGTAAACGAATTATTACTAAATGTCTCGTTAAAGAATATCGTAATCCGATTACGAAAGAAGTCTCCTCCTTATCTCCTCTTATCCATGTCTGCCGACTGAAAAATTCATTTATCTCATTACCTGACAAATGACTTTTATTAAATTCTATATTTAGCGACTGAAAAATTGGCTGAGAAAGAAATACCTATCATTGCGATTTTTTATACTACAAAAGATTGGACATAAATTGACTTGGTTCACTTGTAATAGAAATGAAAAATGGAACTCTTATAAAATCACACACGTATCTGTCTGTCTGCCAGACTGTCAGTCAGTTTTCTGTAAAACTATGCCAAAACAAAAACTTAAATTTTTTGATAGTAATACTTAATAAGCCAATCTTATCACCCTACGTATTTTGCACTAGCTAACTTTTTTAAATAGTCATACAAGAATTAGAGACTCCCGTTTAAATAAGTACACATTTTTTTTTATTATTTACATCATGTGGAAGGCTCTTATTCTGAGGAATACAAAATTGTTTCATTATTTTAAATTGCTTATTTAAGATATTCGTATATATGTGCAATAAATCAAACCCCCCCTCCCTAATGAACCAAAAATCATGAAAAAGACTGGGTTGGCAAAATCTGATTGGAAAATTATAGGAAATAAAAGAAATTATCGAATGTCTTATCATTTTTGAAATATGACCCATGTTTTACGCCTCTGAAAGAAATATTAATATTAATTAATATTAGTAAATAGTTTAATAGAAATACAATGTACTCCTAAATATTTATAAGTGCTTAAATGTGTTCAAAAGCCTTCGAGTGCCCATTATACGCGTGATTGACAGGTTTTCAATTTCAAAATCCGATAAAAAGATATTATACTGACAAGGATACATACTCAAGCATAATTAGCCATAAACTCGCACTTATTGGTCATTATTGCTGTTGAGACAGACATATTATGATCCCAATACAGTGCTGTAAAATAATAGGAAATATTAATAAAAATTAATAATATTTTTAATATATACTTCGTGACACCGTCTTTATAAATAATCTAAAGACATTTCCGTCAACGGCCTCTTGGAAAATGTTCTTTGGTAAAAGCGGCATGATGTAATACCTATTATAGCTACGTATAACCAATAACACGCCCGGCACAATCGTTTCGTGTTAAGTGCTGTCACGTTGCGATGTACTGTAAATCAGCTCGAGTCCTTTGTCATTAGCGTCAACGTCAATAATTCACCCGCTGTGCATGCGGCTTAATGCGCACTTGTCGAGCGGCGTCCACTAACTACGACCATTAACCCGTCTGCTTTTTATTTACTGCGCATTGTCCATGAGTTTGTAGTATTGAATGCGATGCTGCGTGTGAGTTTATCGATGTTGCTTGATGTTTTAGCGCTGATGTTAAAAAATCAAGCAACATCGAGTCCATGGTAAGAACTCAAACTGTATGCCCTGTCCTTTGGTGATGAAGAAGGATAGGTTCCTTTATCATCGTCAAAGGACAGGATCCTTCATGAACATCAAAGAACATGTTCCTTCATCATGGTTAAGGGACAGGTTTCTTCTTCATCACTAGGACAGAGCATATAGTTTGAGATCTTACCATGGACTTTATCGATGTTGCTTTATGTTTTAACATCAGCGCTAAAACATCAAGCAACATCGATAAACTTCAATACTACGAACTCATGGATAATGCGCAGTAAATAAAAAGCACAGACGGGCTAATGGTCGCAGTTAGTGGACGCCGCTCGACAAGTGCGCAGTAAGCCGCATGCACAGCGGGTGAATTATTGACGTTGACGCTAATGACAAAGGACTCGAGCAGATTTACAGTACATCGCGACGTGACAGCACTTAACACGAAACGATTGTGCCGGGCGTGTTATTGGTTATACGTAGCTATAATAGGTATTACATCATGCCGCTTTTACCAAAGAACATTTTCCAAGAGGCGTTGACGGAAATGTCTTTAGATTATTTACAAAGACGTTGTCACGAAGTATATATTAAAAATACCATTAATTTTTAGTAATTTTTCCTATTCTTTTACTGGCATCATAACATGTCTGTCTCGATAGTAAAAACGACCAATAAGGGCGAGTTTGCTGTTAATTATGCTTCAGTATTTATCCTTGTCAGTATAATATCTTTTTATCGGTTTTTAAAATTGAAACCTGTCAAGCACGGCTATGATAGGCACTCGGAGGGTTTTGAACCCATATATATATCAACAAACGTATGATTGAATCACCTCGCAGTTCGCTATTGTGCGATTTCGGCTTTTGAACACATATATATATCAACAAATGTATGATGATATATATATCTTTCAGAGGTGTAAAACATGGTTCATATCTCAAAAATGATAAGATATTTAATAATTTCTATTATTTCTATATTATATATATATATATATATATATATATATATATATATATATATATATATATATATATATATACTATATATTCTATATTCAGAAATGAGGAAGGGAAAGTGTGATTTATTGCGCATTTATTAGAATATCTTAATTAAGCAATTAAACAAAACGAAACAATTTCTTATTCCTCAGAATAAGAGCTTTCCACATGATATAAACAATAAAACAAATTGTGTACTTATTTACCCCGTCTTTATTTCTTGTACGACTATTTAAAAAAGTTAGCTAGTGAACAATACGTGGGGTGATAAGATTGGCTTATTAAGTATTACTATAGTAAAGTTTTTGTTTGTATTTTAAGTTTTTGTTTCGCATAATTTTACAGAAAACCGGATGACAGTCTGGCAGACAGACAGATACGTGTGTGATTTTATAAGAGTTCTATTTTTTATTTCTCCTACAAGTAAACCAAGTAAATTTATTTCCAAACATTTTTAGTATAAAAATCGCAATGATAGGTATTTCTTTCTCAACCAATTTTTCAGTCGCTAAATACAGGATTTAATAAAAGTCATTTGTCAGGTAACGGCAAAATTGAATTTTACAGCCGGCAGATAGGGATAAGAGGAGATAAGGAGGAGACTTCTGTGGTAATCGGATTACGATATTCTTTAACGAGACATTTAGTAATAATTCGTTTACGATCGGTGGCCCAAAAATTTCGAATCTGCTATTTGCGAATGATACCACCTTATTCGCAACTAGTACTCGTTATAAAGAAAGTCTACTGCAAAGGATGGAAACGTTGGCCATCCATTCGGATTGTAAATTATTTTCAATAGGACAAAAATGATGCTTGTTGATCGTGCTAACGATAACATGGCCAAAGTCGCACAACTAGCAAATTGCGAGGTCATTCAATCATACGTCTGTTTAAGGGCATTAATTTGTAATAATAGCGGATGTACTGATAAAATCAAAAAGCGTATGACGATTACTAGGTCTACTATGGATGAGCTGAGAAAGATATGAAAGAACAGTAACATCACATAAACAATGAAAACCTGACTCGTTCGAGCATTAGCTTCACTCCATTTTCTTTTATACTGTAGAGCGCGGACATTAAGTGAAAATAAAAGGAAAAAGATATACGCCCTGGAAATGTAGTATTGGAGAAGAATGCTTGGAGTATCATGGACTGAGATTCGTACAGATGCACTCATACCACAAGAAATCGGTGTCAGACTGCCTTTGTACAATATTGTACAAACTTGTATTATGAAATTCTTCGGACAAGTGTCGCGACATATCAACGGTAGTATTGAACGCCAACATGTGCAGGGTAAAATAGCCAACGCACAATCCTTACAAGGTAAATTGAAAGACACTAGATCACGTGAGAGAGCAGGGATAAGATGGATAGATCAGGTCGTGGCAGCAATGGATGTTCCCCTACACGTGTGCACCCAACGAACAGCTAAAAGCGAGGAAGAGCGACAACTCCTTTGATGTGTCATTCATCTGCAAAATACTTGACGTGGTGACCACAACCATTCTGCCAAAAGTTTAACGAATAAAAATGAATAATTTTATGATTATTTCAATACACGATGCGAAAATGTGAAATTAAATTTCTTAATAATTTTTTTAATGCTTTCTTCTTATTTTTTGATGGTGCCATGTCCTATTTCAGAATCTTTGTCTTCCATTCAGACTTTATTTCGCGATGAAACTATTTGGTTGAAGAAACTATCAAGTGAAACTTCTCTTGCCGCGATAGTTTAAGTTCCTATGTTAAAAAATTATGAGATAGTAAAGAAAATTTCAATTTACGCAAAGCGTCCTAAAACGAAGCCTAGCTTAATTCAGTTTTCGTTACAATCTTATTTCGCAACATATAAGCCTAGACAACTATGGCAGGAAAAGAGGACGATAGAGAGGAGATAGTTTAACAACTGAAGGTCAAAGGGAAGTGGGCAAAGCGGGAAGAATGGGAAAGGATGAAAGGAGAAGCCGAGAACGTGATGCGAGAAACAAGAAGGGAGTATGATGGGCATAGAGTCAAAAGGAGAAAGTTGAAGAGACAAGAGAGCAGGTTATATAAAAATGGAGGCGGAGAGGGAGGATTTTACGTAAATAAAATTTTGTTATATTTATTACACGATTACCATTATATTTCCATTTTCTCTTCAAAGTAATAAAGAACTTTTATATATAAGACACGTGGAAACCAAATACTAATTTTTAATGGTTTGATCGTCTCTTATTTTTTAACAATAATGCATCTACATCAATACCAATAATAATTAATAACGGCGAGTTTGCGATTTCAAATTTCATTGATTCATAATAAGATTATCTGTTATCTCTGGCTTTTATTATTCTTCTATGAAACAATTTAATAAATAGAATATATCTGATCTGAAAACTACTTGGTGATTATTTACCGGCAGTAAGACTAACGGTATATATCAAATCAATGAGTAATATTGATATAATGAGTAGTATGTTAAATACATCTAATTAAAACACACCGGTCACGGGATCAAATTAACATTATGATTGCGAAATTCAGTGACCTTCTTATTTATTCAAAATTACAAACGATAAAGGAAATAGAAAATTATCACGGCGCCTGTTTCTGCTGTAACATTTTTAATTTCAGACGAGTTTAGTTTCCAATTTGTTTCCGAACTTCCATAATTATAAGTTGTTGAAATTTCACTAAGGGAAAAGATATACCGTTTGGATGTAGGCTACCTTAATACTAGAGTAAAGGGTTAAAAGAAACATTATTTTTGTAAGTAGGGGTCAAAGAATCCTTCAATTATCCAAGAAAATTATTCTAGACGACTGCCTGATATACGCTGATATGTAGTTACTGCGGATTTATGGTGATTTGAAATCGGGTAGTCATAAATTATAGATTCCTACTGTATTCAACTATATTTAAATCAACTCTAGAATTAAAATAAATAGCATATAAAATAGCATATATTTGTTCTAGTTTATAATTGTAAATTTTAGATAATACCATTCTTTTAGCATAAACTATTTTAAAAAATGTCATTTCCCCCATCCGCGTCTATAATTCATGCAATTGGAGCTCATTTCAAAGTGGATTTGTGTGGAATATGATGTTCCATGCTGATGTTCCATGCTGATGTTCCATGTACTTATATCGGTGCGTTATCCTTAATCCTATTTCTCGCTAGCGATAAAGTACCGACCCTTTCTTTAAAGCCGCCAAAGAAGGCATTTTTATAAATTAGGTAAAATCTAATCGCAAAATATCCCTACTCCAGTTTTTCAAGGTTAAACTTTTTGAGGCATTCGACATTTCTTTTCCTTTTTGTGCTGATTTGCTTTTTATAATCTTAAAAGCTTATGTTTTAATGCTATTTACAGCTTATAAGGATCTCAAAAATATAAATCTGTATTTTTCTTGATTTCAGATAGTATATCTCCAGAGACATAGAAAAATATGCAAAAAACATGTCACCTTCCCTTTTGCTCCGAAAGTTTTATTCAATCCAAGACATTTAAATTAAACCTAAATGAAAATAAAACAATGTTTTAGAAGCCTATGCAAAGCTTGTAGAGAAATTATAACAATAATTCTAGCCACCATTAATTTTGAGGCATTTCCGATAATACACATTCCGCCCTTACTTTAATATATCACTCATAATTACTCGTAAATATTGATTGCGCTAAAAAGTCTACATTAATTAATATATATATTATAGGGATATACATAACTTGGACTGTAAAATTTTTAGGGTTCCGTAGATAAATGGGAAAAACGAAAATCTTATAATTACGTCCTGTCCGTTTGTCTGCCTGTCAGAGACATTTTGCTCAGAGATTATTGGAACTGCATAGATGAAATTTGAATCGTAGTATCTTCTATGAACCGTTATACAATGGTATAATGGAATTATTAAATAAAAATTTTATTAGGGGTGGCACTCGATGCTTTAAATAAGAGATGAAAAAAATCCAGTGCGCATAGGCGTGTAAGGTATCGGTAAATAGGTCTTAAAAATGATATGGAGGTTCCAAAACAACTTTTTCATTTAAGTCAGTAGTTGCTTTGATATGCGTTTCTGAATTCTTAAGTGTGTTTCCCCCCCTATCTCAAACTTTTCATCTAACGTGTATAAAATTCGGAAAGCGTTAAGGTAGTGGAACTTAAAATAAAATTTCAACGAAAATTGGTTTGAAAAAGATATGTAGCTTTTGACATATATGATATTTTCTGTGCTGACCGCAGCAACGAGTTTGTTTTTCGCAGGGTCTTTGAGAAATACAAACTTGCAAGTTTAATATTATTTAGTACTACGGAACCCTTCGAACGTGAGTCCAACGCGCACTTGGAAGGTTTAATTTATTTCTTTCTGTAATTTGTAAAATATATTTATTTAGTTAATCGTATAAATTTACATGTTATGAAATATGTACTTACCAATTTCATATACCCCTCTTTTTTCTTAAATAAATAAAATCTTGTTGAGATTCGTTCTTAGATTTTGATCTATTCCCGTTGTAACTATATATTAAATTCTCAAGATAAACGCTTAATTAAAAAATTATTTTACGTTTACAAAGAATTTGTGGGTGATAAATACATGGCAATACATATGCGTATTTATTTAGTTTAAAGCCACATGAATATGGTCGTATAATGTTATAATAGAAGTCATATTCTTATTATGTCATATTCTTATTATGTCATATTCTTATTATATTATATTATATGATACAGTACTCTAATTATAACGTCACCTACTCTAATTATAACGTCACAATAACTGCCACTCTTCAACGTAAAATTTAAAAAACCAAAGTTGATTTGGATTTTGTACTATCAATAAAAGATAAATTTAGTCCTAATTTTAGTTCTATTTTTTGCATTACATTTCAATATACATGAATAATAAGTTGTAATATTATGACATTTTAATGAAAATGTAATACGATTCATACAAGGCTATGTACATATATGTTATATCAGATAAATTAAAGTTGAGGAAATTCAAACTTTGCAATCAAGAGATGACATCAAGATCGAAACGGAAGCAGTTTTTGACGCTACGCCCACGCCTCGTCGCTTGGCGCTAATCTAGTATGGGAGCGATTGAGAGCAGCGACACTCGACGCCGACGCCACTCGGTGAGACGCGGGTCGACGTCGAACGCGCGCCGCTCTAATTAATATTTTAATTCGATGTAGATCCGCGCGACGATATCAATCGGCCGACGCAGCAACCGATAATTACGTTTACTTTTATTTATCTTATCTTATTGTAATGAGATTCATCTACAAGAAGTATTTAAATATTACAGAGTTCTAAGATGGTGGTTAAATATGATTAGGAACGATAGAGGTGCAGTAATAGTGGAGAACTTTTGAAGTAATAACGTCTTATAATGCGGTAGGGGAGGAGCTCATGTGCGGGTAGGAAAAATGAAAAGGGTGTAACACTATACACAGTCGAGCAGACTGTTGAAAAGAGAGACCATTGCAGTGTCATCCGATAAATTAGTTCAATATGCCTCGTCATTATTGCTCTACATATGTGCTTGAGGCGGGTGGGGGAAAGACCGAAGCATATTTTCGAGCGCGCCTTGGTTCACTGTTGCTTATTGTGTGAGCTAGTGCATCGTGTGATTACAGCGAGACTACTTCTAATATTACATTGATGAGTAGAGTGAACGAAATAAATACAAATTATGGCATTGGATAAGTATTAGTATTTTTTTATTTGGAAAGTTACTAATTTCCAATACTTAAAATTTTGCTTCATTGTTGAGATTTGATTTTGGTTACGAAAAATGAATACAAATATTCCTTCAATGCCGCCGTCTGGTATTTATTTCATTAACTTCACTCACTGAGGTCGTAATAAAATTAGTCTCATTATAATTACAAGACGTCCTAAGTCACATTATGAGAAAGGGTAAACTGAAACTTGCTCGAAAACAACTGCCGTTTTATTATAACGACTTCCAAAGGGACGTTGTCATTCACAAATCTCAGCAGTGTGAACAATAAATAGCCACACCCGATATTTATTCATTATTGTTTCTTCCGATATATGAACAACAAAAAACTAAGTTTATTTAGAATTGACTACTTACTAAAACATAATTTAATGCAATTTTATTCTTCTTTATTTTCAATTTGATTTTATCTTATATAACTCAGTCAGCAATAGGACAGAGTTCTGCTTATATTGTTTTATTCCATCGTCAGCGACTTACTGCGACTGCTACCTTAAAAATGTTTACCAAAGTAATCCATTTTATTTTGTGTTATGTTTTTAAAATTCTTATGAAATTAAATTAGTATACTTACCAAAAATAAAACCTTTATATTCCAAAAATATGATCTTTATAATCTGTAGAGAAATAAAAGAATAAAGTTAAATGTGTGTGTTAGAGAAGTTTCCAGTGAAAGTTATCGGTTGAGGTTTCCATGATTTACATTCATTCACGCTTCTTTTTGAGATAGAAAAAAAATAAGAGATATGGCAAAACTAAATTGGAACTTTTTATTGGAAAGTCAACGGATTTAAATTGTCACTTACTTTGATTTACAAGAAGTAACGCTGGACAAAATTCAGGAAAAAATTAAAAATCGACCTTAACTTTACTGGACACCTGCAAGTAAGTGTACCAAAATTTCACTATTTTTATATTTATCCAGTTCGAAAATCTTATTTTTACTGGGCCACCTAAGTCTAAGTAAGCATTTGGGCATGGTTATGTTGCGGTTTGCGTATTCAGTTTCATGTCATTTTATGGAATTATCTATCATTGTTGTTTAACTCACTTTAGTGTGAAAAGTAAATTTTATTATACGTTAAGATGTACCAATTGTAGGAAATAAATATTGAGATTTCATACGATATATTAATTAGAATCGATGTTTCTAATACTTTTTCGTTTTACATTATAAAATTCACTTTTTGGAATATACAGATTTTTTTAATATACAGCTTTCTAAAGCTATCCGGATTACATGGTCTTTAGTAATCGAAATATTAGAAGATACTTCGGTTGTAATAGATTCATAAGCTCTCTTTGACAATACGCGCCAGACGTTTAACAAATATTCAAAATATTTCTCCAAATTGTAGGGGAAAATAGTGAATATCCGAAGGAAATATCTGTTTAGTTTTTGGGTACTAACATCGATACTAATATAATAAAGAAGTTAAGTCGAAGATAATTTTGTAAAACTTGCCAAATCGATTATAAAAATTATTTGACTGATGAAAAGGTGCACTAATATTCTAACATGGACTATATTTTATAAGGTAAAATTCAAATAGTAAAAGTCGGAGAAAAACACCTATATCTTACAAGAAAATTTATGGGAAAAATAAAACTGTAAATGATGCTCAGAAAAGCTTTTACTAATTGAAAAGCATTGCGGAATGAAAAGTAAAAAAAGAATCGAACTCATTTTCGGGATTCACGTAAACTAAGTCATGAACTAACGCTAGTTTGTAATAAAATCAGAAATAAATATGATAGGATGCTCAAGAGCATGCAGTTTACAAGGATAAGCAGCGCTTATATTTGTCGCAAGTGTTGCTGGATCGATCTAACTTCGGTTGTGTTCAACCCGAGCTGGGTATTATTTTTTGCCTTGGAGGGATTTATTAAAAAGTAAATTAGTTTTGTTGTAAAAAAGTAAAACTTTTCGTACCAAATATTTTTTTTAAATATTCACATGTTTTTAAAAGGAGTCACTTGTTGCTATCGGTAATAAGCTTTTACAGTATAATAATCGTCAGTAATAAAAGTAACAAATTACTATCAATAATAAAGGTTAATTAGTTAATAATAAGCGTTCTATATTTGAATCAGTAAAAATACTAATAATCTAAGCTGGAATAATAATCTAACTGCTGGTCTTATTTGCATCAGTTAAAACTATATGGAGATACAATTACTTTGTTTCCAAATTTATCCTATGACTTAAAACCCACAAAGACTGTCCATGCACAAAGTTGCTTCCCACGGTACACTTAGAAGCAGTGAACAAAAAGGTAATTGTTTGCAAATGACATCGAAACAAATACAAACCAACATATAAAACTGATATAAGTATACACGTGAGTTTATTGACTAGTTAGTGAGCAATAGTAAAGTGCACATTTATGCTTTATCAGGCATGCCGGAGTTCATCTTAAGTGAAGAGCCTGAAAAGGGAAAAAATCGCCACTTATTTCGGTAGATTCAAACCAGCAAGCATTAAAAAAAATAAAAAAAAGCGAGTCGATTACATAAAGGTTAAAAAAACAACGTGCCTTGTTTACAATTATATATGAAATAAATTTCATTAAATTGTCAAATAAGATTGAATACGAGAATTTCTAAAGCGAATATTTCGCTAAATATAGTGGCATGTTGAACCGGTTCTAGGATCAACTTTTTTAAGTTTTTGAAGAAAAATAGATGTCATCTTTGTAATATTTAAAATATTAATGAGCAAAACACAAAATAAAAAAATGTGTGGATAAAATTAGCTATACAAAAAAAGTTAACAATGTTGTGTATTCTACGAGTGCATCGGGAAATGCTGTACCATTGGCTTTCATGTTCCCAGAAAAAATTCTGGATGGGGCACTTCCTTCCTTCATGGGATTTGTAATCGATGCAAGTCGCAAGAAGTCTGAACCATTTTCAGACTGGTTTAAATATTCCAAACGTCATGCAAAACCTAACATGACGGCAATTATTATTTTATCTATCTCATACCACCTTGACCGCAATCAACTTTTATTGAAATAATTTTATGGACAAATTTGTATTCTCCTACACAGCACACTTAAAAGATAGCACACATAAAAAGAACCTTCATTTTTTGCTTCATTTCAAGAAATGTTGTGAGAACAGATGCTAAATCATCCTACTAAGTCCACTAACCAATGCCAATTTGCAATGTTATTCGATGCTGCCTGTGCTAAAACTGCAAAACTTAAAATGCTAAAAATACAGTTACACCAGACGTCGCACAATACCCTCAAAGCAACGCAGTGAACACCTTATTCGGCTTTGAATATTGAGCGACACGAATATTATTTCGCAGAAAAAAAATTTTTAATGGTAGTAATTCAGTATTTTTTAATGGAGATTGTCTTTACAATGAAACGTTTAAAAGTAATTATTTTGGATTTGGATTCACAAAATCTCAAAATTTAAAAATATTTTGTTGTTGAAAAATAAATCATTTTTCAGTAACAAAGATCCAAATCAAAAAATGTTTTAGATTAGTGTCACCTTTTATTTTGAAGGCGAATCCGAAAAAATCTTACCATATTAATTTTGATAAATTTTCTCTGAAATGTGAATTTAAAATTCTAGAGCACATACACATACTCTATTGGGAGATGTACCGCAATAGAAATTTCGATATCTAGTTAAGACAGTTCTTAACAAACTCTTACATGTAGATACTTATTTAAGAGATAACACCAAATGTGCTAGTCAAGCTAGCTAGCAAGTAATCGAACACGTATGGAGTATCAGTGTCTACATCTACCCTATTTTCTGCAGCCAACAAGATGTAGCTGTATCTATCCTTTCACCTGCAGGTAACAATACGAAACGAGTGTCAGTACAGATTAATAGAAAATAAAAAAAGGAAAGTTCGCTATGAGCCTAATAGAAATTATGAAAATATTTGTATATTTTCAGATAGGAACGCCAAATTCAGCATAAATACAGAGATAGATAAAAAAGAAGATAAAATAATTACTATATTAATGTTTTATTTTTATTAAGAAATGATTATGAAGAAATGGATTATGTAAACAAGGCCTTTGTAATTATAATAGTATCTTTAAAATCCTGGGTATTGTGGACGCATGTGTGAATCTTTTGTAAGTCAGTGTTAAATAAAATGCCATAACCACGCTCGTCTATGCATGTAATAAAAAATTAAAAAATAAATCATAAAATCAAAAGTTAAAAAAATCCAGTCTGTGTATTGAATGTTTTCAAGTTAATCTAACTACTACCTATTAAAGATACGCTACTAAGCCTGAAACAATAGTTTTTAGAATGTTTGTCTGTCTGCGTGCATCTTCGTATTGTACGCTAACCTCAGCAATGACTGAACCGATTTGTATGTAGTTTATTTAGATTAGCTTGGGCTAACATTTAGACTGGTTTCATTTCAATCGGTTCATAAATAAAAAAGATGCGTTAATATTTAATTTATGTTCGTCGTGTACGCTAATATCAGAATCGGTGATTTGACTGCCAACGCCATCTATAAGCATTTTGAATAAACTTTATGCTCATAAAGTTCTGAGGGAAAAATAAAGAAAAAAAAACAAAAAATCACTAATTTTTTTCTTACTCCTAAAGTCACACAAACGAAGTTGCGAGTACAGCTAGCATTTTATATAATAACAAGAAGTTAATTTTATAATTAAAAGAAATATAACAAATATCACTACTAATTAATGTCATATGCTAAATCCCAATATTTATTCCCTCCTATTGGTATATCTTAACCTATTATAAAGCCTGCCTTTTTACAGTCAACTTGGTTAGGCAACAATGACAGCAAATACCATAAAATGATATAAAACAGAATATGTACCGCAACAACACCACATCGAAACGCTAATAGGTGACAGACTAACCCAAACAAAATAATGGTTTTCGACCGAATAAATATAAAAGTAGTCACTTATTTAACAGTATTTAGTAAAAATAAGGTCGCTTTTCTTATTTTTTTCCTGATTTTGGTCGAAAATGGCTGCCTATAAATCAAAATAAATAGCGACAAAATTGAAACCCGTTTACTTCCCAACAAAAAGATTGTTTTTACTTTTGTTGTATCTCTTGTTATTTTTGAGATAGTCCGGCATGAGTGAATATAAATCACGAAAACCTCAACTGATAACGTTCACTGGCAACTTCTCTGATACACACACTTAACTTAATTCTTATATTTGTCCACGTATTACACAAATAATATTTTGGAATTTCAAAAACATAACACAAAATAAAAACAGATAAGAAGTTAATAAATTATTGCTAAAAAATAAATACCATAACACAAACAGTCTACGTCATACAAATCATAGGTCATACAAATCATACGTCTTACGCATCACACGTGTTATGAACATATCATATTACCCTTCGAAGGATCTGCATGCTTACGTACCAAGAAAGATTTACTGCTCGCTCAACCACTCATCCTGGTTACAACGGATACAAAGGACTCCTTTCATTAAGTTCAGGGAAGTTCATTAAATATTCCATTATCCAGAGAAAGTTTACTGGCCATGTATGTAGCACTTCCTGGTTGCAAAGCGTTCCTTTCATAAAACAGAAATGTTCTGCATTCCGACTCCGCACGTCACAGGATATAAAAACCGTCCTTAATAAGCTTAAAATCTTTATTATCAAAACTTTGTTAAGTTAACACCTTTGTATTAAGCTTCTCAATAATTATATACACACGGTAAACGTTTTTATTTCTATTTCTTTAACTTAAAAATAACATCGAAACATAATTCACATAAAACACAATATTTATGACATTCGAATTTTTGTAAGAGTTAATTATTTCTGGAAACTTCACTTCTAACTTTTGAAGTGAACACAATTTTTGTTTTACTGAAAGGGTAGTTTCTTAATAAAATGAATTAGGTAGTTGTATTCAACCTGATAAATGCCTAGATTTAATTACGACTTAAAAGTATTTCATTTATGACCGAGGTCTTACCGAATTCGGCATTCAGAATCGGCTCCCATCGGTAAAAGCCATAAATCTTATCGCACGTGACATAGTTCTGAACTTCATTTTCACCATTAGCTATACTAGAGAGGAAAACGGCTGCAAAAAAGTTGAATACAATGGGCCACAATTTACTCGCCTTAACTATCGTATTGAACCCCTAGATGGTGGTGACTTAGCGACAACGAAAAAGATAAAAGACGATTATATGGATCCAGGATCACTTGCGATAGTTTTCGATGAGGCCCGCTCAGTACAACCTCGTTCATGGAAAAACAAAAGAAAACAGAGTAAAGCAAATATTCTCCTAAGTTACTGTAATATATAATTATTAAATTAATCATATTTTGCCAAAAATATTTTATATAAGCTTTTAAAACTACATATTTGCGACTGTATACTGTGTTACCTCAAAAAACCACAGTTTGTAGAGTGGTGTATATAAAGTCAATGATTGCTTTACCTAATTATACAACATTCATTCTCGATTACTTAAAAAAAAATTAAAGTGTATGGATCCTTTATTAAAGGAAATTTTATGGATTTAAATTTTGTGTTTGGCTTAAGGTATGATAAAACTAATGATCTAAAATGAATAATAGGAGGGTTTTGAGGAATCTTGAAAGGTACAAAAAATCAACCCTAATTTCAGCGGCTGAAGCTCACCTCGAATTCCCAGAGACTTTATAATCATCAATATATACATCTATAGCATTTTAGTCCTTTATTACTTGACTAACATCATCCCGTCATATTCCTGACTTGGTAAATTACAAATTAAATTAATTAAATATAAACAATTTTTGATACGCTTCATAAATTTTCTAATTTCTATTTTAACATAGTTTTGAAGGAGGAAAATAAATTTTAACTCTCAATTCACAATATTATATTGAATTTTATTAAAACTAAAAGCAGTTAAGTTGTTACAAAACAAAATATCGTTTTATTTCATTTAAACAGCACTGTATATCCGCTTCAAAGCCTTTTGTATCCTCTTATCGAACTAAAGAACAGTTGTGTCACACTAAATTAATTTTTGTAGGCATTTCAAATTATCATCATATTTATCTCTTTTGGTGACGTACTAAATATTTAGTCGGAAATTATAGAAGTGGGAACAAATACAATTAATTACCATAGAAAATATCACTGAAAAATAATAACCGCTCACAATTTTTTCAATAACACAAACGAATTAAAAAAAAAACAAGAAATTAAATAAGCAGAAAGGATCACGTAAAGAGTATTTCTAAATTTTATTTTTTGACAACCGTTTCTTCAAAATAAGAACAATTTTCAAATGGAGTTTTGTTATTAAAATAATTACGAGCAGAATTGTTTTACAGTTTAATGTTAACCACACCCGGCGACAATTTAGACTTGGTCTCGTTACCTTGTTGTGAGACGGTCGACTATGCCATGGCATTTGATGCTTCCGTACTTCCCCCAAGTAGCTTCTTAGACTCTCAGTGTAATTTAACGAGACATTCAAAATATTGCTCCACGTATCATATGCTGCACTATACCCAGCCTTATGCTCACCGGGTCAATATTGGTTTTAGATTTAAACGTGTTGTGAAAATTACAATTTAGTGAAAATTATAAGGAAAATATTTTTGTTGTTGTTACGTCGATAACTATGATTTCGATAAAAAACACAAAATACAAAGCGGAATTTTTTTTTAAAAATATCGTTTATTACAAAAAGAAATGATACTTTCGAGTTTTAATGTTCGAGAAGAATAACCAAAACTTAATTAAAACTAACATTTTATGCAAACTAAGATAGCAGGTACGTTAACTCAGTAATTATTATTTTTTGTTGTAAAAAGTTAATTACACATTAAAAGATGTGAACAAAATTTTTCATTTTTCATTTAATAAAATATGTTTTCCCCGTTGTAACAATCGACAAGAAAGAACTATAAATGATGAAAATATCAAAATACTTGGTCAAAAGTCAACATCGTTATAGGTCTCTTAGGATTTCCAACTGCCATTCTAAAATCATGAATGTCGCGCACTAACAATTCCCCAGCAGCCCAAAACTGAATGATTTATTAAGAGCATTCATTACCAGCGGCGAGGGAGAGATTCAGAAAGCGGTGGCTCCGCGGAAAGGTCGTGTCGCGCCGCTTGCATCTCACTTTACTGTTACATAATTGAATGATACGCTCTCACTGCCGCTATCGATCTGATACGAGCAGAGAGCTGTGCCAGCTTTGATGTTGGCTACACTCATCTTGTATATGAGTGTACATATGATTAGATATAGCGCCCCCTTTTAGTAAAAAAGAGCCGCCTTTTTTATACTTGGATACTTCTTCACAATTTTCATAATAAAATTTCCTGGTAAACAGTAAAAGAATATTGAATTCAGTAAAAGGAGTAATGGCATAAGTGTACTATATATGCAATTAAGCCTAGCTTGATAGAATAAAAAAGCCAGAAGATATTTGTCGAAGAAAATGTGGTAGAGAAAAATATTTTGATGAAAATCGATTAAGTAGAATATGTCATATATTCTTAATGACGTATAAAGGAAATACGATAAACGATATCAATCTTATCATTTCTTCATTTCTTGTTATATCGCATATGAGTAGAGAATCTTCCATCTATCCCTTATATCACATGATCGATAGTGATCCAATGTTTCAATATATGAAACTGGACACTACATTGAGTCAAGGTTTAAATCATGGTCGGTTACTAATGACGGTTTGAAAGCTCTAAAAACTAAGCACTATCTGTTATCGCAAACGGCATGAAAATTATTTCAATGGTCATAGAAATTAAATTATGCTAAGCAAATTACCATTTTTTATAACGTGACATCAATGCCATTGTTGAATGAAGCGTAATAAGTGGCTTATTATTTATCGCAAACAAATATTTGTGATAAGCTTTTCATTCAGCTGGGCATTCGATCCAGCAAGTAATAACATACAGTCAGCGAGATGCCATTATGCCCCAGCTTGATAAATTTTTCGATTCATTCGCGCTTGACTAGTCGTGGTCACTTACCCGATGTAGCGAAAAATTATACAAAGGAGATCAATGGGTGCCCTTAGTTCACTTACTATATATTTCATTAATGCAGAGTAAGCTGAATCATATAGAACCCATTTAAAACCGAGTGCAGTATAACTATAGCAAGTGTCCAAAAGAAATACTTGCGATTCTATGAATAAAACCTTCTATTTATATCCCTTTTCCATTTCCTACTAATTTTTTCCTGGAATGTTTATTTTTATAACTCAGAAAAATGAGTATAATTGCATTTAACACTAATATAGGTTTAATTAGTGATCCAACAGCGGCGAAGTCTTCTCCCTACAGAGGCACATACTGCAATCTACAATGCAATCAATGCAAAAGCAAAGTGTAATCTGTGTACACTTCTCCTGCATTCTAGCCTTTAACTTAACAGGTTGCCATTTGTTTCCCAGTTTGCTCAAAGAATTTTATTCCCAATCTGAAGAAGAGGTAACATGTCTAAAATTATTTTTTTTAAAGCGGACTAAAACTAGTGGAGGCTTCGATTTTAAAAGGCAAGTCTAAATTTAAACCAAAGATTGTGCCAAAATTTCGTTGTCGAATTTTATGACCCAAAAGTAGAAAAATCAAGTCGTACAATGTGTGGTAGGAAATTAAAATAATGTTTTTTTACTTGGATATCGTTCATGATTATTTTTTAAACCTAGATTAGACGGTATACCATCATGCTGTCTTTTATACTGGATATAGTTTTATTTAACAGATTTTGTACCTTGTTCTTTTTGAATATTGTTTAAAGTAGTTTAAATTGTATGGTCTAAAATTATTCAAAACAGAATCGCAATTTAACAAGTATTTTTGCTGGTGAAAATAAATATTTTGAACAGACAACATCAAAGTATATCAGCAATTACTGTACGTAATCACTGTAAGTCGTAAACCCTTTTTAACCACCATTACGTTTGGTTTTCATGATAAATTGAAATTGCACCAAGATAATATCATCCGAGACTGAAGCTTTATTACATTCAAACCTCACTAATAATGTAAAATTTTATATTGCCGTTATCAATAATATTATACATCTTACGCAGATTAATTTAATTGTGTTTTTTTATTAATTACCCGAGCGTATACACCATGCTTACTGCCCACTGAAATACGATAGCACACTCGAACTGACAATATATTTTGCTGCACGATAACTCAAATACTAGATCCTCGAAAGTCTTGAAATGCGCGATGATTGGCATGGTTCAACTTTATTTAGGAAAAAACAAAATGAAAGAACTCTATTCCTCTAGAACTTCCCGGAAAATGTGTGAAGACATATCGTGGTAATATTTAAAAAAAATATTAGAATAAAATTTGAATAAACAGAGATGTATTCATTATTTAGTTTAAGTTAGTAAAGCCAATAATATTTTATTTTCATCTTTCAGCGTTGCAATATTAAAATAAAAATAAGGGGCACTCGTTTTGTTCAACTTAATAAGCTCTTTACACTAGTACGTTAAACTTAAGAGAAAGAAATATTTTAAAATTTTACCCACTTTATATAGTTGTAACTTATAAATTTCAGTCATGATTTTAATACAATTTGTAAATTTCAACTCTAAAATACGTCTATATAAAATGTCTAAGAACCAAATACCACTCACTCGTAGACTCATCATGAAATCTTTAGAACTATAAAGTCGACAAGTGTGTTTCTCTTTTTTTTAATAGTTATTTAGAAATAATTTTTCGAAATTCAGATCCTAAAGCTGGAAATTGGGAAAGAAAATTATGTCAAAATTTGGAAATATTTAAATTACAGACATAAATAATTGCAATTGGATATGTTTTGTGTGCAAAGTGTCGTCTGCTTTCATACCACTCCACACTTCAATTTCTGCATCTCACGCAATGATTGAAAGTGACCATAGTGAAGTTTACCTTCCAGATCAAACTTTCTAAATATTCTTGAAGGAAATTCAGTTTCTTACGTCATTAATGTCCAGTGAAAAATCGGAATGCAGCAATGACAACTTTAATGTGATTCTCTCCAATGACGAATTCATTCTATTAATATATCTCGTATGGTATCTATTCACGTCTATTTTTTTATATAGACTTAGGGGAAATTTTAGAAAATGTTATTACCGGAAGGTAATCTTTGTTGCGCTACCCATATGATTGGGAGAAGTTTGGGTGAAGACGAGATATTACACCTGCGGGGATTTCCTTATACTAGCAACATAAGAGTCATCGACATAATTTTTTTGAACGCCTTTCAAATTGCACAAAAGTCATTTAATAAAAATAACATGCCAGAAGACCAGTTGAAAGTACTTAGTCAGTCCATGTACAATTCAAAAAAACGCACTATGACTCAAACTTCAATTTTATTTTTATTTAAAATAAAAACAAAGAACTCTAATGGCGTGATTGCAAATATTCTGGGCATAGAATATAAAGAATGAATGTCCTCGTTTTTTATGAAATATTAAGAAATTTTAAAAAATATATCTTACCAAAGTATAAACATAACCTCCACTCCTCAAAATTTATTCGATCTTACGGAAGACCAACTGATGTTGATTTTCCGTTGCATACATATAAGAGACCAAAAAAAAACAACACCAAGGAAAATCACACTCTAGACAAAAGAAAGTAAACTGTTCAACATCAAAGTAATCCATCGACAATTTGTACTAAAAATGGTTTATTATTGATATTACTGGATATTTTTATGAATACAATGCCACAATTATGAAGCCAGTATTACAAGTTTTCCATATTAAGTCTCTGTTACATCCGAATGATATATTTATCATAGATCGTGAATTTGGCGATGCTGCTGATCTTGTTGCTGATTCTGCTGATTCTGTGGGAGGATTTGCTGATTCTGTAGGAGGCTACATTATGCTCATACGAGCACTCAAAAGAAATCGCGCCAACTATCCACCGATGAAGCACACATATCTAGGCGTCTTACATAAATCCGATGCGTGGTTGAAGCTAACTGTAGTGCAATTCTCTAAAAACATAATTTACTTCATAACAGTTTGGGTAAGATGCTTCCAAAAAGTAACATAGTTATACGAAATTGTCACTTTCTTACAACATAAGGATGGAAAACGATTAGAATCTAAAAGCCAATTAAATGATACAACTGCAGAGTACACAAAAACCCGAATGAACGTACCAAACTCCTCAAGAGAAAATGTCGTCCTCAAGAGAAACAAATATTATATCTGGAAAAAGAAAAGCTAAAAATGTTATTTACGGATTCGTGCAAACTCTTATTAGTTGTTTCGTATTTAGCTGAAATAATCAATGTCGAGAATAATCTCTCGTTATATTACGCCTAGCAATGTCGAAATGTATTAAATTCAATTTATGGCAAGTAAACAATAAAAATTATAGCATTTTTTTTATTAATTTCCCAACAGTATTGAAGATACTCAACGCTATTGTTGTCCCTGTGTAAACGGGAACGGGACTGTTGGATTTTGCTTCCACACAGCGTGTATAATATATTACCTGTCACATGGGAGGTACTTATCTCGTATAATACGTCCTATTGTAATATTAACAACAATATTTAGTAAAGACGTTATAAATAATGTAATTAATAGTAACAACGGTGAATATATTGTTATTTTATAGGTATTTTTAATTTTGAGTCTTTTTAATTTTTTAAACGAAAATGTTTTACTGATATAACAAATAAACAAATTATTGAGTATCTGAATCTGAAATCATTTATAATTCGTCAAAAATAGCATCTTTGACTTTGATGAAGTAATATTATGTATTTTTCCCATAGTTTCACTTGATTACGAAAAATAATAATGAAAAAAAGTTTACTTTGTTTTTAATATATAACATCCATGTACGAATTTGAAAAAGTACATAATATTAATTGAATTATTACTTAACGATATATTTTAGATTACCCTTATCTTATATCTCACTTTTAAATATTTTAATATATAAAATTTTCAAAAATGTACCGCACCATGCTAAAGTTTTGTAATAGAAGTTCAATTTCTCGAATTTTATCCCCATATCTTACGTCTGTCGTATGTTTGCTTCTTAATCCCAAAGGCAATTTCGTCTTCGAAACCCCATTTTACCCTTTGGAATGTATGTCGGCTTCTAAGCTGAGAATTGAAGATTTCGAATTAATTAACATTACAGACATGACATTTTCTATCTAAACTAGCACTTTTAAAAAATGGCTAACCGTAAATAATCATTATATGATAAAACAAAAAAAAAACAAAATGCAGTCATAGTCCATTTGCCCGAGAAAAAGCTGACACAACAGCCAGTAGTCTGTCTATAAAGTGCAGTGCTCTCAAGGGTTCATAAATGAGTAGATGATCAAATATAAAAAAGATAGACAGACTTGGAAGTGGAACTAATGCGATTCCATTTGTAACCTTCGGGAAGAGACCTAAAAAGGAATATGACTTAATGGCGAGAAAAATATATGTTTTGTTATGAGTGCCAAATTAAAAAATAATGAAAACCTTCGTAATATCAACAGAGACGATAATGTTGAGAAATTATGAACTTTTTAGTTGCTGTGTGCAAGTTGAAGTAAATCAAGATTATTTCAATTTTTCACACACTCAATAACTTTCAAACTTATTTTGTTTCAAATATAAAGATAATATTAGCAGAAGATGTTACTTTCAACTATCACTAGAAAAAAAGTAGCTCGTAATCAATATAAAATTTCACTTTCCCCAAATTTGTATCTTTTGAGAAAGTTTTAACAGCTGTCACAGAAATCAATTGGCGTCTCTTAATGAAATGTGTATTAGAACAAATAGTTTTCCTATTGCTATTTTTACATAGCGAATAGTATCTTATCGCCTGCTATTTAGAGTTCACAGTGCTTCCCAAACATGAAATAATTCATATTTTTGTTTTGATGTGCAAAAGCCGCTCGCTATGATCTAAATGAGGTTTCTTGACTTTTTTGGAGCATGTCTCAAAATATGAATACATATTTATGTACTGAAATAAAATTGAGTAAGTATTATAGTTTTTTATATTATTTTTGTAATCTTTCACAGAGTAAACATGTGATAAGTAAGACCCTTGTGTATGGCTGTGGGTATCGCAGCTATATTTAGAAGAATAAATGAAAATACTTTTCATGTTGATATAATGTTATTGACAGATAAATATCGTATAGAATATTAAAAATTGATATGGTCATTCTTAATACGCCATTTTTGGTAATTGAACACAAATCCTATCTAATTTGCTTTTTTATCCCAAATATAGATACTATAATATTATACAAAAGTATTATTTTAATCTTAATGAAATTTAATAACAACAGAATAACTTGAACGAATACAAATTAAATAATAAACCACAAAGCAAACGAAAAATGAGAGGCTGACTACGGATGAAAACGAAATGTAAGCTGAATTAGTGAACGAGACTCAGATTAAATTTAGGTGTGAAGGTCCATTTGCGTTTTTTTTTTCTTAATCATCTCTTAAAGCCTTATAAGCACTTATTAAAATAGTGAGAATTTATATAAAAAAATGCAATGTTGAAGCCTTAATATTTATATGCTATTCCACAAAATAGAATTTAAATATTAAGATTATTTTTGAAGAAATTTCTTTAAGGTAAATGTTATCTTTAAATGTAAAAGTCGTTAATAAGAACCAATCAATACTCTGTGGCTAAAAATAACAACTCAGTTAATTAAGTTGCCTTCCTCATGTGTTTCTTTTATGCGCTGATAGGTTGAAAAATACTTCGCTAGAATCCACGTCCTTTAGATGTGCTTAGGAGAAAGGTAATAGTTCTTCTATTACTAGGAGCAAGGATTTACCTCAAACGTATTCTGGTGGTGAGTAAATATAAAATTGCGAAAACAAAAAGCACGTATGATTGAAAAAAGGGGCCATACTCTGAAATGATTACATTATCGCGTGCTGACCCGCCAGTTTACAGCTACTAGTTTTATTATATGTGCGGAAATTCATAATATTTTAAAAATACAAAAATCTTATGCTTTCTATTGGTTTTATAATTCCAATTACTTTCAGACAGAAATCTTTATATATACTGTGACAAATCAAGGAAGAAATTCGATAAAGCGAACCACCATAAAATGTGAGACGAAGAAATCGACAACTCTTTGTCAAGTGTCAACAAGTAGTAACCAACACAGTCTCAATACATCTTCTTCCGACTGGTGTGAAAAAGGCAAGTCAGTAGTTTGATAAAGTGCCACAAAGGACACGAAGGATAAATCTGGGCCATTACAATGAAAGTACGGCTCTCGGTGAGTCGATCCAAATCTAGGTCGAAGAACACTGAACGGCTAGTCTCACCGCGTTATTTAAAGCTCATTGAGTTTATAGACGCGACATTGTTCTTTTACTTCTCGACTTCACACTAACCTTTTATTGTCCCAAACTTGTTATGAATACAACCTTGTTAATTTTTTTTAAAGGAATGGTTCTCGTAGAATGTTGCTAATATATGAGTACTATATTTACATGTTTCTCTATGATAGAAGTTTTCTGTTTAAACAAGCAAGATTCAAGAATTAATCGGTAAATTTAACAAAAGCTTAACTAAAAAAATTATTATATCTCATTACGTCACGGAAAGATAAATTTGTACTAATAGTCTATTGAAGTAAAATTTGTCCATTAAAAACAGCTGCTAATAGAGTTTGAAAACTTGGCAAAGTTAGTTCAGTTCAAGTTCAGTACTTACAGCAATAAATATTGAAATTTTTATCACTAATATGATACCGTTCCACCAAATGCCTCAATTAATGGTTCTTATATCCATTTCTATATTCTTTTTGGTTACCGACATCTGTCTATAATATCGCTATGCCTTGTTCTTGTGGTCGAACATACTGTACCACTCTCTCAAAAATTGTCGTACTCATTCACACTCCTTCAAGAACTATTTTGACTTTCACACGTATCGTACAGCCGTTGTATACTTTATTTTCAATATACACAAAATAAGCAATTAATGTATTTAGCAATCGTTTGATGAATTGTTTAAATGTAAATTTTTGTACAACCAAAGAATATTAAAAAGTACCGTGATCACCGTTGCCACTATCTCATTTTAGCAACCGCAGAAAGCAACACGTTACACAAAGAGAAGCCTAAAGTAACGCGTCAACATTACCGCCTCTGTGAGCGACGAAAGTGACCCTCGTTCGACCTATACCAATATCTTTCACAATAGTGCAAGCTCTCTAACGATACCAGGAGCATACCATAGGCAGATAAATGTGAAACTTCGTTATTATCGCATTGCATAGTTATATACGGTTCTTTAAATGTTAAAGCTTCCCGCGTCGCCGTACGGCTTGAGTGACATATTACGTATTATAATAAAGAAATATGTCTTTATTCATAAATTGTCACGTCGTTAGCTAACCAAATTATTTCATCGGACATTATGTATTAGTGTGTGGTAAATTAGTGTAGCGTAAGAAATTTTATATGCATCAATCCTCAACATAAGATAATTTTTTTTATGCATTTAGATACGAATAAATATTCATTTCTTACTACCTGAAGTCTCAAGTACTTTCACAAATTTGATGTCGATGATTTCAAACACATACGCATCCACACACATACGTACTTATGTATGCATACAAGTATTTCATAACTAAAGTAATTCCCGTTGAAGGGGTTCAAATAAAACTGAACAAGTGTTGCTTCACAATTTTCGAAAATTCATCAAAATTTTTCGCTTTCCCATACAAAGTGATAACTTGATCAACTCGTGTTGCATAGCAGTGCGAAGAATTTTTTGACGAATTTCAAAAAAATTTAAAATGAATGTTGTACAACTTCATAAGTAAAGTACATTTTAATGTGTAAAGCATCCGCCAACTAATGAGAATCACTTTATTTATAATACAAACTGTATATATGTGTATACAATTACAAACTCGGCTTGGTGCATTTTGCTTACAAAAAAACTACCAAATGCGTATGAAAACATGAGTTCATAAAGTATAGAAATAAGACTCCATGTTTGCAATTAACAAAAAAATTTCATATGTAGATATAAAATATGTAAATATTTCCTTTTAACTTTAATTAAAAATTTTAATCACATACTGGGAAATCCTAGAATTCATTTTTTTCAAAATTTCCTGATTCATTGTCAGGAGAAACATTGCACGTCAATTTGAAGCTAAGTAGTTTACAAACAGGACTTAGAAATTCAGAATGATAAATAGTACCACAATTTAATTAAAAAAGAAAGAAATTTGTTCCACGGCATACCACTTTCTATCAATACCATGGCGAGAAAAAATTCGCCCAGAGGAGAGAGAAACTAAAATTAAATATATAAAATTATGAATAAAATTAATAAACGAATAATAACATTAAAATTATTATACACATATCTTTTTAAGATAAATAAAACCGAAACCCATTCAAAAACACAATATCCCTGTAGACCTATTTTTCAGCGTAACCAAATTGCCTTCATTGCTATTTTCAGCCCACTAAACAGATGAAAACTCTTAAATATTTCCCATCGGTATTATAAAACTGTACGTACTTATAATACAGTAAACTTAATGTCGCCAGATTGTGGAAAATAGTAACGCATAACTTCAATAAAACTTACGACAGAAATGTAAAGCTTAGCGCAAGTGTTTACAAATTATTACCAAAAGAAGAATAAATTTGTTTTTGTGGATACAATTATTACTAGAAGTAATTTTGTTTAAAGGAAAACTAATGGCATAATTAAGGCTATACCTAGATGTAAACATTTATTCAAAATTCTTTTATTGAATAATACCGTTTTAAATGGCAATTCGAAATCTCACTTTTTAATATCGTTTCTGTTCATGCAAACAACCATTGATCGTCTGCGATTCACGGGAATGTAACCAAAAACATCCAGCTAAAAGTTGGTAAGTGTGTCTGTAAATATTTTAAAAGAAAACCAGTGATATAATTAAGGCTGTACCTGATTTATTCATAATTCTTCTATTGAATAATAGAGTTTTAAATTTCAATTTGCACTCTTTCTTTTCAATATTGTTTCTGTTGATACAAAACAACAATTGATTGTCTGTGATTCCCGTAAATGTGCCCAAAAATATCCAGCTAAAGATTGGTAAGTGTGTCTTTATTTCCCCATGATCACGCATAATAAATAAAATATAAAAACATTGTAAAACCAAGCTTTTATTTAAAGGAACTAAAAGGATGAAAATAATTATGCGAGTAATTATGGAATTGATTGAATTATAATTAAAACTGTGCGCAAATGATGTCGACGTTCTATCTCGCACCATGCTTTTATATCACTTAATCAAAATGGATACAATATAATAATTTAATGATTTTCTTTAATATAGGAAACTCTGTAATTACTTCTATAATTATTTTCATCTTTTTAGATCATGTACGAAAAAGTTGGTTTTAAAAATATTTTTGAAGCTACTTTATTTTTAATTTTTAGTCTCACTAATTTTAACTCTCAATAGTTACTTGTTTGTATAGATAGGTTATTTATAAATAAGGAGTTTTTACTCTAAGTTTCATCACGGAATCTATGACAAATTTTAACCGTGGCCATTTGTAAACGACAGTCTATACAAAGGAAAATTACACAGTAAGCTGTTAACATTTAGACATTTTTTTACATTATGTACATAATAGTCTCAGTTTACCAGGGATTTATTTAGGTTTCCTATTCGATGCCTTTCCATTCAGACCATTCAGGTTTTTAACGTTTTTTTATTGTATGGGACTTGCCCAGATAGTTTGGAATAATAAAACTCTCCAATCATGAGACTGTCCAACCATCATACCCTGCTAAAAGTGACATAGGCTTAACCGCAGTGAAGAGTCTTGTCACTAAATATACTACAAAATAATATACCATGTTACCTTTTATTTTGACGCTAACGATGTACAAAATATTAGTCTTCATCATTTTTTTCCTGTTCAATAATTTGACTCAGGTCACCATGTAAAAGCCACACATTCATCTAGAGCAATCTAACGAAATCAAATTCGATGGATCTCTCTATCTCTGCTTCATAATATGATCCTGATAACCATCTAGAAGCCGCTTACTCATCGAGAATAATTTAATGAGATCAACCTTCGTGGATCTACGCTCACCAATGTGGATATCTTGTAATCATTTTCCAACTCACTCATCAGACCCTGATTATCATCTAAAAGCCACTTACTTATCGAAACCAATCAAAAGACACCAAATTCGTTGGGTCTACCTTCATCAGAGCAGTTATCCCGTGACCAACTTCGGGCTCCATAACCAAATCCGCTCCAAAATCGATCTTATTATTGTCATGGTTCGATGGACACCAGACAGATATAGATAGGCCGTAAATATGAACAAATGAAGTTAACATTATTTAAAAGTCGAACAGTTTTGTCATTGACAAATTTAATTTAATTAATGACGGCTCGATTTTCATCCATGAAGACCAATAGAAATTATTAATATTAAAAATTGCAAAATTGCACGCATTTTCATTTAGCGCAAGAACCCAGTATAATGGGTTCATAAAAATACATTTCATATTACAAAAAAAACAAAACAAAAAAACAAAAAAGAAAAAAAAATATATATATATATATAATTTACTAAATCTACTTTTGACGATTATTAGCACAGATTAGACTGAATTTGTTTTACATTTCTCAGTATTAAGTATTTACGTAATAAATAAGCTCTTCTCCAAGATTCATCATGGTATAATACAGTATATAGAAAACTATTGGCCATAACACATGGCACTCGCCTCAAGTAGTAAATTGTGTTGTCGGGAATTACGTGTACCTGGCAAACAATTTAAAAAAAATACCACGCGGCGGTACTGTCTGCCTGTGCGGAACCTGGCTTACTGTATTATTCATAACACTTGGCGAGCTGCTGGAATAGAACGTAGAAGTTTGTGAATTAATAGTGATTATGTTTAATAGAATGAAGTACCAGACCGCTTACCTAGGACACAAACAATAAAGAAACATTAGTTACTTTCAAGTACCTTGTTTCACCTAGATATTCATTAAATATTTTATTTATTTATTTTATACTTATTTTATTTACACTAATTTACTACAAATGTAATAACGTTTATTTATTTTGTCATCATTTTGAATATCTATATAATAAACGATGTGAAAAAATACTTTTATATTTGAATTCATCGTTAAGAACAAATTACTTTAAAATATAAAAATAAATATTTATTGCTGGGATGCCTTGGTGAAATACGTTACACAATAAAATATTTCCTATAGCCATCTTGTATGTAATATGATATGAAAGAAATACTCGAGCGAAGCCAAGAAAATAAGTTATTTTAATAAACTCTTATTTAACCTATACTGTTTCCAGTATGTGACTAAACAAGGATGATGGAATGAAATAACATAATATACAAAAATGTCCATGTTAAAATGTTACCTGTATCTTATATGTAATAGGACATCGAAAAAATAAGTTATTTTAATAAGCTACGGTATCTAATGTAACCTATTCCATCTCCAATATGTGACCAAAGAAGGGTGAAAAAATTAAATGTCACAATATACGTAAATATCTCTGTTAAATGTTATCTCTAGCCATCTCGTATGTAATATGATATTGAAGAAATACTCGAGCGAAGCCAAAAAACAAGTTATTTTAATAAGCTCTAATCTAATCTATTCCATCTCCAATATGTGACTAAAGAAGGATGAAAGAAAGTGTAGAAAAAGTACGTTTCTGTGTAGGAATAAATCAATTTTCTATTCGGTTTCTTATAAAAAACCTGGTATATTCTTATGACCACACGATAGAAGTGAAAAGTAAAATAAAAAATACAATAATATACGCGTATTGTATTAAGCTACTCTCAAATAAAATATTAAACACTAACTCTATACACTTGAAATTTTACACTGATTATACACAATAACATAGGCGCATTATATTAAACTACTCTCAAATAAAATATTAAACACTAACTCTATACACCTGAAATTTTACACTGATTATACACAATAATATAGGCGTATTATATTAAACTACTCTCAAATAAAATATTAAACACTAACTCTATGCACCTGAAATTTTACACTGATTATACACAATAATATAGGCGTATTATATTAAACTACTTTCGAATAAAATATTAAACACTAACTCTATACACCTGGAATTTTACACTAATTATACACAATAAAATAGACGTATTATATTAAACTACGCTCAAACAAAATATTAAATACTAACTCTATACATGTGAAATTTTACACTGATTATACATAATAACATAGGCGTATTATATTAAACTACTCTCAAATAAAATATTAAACACTAACTCTATACACTTGAAATTTTACACTGATTATACACAATAAAATAGACGTATTATATTAAACTACGCTCAAACAAAATATTAAACACTAACTCTATACACTTGAAATTTTACACTGATTATACACAATAAAATAGACATATTATATTAAACTACTCTCAAATAAAATATTAAACACTAACTCTATACACTTGAAATTCTACACTGATTATACACAATATACGCGTGTTATATTAAATTATACTCAAATTAAATATTAATCAGAAGTGAAACGTAATTCTTTAAACGACGCACTCCGTGTTAGATACTGAACTAGCTTAGTCGATGTCGAAGGGAGCCGAGTTTACCCGAACAGTTGAACATTTAAGGGTATATAACATTTACATTAAACTATATTGCAGACATTATTTTTTACTATGTAAATATATGGACTAGTATATTTTTCACAGATGTGAAAATATCGGGAATATATAAAAAATCTACGAAATTCAGAATCATCGCTATAGCGTTCCGATAAACTTGACTTAGGTACATGTCTAGTAACGCTAGTTTTAATGGTCGGTAGTCAAACACGGAGCAATTAAAGTTCCATCATATTCGTTTATATATCCGTCCGTCTGTCCCAACCTCGTAGTTTCCTACAGTTTTAGGCCTAGGTGCATGAAACTTTGCAAGTATATTCTTCCGATAAAAATTTCGATTAATATGTAAAAATAATTTGTAGTAAACTTTTTAAAAAATTTTGAAAAATTGTTTGCTCAATAATATCTGTAATAATAGTTTTGATCTTTTTTTAGGTGCCATCGCTTATTAAAAAGTATTGATAAAAAACATTAGCGTACCTCATTAGGTAGAGTATTTTCTGAAAGGTATTTTAAAATAAAGTGTAAGTTCTATTTCCCATTTTTCATTCTTTAGCTCTGTTTACGAAATGTTGAGCTTCAAAATGACGAGTAATATGTCGCCTTCCTTTATAATTTTTCAGTCACGGGTTTTAAAATTTAAAAAAATGTTTAATAAAGTAATTTGATTAGAACTTTCCTATAAAATTAATTTATTTAACTTACATTAACAATTTTAAGAGATGTGGCCTACTACGTAACAATGTTGTGCTCGCTGAATAAGTTTCATACCTTTTAGAACTTTTTATTACATATATACATATATAATAAAATAGTAACAGAGTGAACTCTGTACATGGAAAATATTTTAAAAGGAGTGAATGGTTTAGCGTATAGAATGATGGTAGAAGTGAGAAACCTGTCTTTTATGATTTTGTCTGTCTGTCTCTCTATGCGCTCATTTTGTTCTTCGATCACGCGAAATCTCATACTCTTATAAGCATATGCCCTCAGCTACACATAGAATATATTTTATCTGAATAATATAGATATAAAAAAACATCCTGACTCGGTGAATGTTACGATATTGGTACTGCCAACGCCATCTCTTAACGTTTTTAATAAACTTCATGCTCTTAGATATATCAAAATATGGTACTGCCAAAGCCATTTATTAGCATCTTTAGTAAACTTCCTGGTCATAGAGTACTGAAAAAAAAAATAAAACGCAAAGTTCCTGATAACTTGTCTTATATAGAATTCCATGCGAACGAAGTCGCGTCGGCGCAGCTAGTACTATTATAAGTTAATTTACAGTAAACACTAAATATTGGCCATTCATATAGTCGACGTAGATAAATTTTAGTTGAATTCGATTCAACTAAAATTTTTTTTCTTTACCTGGAGTCAATCACAATAACTTCAAGAAATGAAGCATTTTTTTATGTGAAATATATTTATTTGTTACGAGTTTCACACTTATACTTCTACGAATCTAAATCAATGGAGCGTATGGTTCGTCTAGGCACACAGCCGCAATTTAACTGCAATGAGACGAGCTGATACGAGCATGCTGATGGCAAGCGGATATGAGCTAATTAAACCTGAGGCCGAACCGGAAGACGGTCGTCTCCTCGATTAATGCTAGTAAATGTGTGTGTGTGAGTGTGTTCACGTATGTGACATCTTTCGTACTAAATTTATTCGAAATTAGTCAATCCAAAGCTAGGAGACAGATATTCGCACATATTCGTTAGCTACTGCTACTGTTTACTGGTAGTCTCTATATTTAATGAGATAATTGCTTAACTCTAAAAGTCTCGAAAGAAAGAGATATTATTCTTGTATGAGTTTTTCCATTATTCATGCATGTACAGTAAAATAATAGAGAGATACGGACGATTATCAACGGCGTCTCCAGTGAACCCGCCGTGAGCCATCGTGACGGTCGTGCTTCTGTGACTAATTTTGTTTTTTCTTCTTCTTATTTGTTTGTATTATTAAGCATTTATCTATTTTTATTCTACTATAATACTTTTTATATTATAGTACAAAATTTATTGCTGTCCATATGTCAATAAATAGCCCGTATGAATCTAGACTTTTTGAGGGTTCCTCATATTGTTTTAATGCAATTTTGTGGAATAGCAGTGTTAGCCAGTACCTCTTTCAACGTTCTCAGCCCCGTCTTATTCTTTATCTCAAGTTCACGTGAAAAAAATGAAGTAGATATAGTTTGATGACAATAACTGAAAAGTCAATTTTTTGCTTGAATAAAATTAAGACTGAATTTATATACTACTAGCTGTCAATCACGGCTTTGCCTGGGCAAAAGCTACATTTTACTTGACTTATGTTTTGTTACGATACTTTAAATATATACGTTTAATTTTAAATATTATTATCAATGCCAGCCATTTGTCCATCTGGACATTATAAACTATATAAAGAATTAATATAAAGTGTAATTATATAAACCACACAGTCTTGCACAAAAGTATATGAAAATAGATAAATAATTGGTAAGTCTGAAAATTAAAAGAACTGCGATTAAAACGATATGGCCAAAAATGCGTATTGGAACTAAATATCGTCAATAACTATTCCTACACTGAAGGCTAATATTATAAATAAATTAATATAAAAAAAGGTTTATTCAAAATAAACAATTTCAATCCACAAAATAACTATATACTACACAACTTATGTACCAAAGTAACAAAATATCATGTATTAAAAAAAATTTTTGAATTGATAAAGAACTGTTTTCCGCTGAGCTAGATGCTATATTTACACTACTTTGTTAGTAACGTTGATATAACTAGCATCTAGGTTGAGAATTTCATTAAAATAAAATAAATATGTAAACCCTCAGAAATTTAGAAAGAAAAACATACTAGGAACATCATTAAATTAAAGGATCAACTTGGAAGAAACGGAAACCTGTAATAAATACATGTATATACATATATGTGGACAATAATATCTGGAATAAAATTAATTAATTCGTCAAATATCTGAGTAGACCGCTGAACAATTGACCACACTTAGTACCACCTCACTTGGCTATGCTGCTGCAGCGTGATCTTCCTGTCGCTTGGTGCCTTTTTTTCTCAATATATCAACTTACCGATAATAAATCAAAGAGATAAGTATTTTACTAGCTAAAATACTTTTCTTATGACATTAATCTCGTTAGGTATAGGCAGAAGACGCACTACAGGAGTTTCGTACTCGCACATTAATATTATTTTTTTAATATGTAAATATTACACATTGTCCGATTTATATTTCGCAGACTCAAGAGAAATAACTTGATTTTTTTATGACATGCCGTTATCGTGATTCTTTTACGTAAATAAATAAAAAATTACAGCGGGGAAGGGAGCACCCTATTTCACACTGGAGATTCATTTCTTACGAAGCCACAGTATCAAGTAAAAGCATATAATATTTTTCTTATTTTATTTTCAAAGACCTTTTCTATGACAGTTGATGGGATCGGCAAAAAAAAAACTTTTATCCCGAAGTCTTACATAGGGCACCCCACCTTATTCGTATTATCGCATTAATTAAAATTTCTCATTAAAAAAATTCTATTATCTCATTAAAAAAATTAAATTGTAGTTTCTATAATTTTTATATATTGGCGTAATTAATCTACGTATTCCAAAAAAAAATTCGTTAAGTTTGAACTCAAGTCGAAAGAGTTAGTACACTTTAACATACGGACGATGGACAGCCAGAGAGACACGACGGAATTGCACCTTTTCCGTTTTTCGCCATTTTGTTTCGGGACCCTGACAAGCATGCCAGTAAACCAAAGCAGACACAAGTTTTTTCATTTATTCAAACAAACTCATTTTTCCACGATATATCAAATTATTTTTAGATTATTTTTTAAAACTTCCTGCTTCATTTATTTTTCTGTTTATATTACATATTTTTTTTTCTAAGTTGCCCATCCTCTCGTCACTCCACCACAAATCATCGACTGAAACCTCTTCATTGTTAGTACTAGATACCACATCTTCAAATTTGGGTAAGCTTTCCTTGAATAAATGTTTATTATCCACAAATGTACGCGACTGAAAAGTCAACAAAGAAAGGAAAGTGAACAGTTAGCAGTACTGAAATTATTAGAGTATGCATGCAAATTATTTGTATTACACAAGACCTGCCTTCTCTAAAATTATATAAAACACAAAGGCCGTTGGTAAATATTTCATTCTTGGTGGGTGTAACTCTGGCTCTATCTCTACGCAATATCTTCAACACGTTCATCGTCACTCATTGCTATCGTCTAAACAAATATTTTTAATTGATTGAGTGAAATGTCAAGTGAAAACAAAAATATAAAGAAACTTCATTTTTATTGCTTTTACGTTTATCTTTTAAAATGCATTTCCTGCATTCCTTAGATAAAGTTATATTCTATTAACTGCATTTCAAACGTACTCCAGATTAAATCTACTGTACTAACATACTAATTACGTTAATATTTATATTATTTATTTTTATTTAAAAAGATTATATTTACCCTTAAATATATATACTACGTAGAACCGACAAAATGTTTTTTTTTTCATTTACTATTTATTTATTTACAAAACTGAAAAATAAATAATTTCAATATCCCTAAATAAAAGGAAAAAATTAACTCGGGTAAAATTTTAACAAAAAAATAAACTTAATTAAATATTAGATTATATAAACCAAACTTAATATCATAAATAATAACACATTTTCTTACTCTTTTTCTACAATCATTTTCGGACGAAGTCTATGGTGCAGATAGATTAATTTTTAGCTTTTTAACAATGTTCGAAATTTTTAGAATTATTTATTCCCGCAGTTGAGCCCAGAACTTCACCGCATCTCACGAAATACCATATTTAATGTGATTTTTTATACCGTTGCAATATTTAATAAATTTTTCTTTTCATATCCCGATCCATTCGCCAGCTCTGTGATGGGATTATCTTTTATTTGCTTCAGGGTATTTTCCTGCTTTACCTGCGTCATTTTTTCAAGCGTATACGGTATTGAATTCCTTTTACCAACTTAACATTAAAATCAACATAATGTTTCCTTATTATTATACCTAGTTGCGAAGTTAATTTGCATTTAGCGGCATGTGTTTCAAAAAGAAATCTCAGGTGCGGTACAAGGTCATTGTGATTGTTAGAAAACATTTCCCTGTAATTGCAACATCTACCAAGAACATAGTTGAGAAATTTTGGGAGTATATATACAAATCCAGTATATGTCTATAAATATATATTATGCACACAAACGCTTATGGAAAAATTCAAAGTACATTTAAAAAACAAATTAAAAAACAGGTACTTTACAAAAGTATCAGCGAAATTGTTAGCGTTTAGCGCTCGGCAAGCACTTTTGTACAAATAACAAGAGCAGGGTACTGGCTGCGCAGCCACTTGTAGGTCTACTATATTTATTAATTATGAATGGTTACCAACAAATTCAATTAGCGGTTTAGGTACATAATGTATACTTAGCCATATTAAAATAAATAAGATAAATTCGTGTAAAATGTTTAAATAATACTATACCACGTAAAATTCTAACAACAACAACGCAACCTGTGTGTAAAACTGTAACAAAGTGAATTCTGTATACAGAAAATATTTTAAAAAGAGTGATTGGTTTAGCATATATAATGATAATAGAAGCGAGAAACCGGTTAAAGAATTTTTGTCTATCTGTCTGTTTGTTAATTTGTTCTTCAATCACTCAAAATATTCTAAGAGGATTGTGATGAAATTTGTTATGGTAATAGTTTATATCCCTGGAAAACATATAAGATACTATTTACCTGAATATTACAAATTAAAAAAACTGACTTGATGAATATTATGATGGTGGTACTGCCAACGCCATCTATTAACGTTTTTAGTATAAAGTTTACTTTATTGTATAAAGTTTACTAATATATTTTATATTTTTATAATATAGTAAAAATAAAGAAAAAAAACAGAGGAATTAAAATGTTCATTATTAATAATAACTTTTTTTATTCCGAGTTTTACGCGAACGAAGCCACAGGTCCAGCTAGTGCTTTTATAAGTTTTGCAGGATCTTCTGTAAGTTTGTGGGATCAGCAATAATCAGCACACACTAATAATATAATTAGTACCGTTTAAACTTACTAAGGTTACTACAACAAATGCTCCATTTCCCTTCTTCTATTAAACAATCAGTGAAATTTCTGTCTACAAATAAACTCAAATGCAGTTATTGTTTCATCATTCACTTGTTGCTTATTTCATTCTTATTGGAATTAGTTTCAAACGTCAGATAAAACTAGCGGACGTTAGTCAATAATATGTATCAGTGTGATAATTTTAGTACAACCATCGTCTGGACACCACAGGATTTGAGTGCGACCAAAACGTGAATATTTGAAATTACTCTGGTTCCATCTCAAGTCGTACGAACTTTCGAAGGTCCTTACGACTTTTAAAACTTCTATAAAAATAAATGTAACTCTATTAAACCCAAATCGTAGTAATTTAGACGAAAGGATCAATTATAACTCATTTTTTTTACTATTCTTAAAATAATTCTGTAATTGGCAGTTTAACGACATTCCCTTTAGTTGAGACCTTATAAATCCGAAAATAACTGACAAAATTTCGTACATAAGGACAGACTGATGGGGCGGGAGCTTTGTTTTATAATGTATATAACACATGATATACCTGCTTATTAGTACTTCAGCCAGGTCTATAAACGTCAATAAAATAGAAACTATTTTGAGTTGTTTTGTAAAAATGCAAATATATATTTTTGACAGTGTGTTCTTCAAATAAATATAATTAAAAAATAAATTCATTTTTTGACCATTAATACAAGTTATCTATATCCATCAACATTACATTAATATCCAACAACATTACATTAAAAGACCACAGAAATATTTTTTTTTCTTCTCATAAAAAATAAAAACGTTATGTCGCATTTGCTCTAAAAATTTTGTTTTTACAAAAAAAGGTCTTTTGCATTTTATCGAAAATCTTTTATTTTTACACATAAGTTTTCGAAAGATATGCAAAGCACGTTTTTTAGGCGGCTGACACACCCCTGCACCCCGCCATGACGGCTTTACACTTATTATGGACACTCGATTAAAAAATTTATCTAGGGTTTTAATAAATTCCAAATCGTTTTTTAGCTCTATCAACTAGATCATTAAGGCATTCCAGTAATTCGATTTCGCTTTTTACATAGATTTGACGTATTTTGACGTTTTGTAACTAATGACGTATTTTAATTTCAGTTTTCGTATTATATAATAATACGGTTTCATTTTTTCCCATCCCAGTTTTATACATGCAGATGCATTGGGCTATACCGTTGACACCAAAATTCTACTTAGCCCTTTAAGCCTCTACTTCATCGCCTCCTCTACTTCATGCTATCATACCAAGCTAAAGAATATAAACCAGATCTAATATTTCGATTCTGCAGGATGGAAGAAGTTGAAAAATATTTTAATTCTGTTGAGGGACAATATTTAATTTACCGGCCTTAACAACTTCGATACACGCTCAAAAAAATCTGGGATATAATACAATTAGAATGATTTAATATATTTACGGTTAAAAAAAAAGTTTAATCGGTCATTGCAAGTTTTAGTTAGTTCAGTGCGTAAAATTATTAATACACTACGTGACCTGTAAGCACTGGGCGTAAGCCAAAAATAATGCATCTTACTTAAGCAAGTTAATTGCTACGTTTAATTTAAAACGTAACTTTTTGTGTGGACAAAATTTTCAAGTTCTTATGTTGAATACTTACTCTCTAACATTTTTCTAATTGTTCAGAAATAATGTACAGATACGCATCAATATATATATATATATATATATATGTATATATATATATATATATATATATATATATATATATATATATACATATATATATAAATGATTACAGCAGGAAATCCAGTCTATTTTACAGTCAAGAGGCAAAAATTAGCGGGGATATTTGATTAAAGGCTTATCTGTATCATTAGTCGAATCTGCGTTGTTGACATTTTCTGGAAATAGATAGCCTGAAGAGGATAATTTCAATTTGCTGGTTATGACGGTTTTGCAAAATTCAAACTATTACCACTCAACTGAGCACAATTGGCGACATTAAACAACATGATGTTTTGTCACAAGCGAAACAATACTTTTCATCGTTCCGGTCTCTGTATATTACAAAGCCAAGATAATATACAAGCAAGTGATAGATGAATGTTAGCTTTAGTGTTCCAGTATATGCTCCTAGTCCCAGATAATTAAGTATCGGCGCAACATTTGCTTGTTAAGTCTTTGCCGTCAAAACTATTGTCATTATTGTTCAATAGAATTGAAGAGACTGGTTCCATCAACTAGAAACAATGGTCGACTGATAGATGACAAAGCTGTTTTATGCTGAAAACAGTGGCAGCGCCAGAATGTTAAAGTTTTTCCGCAACGACTTTCCATGAATTACAATTTTATGCAACAAAATGTTCACTTATGTAATTTCAAAGCCATGCTGAATAGCTTCCTTAAAAAACTTATAGAAATCCCCATTAGCCTTTTCATTTCTCGAACAGATGCGAATCATTACAGTTGAAATAGCGCGTGTGACCGTATTTTTACGCGCTGAAGCTAAAAGATACGTAAAAAAATAATAAAATATGCTATAAAACCTTAATGTGTGACCGGTGCAGTACGTCATAATTTCACGAAAAAAACTTCACGATAATTTCCACCATATGGATATTTGAATAAGTGTATATGTAATAAATGCTTTGAACGTTACATTGAATTTCCCCAGTCCTACTAAAAGATGAGGGGAAAAAATAGATTTTGAACATAATTTCTTTTTGCTAATTCGACCGCACAATCTATATCGTTCTTTTTCTCTACGTGTCACGTCTCATCACTTTCAGTTTGGAAAATAAATTGATACTAACATAAAATTTACTTTTTCTAGAATATTATTACTATCTCACGTTTAATTATAAAAAAATAGTAATAAAAATTATAAAAATAATATATCTCGTGAACCCCTGAATCGATTTTAGTAAAATAAATACGAGTTGAAAATGTAATTGAGTACACTTATAAAACAATTAAGAAAAATTTGGAATATAAATAATATCGAAAAATATAGATTAAATTATATTCATTAGAATATAATTTAATCTATATTTGTCTTTTTAACTACCTTTTCCGATCTTGTGGAATCTTCAGGTAATATTCTGTAGCATACCTTTTTTTTAATTATTGAAATAGTTACTAGACACTAAAAAACATTATACGCAATTTATGATTTTTTTAATATCTTTATATGTACGTACACGTATGAATAATTTATATAAAATTTTCGAACATTTTTTATGACATTATTTTTTTATTTTTATATATAGGTTAAACCAACGTATAAGTGGTCTCTTTCAATTTCTGTCCACTATGTAAAATTGTTTACACTATGTCTTGAAATAAGAACTATACTCAAAGCACGCTATGTATGAGTTTTTTCTTGTACTCTACTACTTGGTAGCTCCCATTTTAGTTCGAGTTGTTTCTGTTATGGAAAGGAGAGACGATGCCACAACATAAACCATGGTTTATTGTGAAAATGTTAACGAACGTATGTATTCAAATTTTCGGTGCTTTAACGTTTTCTGCTGGCCCCTATTATATCCATTAATTAGAATCGACAGTAAGTAGTGTTAGTTTTAATAATTTTCAGTACTTATATGTATTGCCATAATTGAAGGGGCGGCTATTTACTAATATTAATTACTGAATAATTGCTTAATATTCGAATTTCATTAAAATTGAGACATATTTAAAAACTGGCAAACGTAGCCAGTGCCAGCAATAGATACATTCTTTATTTTACTGTTCTTTTTAAATAAACTAACAATATGTGAAAAAAATTACAACACACTAAAGAAGTTATTGACAATGCTGCAAAATTGTCAATAACTAAAAAAGAAGAAACAAGGAATAGCTTCAATTACACCGGACCCTAATTTACTAAACGTGGTTTCACCAGAAAAGAAAATTCATTGTGCGTCAAAGACAGTCTCAAATAGAATTATCGATCACTGGATTGCTGGTTAGTACCGGTGCTTACGATCATATATTATTTAAGTATACAAAATTAGAGAATGAATTTAAATGTACGTAGTCTTTGGTCGTCCGGTAATCGGATGGCTACATTCATTTTACTCGTACGATAATCGGACGACTAATGTCTGTAATAATTTTTTCCTCCAATAAATGAAAAATTATAAGTCAATGTTATTTTAGTATTTTAAAAGTTAATGAGAGTTTTATTTAGTCCGAAAAATTGTAAAAGAATTTTTGAGTACGAAAAATATGTACATTATTATAAAAAAATGAAACATTTTGTTAGCTCGTATCTATAAAATAGATTATGCAATAATTACTTTATTTTTATATTTGAATAATATTTTTTTTGCACATTATCAAATTAAAATTTTATAATTGTACAGTTTACACACTTTTAACACTGTTATACACCCAGTTTTAAAAATAAGTCAGATTTGATACCATCCATGTTTACACTGTTCAGATTTTAAGGTTGTTTTATTTATTAGTCGTATTTATTTATTTGGCAGCCGTGTTTATACCGCTCAGAATACATAGAGGAATTTTACATGTTAATTATAATTAAAATACATTAAATTTTGTATATATTTTTTTACAATAATAAGACAAATTTTTAATGTTTAAATTATTAGACGAATAAAATTTATTTAGTCGTCCGATTATCGCAGCAATTGAATTAATTTATTCAGCCGATTACTGGATGACTAGTAACAGCCTTAAACCTAATTTAACTTTTAGATTTATTTGTGTATTTTCAATACCAAAAAATACTCTAATAATTCAAAATAAATACCAAAAATTCAGTACTTAGTGACGAAAGGAAAGATGAATGAAGTGAAAAAATACATAAAAAATTGTTCCTCGCGAACAAAATGTACCGAGTATGAAAATTATCAAATAAAATATTTGTTTTTATTAAAAATAATGGCGAAGGGAAATTATGATTATTAAATTCATCCCTTTTAATAAACCTGTTTATTTATATCCTACTTATACCCCTAAAACTATTAGGCCTGGGATAATAAAATTTATTGTTTCTTATGTAATAACCCCTTCTAACGCCGACATTTCATTGGTCCACTCCTTACGGGGCACCTGTAAATTCTATCACTTTCCAATAATATCCCATATCTTCGCTGTAAATACTAATGCCGGTAATTTCCCTTGGTATGAGTTATGGAAAAAAAATATTAGGAAAACAAAGTGATATTTGCTGTTTTAGATTTAATTTTATAATAAACTCCTATAAAAATGCTTCTGAATACATAGTTAGCAGCGATTTTTCATTAAAGTAATTTTAATTTCACTTGTATAAATGATTCGCTATCTAATATTGATGTTTGATATTTTGCTATGGCTTGATCTGATTTTTTTATTCATTGGTTTAATGTTTTATTCATTATAACTCAAGACCACATCTCTTCTCTAATACTAAAATTCATTAATAAAATTCGAAAATATTTTCTCTATTATCAGACAGATAGGTGACTTTATTTTTTTAATCATCATTGGTATGAACTTCTTCTACGTAAATAGGTCTTTTTACTTCGCCCCTTAGCTTGCCAGCGTTAGACGTAGCAGGCCACGGTACACATTCTCCACAGCCTATACGTTTAAACCCATGTATATTTTTTCCAACTTCCAGTAAGGCACATTAACTAGCGCATCAATTAAACTTTCATCACTAGGAATGTATACACGGTTAAATATACACTCCCCGTTATGTTATTTTGATAAGCGACACCCTAACGACGTGGACAAACAAACTACATAATATAGTTCGGATATAATTTCTTTTTTTTTCAATTTATCTTTAAAAAATTATTGAAAACACAAATTTTTGATAGTATTAGACTTGTGTAACACTTTAGGGGAATTTCTTATCATTTACTTTAGTTATTTATTTGTGTATAATGTCATAAGGCAGACTTATTGCAACAGAAACAATCTCTTCTTGTCAATAAAAAGATCAAATAAAAATATATTGTGTTCTAGAAAACTACAACAAATTATGAATACAAGTGGAAAAAATAGTTAAAATAATAAAAAGTTAAATGGTAAGCTAGTAAAAAAATAAAGATAACAAATAATTAATAAAAATATATTGGCAAGAATAGGTATTCTCTACCTATATCGTCCCACCCTGATATCGCACAGAAGAGAAAATCAGGGTGGGACCGACGGAAGTAACGAAAGGAATTTTTTTCACAGATGACTTTTCTATATGTGCATTGATGAAACATTCCGGATATCAGGATGTAACTAATTCGATAGTTTGAAAGCATAGGAGGAGGCATCGTAGATGAAGAAATATTCGTAGGAGAAGGAAATTTCTTAGAAGAAGCTATAATGTTTGAACATCATTAAAATAAGATTTTAAGAGCGAAGTGAGAAGCTCAAATAGGAGTATGAAATTAGTTCGAAGACGTTACTTTTAGGAAAATCCGACACATTTGTTTCAATTTATACGCAAGGATACATCAAATGAAGGAGAGCTCCTTATGTACACATTTTACTAAACATATTATCGTTAATTAGATGCGGCGTTAATTAGAATACTATGAGACTCAAATTGAAATATTATCATGAAAACAAAATTCTAATTCCATTAACGATCGAATGGCAATCTGCAAATGAACTAATGATCTACTACTAGCGCTCAGCGGTGAATTATTATGCCCAGATATAACATTAGAACTAGAGAAAAGAGAGTAAAGCGTAAACTGAAATGAGCGAATGTAAGGGTGCAGAGGGAGAATGTCCCATAATATTTCACATGGCTAGTAACACACACACACACACACACACATATATATATATATATATATATATATATATATATAATTACGATTTTTTAAATATAAATTATTAATTTGAATAATTCAGCGGATTTTAAGAAAATTTAAAAAAGGCTTAAAACTCTTATTAATTTTTCAATTTCGTAATTAATTTTTATACTGTGCCAATTGAACTATGTCTTGAAAAGGTAGCATGACTTTGGTCACATTTACGGTCTGTATCAACTAGATGACAAAGTAAAATTAACTAAGCCCTATTAGGAAAACTAAACCAAATGAGATTTTACTTCGTGTATTCGTAAAGCCTCCCAAGTGATGGATTCGTAAAGTTCTTGCCATACTCGCTAAGCCTGTAGCTAGTTAAAAGTAACTTAAGGTCTTTTCCGGTTCGCGCTCCGTTCTGTTTGTTTACAACTAATGAGAGGAAATTACTAGAACAATCATTAATTCGAAGATAACTTATTAAACTGGGAAATTCATAAATTTTATAAATTTCGTAAAAAATGAGTGCAAAGAGAAGGAAGCAATTATACCCCAAAATTGTATTGTTTTGGGACGAGCCGAAATTGTATTCAATAGTAACGATCACTCATAATATGCTATCACAACGATTTTAATTAAGTTTTTCCAGAATTGATTTAAAATATTATTACATTTAACAATTTATACATTTAATATTAATTATTACATTTAATAATAAAACCCATTCTTATGTTGTAAATACTATGAATACGAAAACATACTCCTTTCTTTTTCAATTCATTGAAAACAATTTAATTTTATTTTTTCACTTGTAACCAATTGCATTCATGTGTATTTTTCACATCTATTAAATTAGTTTCATGTGTTATGTTTGAATATTCGTAAAGTTTCACTAAGTTTGGTGAAAATGTTTACTTGTGTAAGTTACGTGAAAGTGTTTACTTGAAGTGTCAAGAACATCACACAATCTATTCAATGCAGAGTTACGCACGTGTTGTGGTCGGTGGGAAATGAAGGAATATGCAATGTTCCGGTTAGAGTTTCCATTCCTTAATTAGGTAATTTTGTAATGACTTATTTACGGACTGATTTTGAAGTTTTTATACTTAATTCAAAAATAAAATTCCGTAATTACGGAAGAACGTATCTTGACGTAGATAAGAAAAATAACGTACCAATCGTGTATCGATTTACATTATATTACATGCTAAAAACGGGTGAAATTACATACCAATATAGGTTATAATGTAACATCTTTGAAAATAGCAGGTAGCACCGTCTGTCCGTACTAACTAGTTCCGTTATCGTAATTCACGCACAACAGGGCGAATATTGACTGATAATTAATTATTTCAAATAAAGAATAGAATTCAATATGGTCTAATGTCCTAAATTAAAGGAAACCCCGCAAATTTCGATGCAGTGCGGTTCAGTTCCTTTAGGAAAATCCGTGAGTACTGCTTTAAAAATTAAAAGAACGTTTTATTAATGACTCGATCGTCAGTCATCCAATTCACATTGACTCAATCGACTTGCTCCAGTTCGGTTAAAGATTTTCTTTTAGTGTGCATTATAATTGTGAAGTTATTGGTCATTGTCGCGAAATTACAAATGAGATTTGAATCGATTAATTTCATGTCCGGCTATTCGTTTCGCTTACAAATTTTTCAAACATATTGTAACCATGTGAGTATTTAAAACTTTTTGTATACCTACTAACTAACTTGTTTACTTTTTAAACAAACGCACGTAATCTTCAACTTGGGAACATTTCTTGAGAGAAGATAAGGGACAAAGTGTCGAATAGAAACATTGGAAAAAAGTATTAAAAACTCCTGGTGGTCGACTTGTGTGCTAAGCATATTAGCAAGATATCAGAGTAAAACTCCAAAAGAATAGTACTTCAACATCTACTAAAATTATTCAGGATTAAGTCACAAATACTAGAAATGAACTACCAACAAAAAGTACTACATTTAGAGATTACTGTTCAAATTTATTAACTGTGGAGGCCTGTATGACAGTACTACATGGAATTTCATTTAACAAATTTTGTACTATTGAAGATCTAATCTGTTTATAAAATCTTGTCAGAATAATCAAACAAGAATTAAAATAAATTAGTGACACAATTTAAAGAAATAAAATTCCAAACTCAAAGATTCACTGCTACTTTTGAAAAACGGACCTCCACCCGAAATAGAGGGTATTTAGATATAAACATTCATAAACACAGACCAAAGCAAGTACAAAAATTTGGAGTTATTGAAGACAAAAACTTCAATGACAGCTAATGTAGCTACTCAATTGTTAAACCAGAGTTTGAGTAAGTTTGAGCTAAATGTTGATGACAAAATTTCTTTCACTATAGACGATCCAATGTAATGAATAAAATGTGTAAGAATGTTTATGGCCACCATCAGCTGTTTTATGGCCCATGGAATGCAACTTGTGGTAATTCATGTATTTTATAAAACCCGAAAAACTCCAGGTCTGCAGTCTGAACCCAAACTCGAAGATACTGACGCTAAAGAAACAAATGAAGAAATCGATGATGTATTTTATATAGCTGAATCTAGATTTCCAAAACCAGATTTTTATTTAAAGATATCATTAAGAAATTAAGAGAAGTGGTTAAATATTTCTAATAATTGTCTTTAAAAAATGATGTATTAAAAATACACTTCTAGTTTTTGCTACGGTAAAAACTTGGATATGATATTAGACTGTAAACGAGACACAGTAACTTACCAGATATAGTTTTTCTAATTTCTTAAATAAAAAACATGCGTTGTGAACGCGTTATTATATTTTAAATCCAACGTAAAATTTACAGATAAAAAATTTAATAAAAAAACAGTGATGTCAATGTGTCCCCTTAATTTAAGTTTATTTAAAATGAGCGCTGCATTATGATTTATGCTTAATAAATTAGATCTTTAATGAAACAAGGTCGGTGAACAATTTGCTTTATCTCCCAGAAAAAGAATAAAAGTAAACCGAAAGAAGAATTTTTCATTCAATTTTTTTCCGCAGCTACGGAAATATTCGAAAAACCATGAAGAAATCAGAACATTTATTGTACAATTACTAGAAAAACTGAAATTTAAGTAAACATAAGAGCAATAACAACCTAGTGAGGAAGAATCAGGAATAGCCACAAATGGAAGCTGTAACCACAAATAATGATGATGGCGACGAGGAATTAACCATTGCACAACAGTTGGAATAAGAGGTACACAAAGCTAAGACGAGAAATAAAAATTCCTCTAGAGAAAACACAGATCTAGAATCGAGTCGAAATGTGCAGATATGATATGACGACTGGCGACGGCTATATTCAATTGTTTATTGTCTATACCGCCTCCAAGTCTTGAAGCTCAGTGAACTTTTTCTTTCGCCGGCTATTTTGCAGAAAACTAAGAAGCTCCTTAAATTTTAAAACCTTGGACGCTTTATAATTTATGCGATCACATTTTCGGGAGCGAGAAAATAGAAATCATTTATAATATTTCTTTTTTGATTATTATTTGTCCTTGTTGATTTCATAAATAATACTTGTTTTATTTAATAATTAATCTGACTTTATAAATTTCTTTTTTAAGACTGCGATTAATTTTTTTTAATAATACCCAGTCAGTTACGTGATTACGTAATTTAAAGCCATAAATTCATTACTAGTTACGCAATTGACATATCAGTAATTTTGGAAGCCCTAGTCTGGGTTTACTCTAATTCATTTGCGGACCGTAGCACCGCCCAGTACGGACCGAGCCACTCCGAATTGGAAATATGTACTGTCCTTGACATCCTCTCTATTACGTTATTCCATTTCCAGTAATTAATATTTATAACTATTACGTACGGCGACGTTAGAGAAATCACTTTTCAATTGGCACAATCGTCAAATCTGTGATTGAGGTCTTATATTATAGTTTCTATTTAAAAGGTTTAGTTTATTCTACGATCATTCCATTATTAAATAAATTGGTTATTTGTTTTTACAGTTCAATACATAACAAAGGAAAATAGAACAAGCGTGGAAGCAACAAACGTCCGTATATATATATATATATATATATATATATATATATATATATATATATATATATATATATATATATATATTTGTATATATATATATATATATATATATATATATATATATATATATATATATATTTGTGTATCACAAAATAACCATTTAATCTAAAGAATCGACATGCGGGTTAAATTGAATAAAAATGTTTACTGGCCACATTTTTATATTATATAAAATATGTATGTTAAATATTCAATAAAAACTCTAATATCTTCAGATTTATAGATGAGCCAAATAAATATATTTTTCAACCCAAAAATGATTATTTTAAAAACTCAAAAATATAAGTGCAAAACTCAAAAATGTAATGTTCGGTTACAAGTTTCCATAAACGATATGTTTAAAAAACAAAAATAAATATCTCCTTATCACCAGAAATACTTGCAAAAAGTCAAAATGAAATCTGTATTTTTATATTTGGAATCCCACCAATTAACAGGTTAACAATTCATTCGAAGGAGCCACATTCTTGCAGCGGTGGAAATGTCCATATCAAAAGGATCTATAAAAAACATAAAATATTAGATTATCCACATATAGATAATGTATAAAAGGGCTATGAATTTATCATAAGAGTCCATACCAGTTTAATCATTTTGCCATTAAATCTTAATTTCTTTATTTTCTGCCATAAAAATAGATCTGGCTAAATCTAACGCGATTATAATACATTTATTAACAGATTCCACTCGGTCTGTGTGCCCAAACGTCAAAGAGAATTAAAAACATTCTTGAAATTAAATATACAATCAGCACAATTGTTGTTATTTGAATATTATTTATAACTAAACCTCATTAGTAACAGTCGTTAGTAATCGTTTCAATAACGAAACTATCAACTTATTCAGAATCTAAGAAAGGCTATATGAATCAAGTTTCTATTGCTTTATCTTTGATTTATTAACGGCGGAAAGAACTACTTACTCATAAAGAATGCGCATTAATATATTTAAAGTTAGAAAATAAATATTTTCCTCTAATTTTCAAACATCACGAAACTCCTATCTTCAAGTTGTTGAGGAACTCTTTGAATGGAAAGCTTGTGAGCTTTTGTAACCGTTTTTGTTTTGTGTATTTGGCATCGAGATATAAAAAAAAACAACAGTCCGAAAAGAGGCTTCGCCGAGCAGCGCGCGTGTAAAGTTATTGTGTCGTATAAGTTGTATTATTAGTGTCCATCGTAGAAGTATTATGTCTCCTAAACCACTAGTTATAACCTTAGTAAGAGCGCCAACAGCGGGATACCGATACTTGTTGCGTGTATCACTCGCGTTAAGTTGGCTACCGGCGGGACCTCACAGAGAGACTAGCTTTTATATTATTCATTTGTTTACCAGCTAGCTGATCTTTTAGAATTCAAGAGAATATTTTTTGTAACATAGTATTATAGTGAAAACCTTTATATTGGTTAAAGTTAAGTTGGAACGTACTTAGACAAAAACTGTCCATGAATGGCACAACTAAACATTAATTACCGTATTGTAGCAGAATTATTTAGCATAAAAACAGGAGACCGGTGAAAATGGATATAATATTACAAAAAGAGAACATGATTAAAAAACTGGTATTTTTTAGAATATGAAAAGTAAAGTAGAAGTCAGTATATATATATATATATATATATATATATATATATATATATATATATATATATATATATATATATATATATACATATATATACATAAAGCTAAGCGTACTCGGTGGTACTTGATGATAACGAATAAAAAATACTCGAGAAATTTATGTCACCTTCGACGGATTGGTTTAATCTATCTTGGAGCCCAGTCAACCGTTCATCCTGAACCCTGTACTCGAGTGGGTGCGGCATAAAATTCAAAAGTGGGGTCTCGCTGTTAGGTTTGACATGTCCAAGTCCTTGCTTAAGTTGATTATTGATAATATATATAAATATATATTTATATATATATATATATATATATATATATATACACATATATATATTTATATATACACGGTGATTTTTTATTGGTTAAAATAATTTTTTAAGATAATGTATGACGTTATTTTTTTTCACAGTTTTACAGTATATTTACTATGAATACTATCCATTAGAAACATTAAAATAATTATCAGACATAATCCATGATGACAAAATTTTATGCGCCAAGTCTAAAATGCGAAACAAAAATAATCAAACTGTATACAGTTTTCCGAGCGTAATCCAGAATTACTTAACTAGTTGCGGATAAGTAAGCAATAGCAATTTGCGGTTGACCTAGATAGCAGTATACGTTTATTTTTTATGATGCCACGCGGAAAAAAAATAGTTCAGTTGACATCGGCATGATCCATAAGTTACAAAAACACATATACATATAAGGTGTCACGAATATCGAAAAGAATGGATTCAGTTGACAGCCACATGCAAAAAAATTGGTATCATGTGAAGTTTTCAGATGAAAAGACGTTTAATTTGAATGGCAGTGCCATTTGTGCTAATTATATCAAATTTATCGATGAACAGTTGGCTAAATACGGAACACAAATTCACAGTCAGAATTATTTTTTTTGCAACAAGACAATGCGTCTGTTCATTCTACGAAAATGGTTAAAGATTACTTTTTAGAACATAATATTCAAATTTAAATTGGCCAGCACGCACCTCTGTTTTCAATATTATTGAAAATTTCTGGGGTAAGCTGGCAATTACTATTTATTCAAACGGAAAACAATATGATAACATTTAACAAATAAATGGAGATATTGAAAATGAGTGGAGAAAGTTGGATCAAAATTATATAAAAAATCTACATAAAACATTACCGAAGAGAATGATTGAGGTTTTAAAAAATAAGGAAGGAAACGCTCATTATTGAAATGAAAATAACAATATCTTTCATTTTATTTCTTTGTTTTATCTAACTGTACTATAGTTTTGTCGCATCGTTCGAGCCGCACGATGCAGTATGAGTAAACAATAGCTGTCTCTTTCTAATATTTATATAAATTGCTTGACTAAACACACTTAAACATAACATGCAAAAGTTAAAAATGTTATTTTAGTGTGAGTAATAAAGATAAATGTATAGTGTGCTAATGTTTTGTCGCGGAGTGTATATATTCCTGTAAAGTCACAGATATATTTCGACCACAGATAATTCTTAATATGTTCCGTCAATATCATTTCATCTTTATAATTAAACGTGGAGCTGTGTCGAAGATGTACGATTGAGAGAATTCTTTGTTTAATATTTCTGCACATACATCCCTTCTCAGAGTACTCATTTTGACGTGATAACGTCTTATAAATCTATTAACACCAGCTGCACGCATGAAAAAGTGTCACGTTCCACCTGAGCCTGAGCGTGCAAACGAGAGCGCGGAACAAGTGATAGAGAGGCACAATCGGCCCAAGCGTCGGAATTTATCTCTCTTCTCGCGTGAAGTCAGAGCTAGCAGTTCGAATAGTTCTGCTACTGGAACGCCGCCACGCGAGCTTCTTCGAGAATTAATTTTAATTAGTTTTAGCGAATTAAAATTAAAATTAATTTTAACTGTAATTTTAATTGTAATTTAATTGTAATTTTAATTGTAATTTTAATCGTAATTTAGTTGTAATTTTCAATTAACTCCTTTTTTGTATTATACAAAATAATAATAATTCAGTGATAATAATTCAATTTAATTCATAAAAGTATGCAATTTTTCATCAATGTTTCTTTATGACGTTATCACGTAAAACTATCGTCCGTTAACCGACTTTACAGACAACCAATTTTTTATAAATATCTAAGCTCACGGGAAGTTCAAATGTTAATTAAAAAATGACACCTATACAGGTTTTAATGGAATTTTTTTTTAATGGAAGTTTTAATAAAATTTAATATGAAAATATTTTAAGGATAAAAGGGTTTTTTTAACTATTACTTTTCAAGATTGGTCATATATAAAATGAATTTCAAAAAATTATAATATTTGAGACGTGTATTAATAGATTTTAATGACTACACTACATTTTATAGGAATTAGAAGGATGTGACACGTGTACATTAGAGAAACACCTCTTTTTGTAACAAGGCCGAGGTTTCTTCTCCTCGGCGCGATATCGTATTTTAGGTAACCGTATTAAAATCGCTTCTCATGCAGATAGCTGTATTAGCATACACTTTACTTAATCGTTTTTCGGAATGAACTCTCTCGAAATTGACAATTTGTGTACGCATACGTGTATATGTATAAACTCGTATATATATATATATATATATATATATATATATATATATATATAACTATTTCCTTGAGAAATTATATTTAACCGTTATTTTTGTCAATAATCAACTTAAGCAAGGTCTTGGACGTGTCAAACCTAACAGCGAGATCCCACTTTCGAATTTTATGCCACATCCACTCTAGTACAGGGTTCAGGATGAACGGTTGACTGGGCTCCAAGATAGATTAAAGTAATCCGTCGATGGTGACATAAATTTCTCGAGTATTTTTTATTCGTTATCATCAAGGACCACTGAGTACGCTTAGCTTTATGAAAATATATTAAAGTAAATAATAATTTTCATTTTCATAGTTTTCTGTAAATGTTATACTACGATAATTTTCGTGCATATCAATTATTTTAAATTAACGATTTATACAAATATAATATGAAATTATGCAAAAAAATATGCATGTAAGAGCTTTCATATTAAAATTTTCTAACGCTTATACTGTCTTAAAACACATTATCGATTAGTATTAATACACCTTCCCGTTTTCATACTTATAAATGTTTTTTGTAACATACTGAACTTAAAATTACGTCTTATAATCCGTTAAATCAAAATATAGTTGTAATGGATTAGAATTCATTATACCCTTTTTACAATATTATACAGACTTAATTTTATGAAATTATTAAAAAGCATTTATCCTTTATAACCTAAAACTTAATTTTACAAAGTATACTTGTTATAACAATGTAGTGTGCTACACCATCTAGTCCACATTTTAATTACTTACATTTAACTAACTTTCGTCGTCAAGATACAAAACCCGTAAATAATTTATCATTTACCATCTTTGATATTAGCATTACATTATGCGAGGTCAATCATAGTTCTTTAAAAATTACTCGTAATCTTTACTTAATTTCATATGCATATTCGTTTTGTCATCTATAATTATGCAATTTATTAACTGCATTTAGCTCTCCCGCAAAACACGTTATCACTACACGCCAAAATATTTGTGCATTTTACACAAATTTAGTATTACATTGTTATATTCAGCGATTCTTTCACTCCATTCAATTTCAGAAGTGACTAAAAGTGCAAACCTAGGTGAATCTTACATCACAAACATAACAGTTTTAAAATACTTAGATGTCACCTCCACTAAAAAGGAGGAAAATCCCAATGATTTCTTCCCCGTTTGTTAAATTTATTTTTCTGTTTTCGCAGGTATAACTTTGACAACATTTATTATATTACGAAAAACCATCCAGGATAATTTATTAACTATTTTTAGAGTTTATTCAAACATTGGCACGTTTCCAATCTTAAACATTTGATCTGAGAGAGAAAATATTTAATTAAAAATTGGCTAATATGTTTTCCACGAGTCTGTATTTTGTATATGTTTGAAATAATAATACAGTTTATATATAATCATTAGTACTCGTTATTTTGAATCAAATTAATATGCGTACTACCTACAAATTTATAACCTTTCATGTTTTGACATCTGTTATATGTATAATCACAGAATATAAAACAAAATAGGCGCAATTTTTCGCGGAACTGTGTGAAAGCACATGTCGCCAATTTCTAATAAATTATTATTAAATGCGACAATTACATTGCTGTATAAACCCCACCTCTGCACAAAATCATCTTAAGTGTTCAATGCGTTCTCATCTCTCCAGGCTTGAGTCACATATGTTTATCCCGCTCGCAACAAATCTTCCAAAATTTTAGAACTGTTCACATATTTATCGACCACTTAGTCCGACATCAAGCTAAAGTAGCTTAAAAATATAGATTAGTTGGTATTTTTAAATATAATTTTTGTTATTAAAAAATAAATTTTAATATTTACGCATACAAAAATATTTATTACCTTTATTTAACGTAATAAAGTAGAAATATACATATGGTTTAAGTCTTAACATAGAAATAAATAATAGAAGTTGAAGAAGTAAAGTTTATAGAAAAACAGGATTTAACTAAATTCAATATTCCAGGATTATCATAACTAGATTTTCAAATAAGTGAAGGACCGAAATAATTTTAGTTTTAGTTGCTCATCATGAAGTATATGGACAAAATATTTCTGAAAATATTTACGTTTTACCTGAGAAACCTTACATATTTATTAGGTTGTCAATTTAGTATCAAGAAAATTTGTGAAACCACCGCTTTCATTAAATCTGTTTCGTGATTACTTAAAGGGAAATGCAATTCAATGCAAACATATGTTTGTAGATGTGAAATTATTTAAAATCTTGATTATAATTTATTCCTTATCAAACTTAGACCGATTTTTATGTTTTTTTTTTTGAAAGATAAAAATAAACGATGGAACTACTTGACGAATGACAGTAAATCCACAATGATTGAAGATATTTGCTACTCGTAGTTGTTACTTTGCAAAATAACTACACTATCGACCAGGTCAGAGTCTGATGATACGTTCTGGAGATGAATAATGGAACTCCATATTGGATAGTAGTAAATCAATCGTAATTCAAGATATTTGTTACTGGTAGATTTTATTTTGCAAAATAATTACACTATAAACCAAGTCAGAGTAAGGAGAGAGAGATCCTTAACGGATAATGTTTACTACTAGTTAGTTGTGACTTTAGTTATTACTTTGCAAAATCTGATATTGGATTTCGGATATGGAGAACGGAACTCCTGAAATGGTAGTTGTTCCTTTGCAAAATCTGATATTGAACATCGGATATGGAGAACGGAACTACTCAACGACTAAAAGCTAACCATTGGCGGTTACTACTGTCGCTTCGTTTCTGCGTATTGTTGATAATTAATAAACTTTACACAAAGAGGAAATAATCTGTATACTAGCTTTTGCAAATGACTTAATAGTAATACCATATTCTAAGGAAGAAAATAATTGAATATAGTTACTTATTTGCAATAAAGAAATAAGCTGCTTATTTTTGAAGTCTATACCAGTACCGCCGATTAACTTTATAACAAATGGAAAATTTTATATTATAAATAACAATTAAATGAAACTACGTGATGTAGTCTTATTTATTAGGTTTCGTTGTATTACAACATCTTCAGGTGGGCAAAGATCTTTGCTAATATCCCACCTGAAGATGTTGTAATACAACGAAACCTAGGTCGTGGTAAAGAAATTAAAGATAGTAGAAATAATACTACATCACGTAGTTTCATTTAATTGTGAATAATGAATTTCTACAAAATTAACGCCAAATATATTCAATATTATAAATAACTTTTTCAGCAATATATTTCGTATTGTGAGTACATTAGATGTTAAAGTTTCGAATATACGTTATAAATTAAATTATAATTGTTTAAGTCGGTTGACAATTTAGGCACCTACTTCAATGACATGTTCGTATGAATGATTTCGCTGACTGACCGTTAAAATTTGAAGGATTCCAATTTCATGTAAAATAATGCTCCTCAGTGACTATCAATAAATCGCAGTAACAAACATTAAACGTTACTGGTTTAAACCTTAGCATTCAATTTCTTTCGCTTGTGTATCAAATAAACATCATCTATTAGTTCAGATAATGTTTAGCTGTAATAATCTGTTAAACAAAATCTGTTAATAATTTAAGCATAATCTATCATATGTTTACACTGAATTATACTCGTATGAAGCCAGGCTGGATCGCTAGAATTTAATAATTATAAATGATTATCATCGACTTTAGTTTGCAGTTTAAGTAAGAAATTTATACTAACTTGCAGCTCAAAGTAAAAGTTAATAATGTGAAATTTATACTGATCTGCATTTCTGACCAACGGCCAAGATAAATTAGATAAATTCGTATAAAATGCAAAGTTACATGAGTATATGAAGTCAGCGTTAGTTAGTACCTAAGTTGAAATGAACTCGAAACGCAATGATACTATAGCAAGTACTCAAATTTCTTCTCTTTATTGAACAATTAGCAGATTTTCTGACTGTTAATTGGTAAACTCAAATGTAGTCGTTATATAATCTCTTACTCATTGTTGCAATCCATTTTGAACTCCAAATTAGACTACATATGGATATGCAGGTAACAACATCGGACTCTATGAGTATGTATACACTCTTAGCGTTTTCAAAGCTTTTTTTCAAAATTTAATGGAATTTCTCACAGCCTTTAAAATTGTTTTGTTTCATAATACTTGACGACATATATATCAAAAGATATTTCCGGATTTGTAAACCCGTACCGTTCGCGGGACAAACCTTTAAAGTTTAAATCTGTGTTCTACAGCAATAAAGTTTATCGAATTAGCACTTAATAAATTTTAAGCCCTTTGTTTTCATACATAGATAGTTCTAATTATTTTGTAACTTGGTTCTGTGTTTATTTTGTTAACACTTTTATCCTCTATAGTTGGTACCAACTCGGTAACCAACTCGTAAATAGCTATTTACGAGTTGGTTTTATATTTAATTAAGTAAATATTAGAAAGAGTTCATAAACAAAATCCTTCGGCTAGGAATGATATTTTACAAAATAAAACTTGAATAAATTTACCTAAACTTTTTTACTAAATCTTTTATACACTTTGACCACTCGTGGTCTTTTGTTTTTGGCATTCATTGATCCTTGTAAATTTTATTTTGATCATAGTCTGTAACCCTAGATTCATATTATCCATTCAACTTTCCTGATTTTCAACTATTTTCTTTATCGTAAGGATTGTTGTCTAATAAAGATTTAAATATTATTGAATGACCATCACCGATATGCTATACTTATTTCACACCATAAAAATATCCCAACCGTTGAAACTTTTGAATTACCTAGTCAATTTCCATTTTCCTAAAATTTCCGATATAATTTACATAACGTACTTCTCGACGACCTTCATGTCAGGTTTCACATTTAATAGTTTCTTGTTTATATTTGCATAGTAATTCTAAATTTTATTAGAACATATACCGACTAATTAAGTAATAATTAAAGTAAAGAATAATCTTGTTTAGCCCATGATCCATCATTCGACACTGTCAAACGACTTTCAGTATTCATTTTCTTATTATTCAGTTTCTTCTCTTCATTTATAACTTTTTCAACATCGTGTCGGCTACTGGGTTTTTTGTAATTCTAATAATAATAATAATCCCATAATATGCCGAATTACTAAAGCTTTGACGTAAATCCATAAAAAGTTACTATGCTTTGAATTCACATTTGACAACAAGCTTACAGTTTTTCCAAAGGATTTATGAATCAATGAATAAAAATGAATTAACTTTTGTGCGCTCTGTCGATGAACATTTAATTTTATTGTACGAATATTTAACTTGGAGATCAACATTAAAACTATGTCGACCATGCTTAAAAAATCAATTTCATCGTCGCTATCATTGTATTCTAATGATTGATATAAGATAACGAATTTGAATTTAAATTATAAAATACAATTATTATTAGACGGATCAATGTCGGGATCAAAATCGCCATTGTTGGTTTTTTGCCGACATTAAAACTATATCGACCATACTTAGAAAAATGAATTTCATCGTCGCTATCATTGTATTCTAATGATTGATATAAGATAACGAATTTGAATTTACAATATAAAATACAATTATCATTAGACGGATCAATGTCGGGATCCAAATCACCATTGTTGGTTTTTTGCCGACATTAAAACTATATCGACCATACTTAGAAAAATTAATTTCATCGTCGCTATCATTGTATTCTAATGATCGATATAAGATAACAATTTTGAATTTGAAATATAAAATATAATTATTATTAGACGGATCAATGTCGGGATCAAAATCACCATTGTTAGTTTTTTGCCGATATTAAAACTAAGTCGACCATGCTTAGAAAAATGAATTTCATGGTCGCTATCATTGTATTCTAATGATTGATATAAGATAACGAATTTGAATTTAAAATATAAAATACAATTATCATTAGACGGATCAATGTCGGGATCAAAATCACCATTGTTGGTTTTTTGCCGACATTAAAACTATATCGACCATACTTAGAAAAATTAATTTCATCGTCGCTATCATTGTATTCTAATGATTGATATAAGATAACGAATTTGAATTTAAAATATAAAATACAATTATTATTACACGGATCAATGTCGGGATCAAAATCACCATTGTTGGTTTTTTGCCGACATTAAAACTATATCGACCATGCTTAGAAAAATTAATTTCATCGTCGCTCATTGTATTCTAATGATTGATATAAGATAACAATTTTGAATTTGAAATATAAAATATAATTATTATTAGACGGATCAATGTCGGGATCAAAGTCACCATTGTTAGCTTCTTGTCAACATGCTTATATATTTTATAACTTCCTGCAGTGTTATTAGTTATCACGGAAGTAATTTTGTTTTCATGTATCACCCAAGTGATACATGAAAACAAAATTAAACCCAAAATTAATTATTACCTTCTAAAGATATATTTGTTAAATCTATGAATTTTTTGTGATATTACTTTGTCAAAAAACAAACACGGACCGATCACCTACAGTAAATCGAATGTTTACACTCATAAAATACTTGTAAAAAAGTATATAAAAGACTTTGTGTTACACACACATATACAATAATACTTGAAATAGTTAATATAATAAAGGTCGAATTAGTACGTTATACAACAAAATATTTAATAATTATCGTTCTGAAGTTTAATAAACGCATGCTCTGCTTGCTTATTAGAACCTCGGCCCATCGGTTTTAAATGTCTTTTGAAATCAATTGTAAAAAAATAACTACGTATTTTTGAAAATATCTACTTTTATAAAGAATATTTTAAAAAATATCTAATTTGTTTCAAGTCAAAGAATGTACCCGTCAACCTCACTGCCATTGTCGGTGTTTTGTTCCGTTGAAACCGCAGATTGGCAGTTTGGTAGCGATATCAATTGAGTAAAATGTCGATCAATTAAATAAAAATATCTGAAGGTTAACTGGCATGATGGTTTGACAAGTTTAGCGTGGAGGCATGATCGATTATCTATTTACTTTGCGGAAAGTTTGAATTAATTCGATATCGTTCAAGAAATTCTATATTATCACTACCAATGCTAAAATAAAACTTATAAATAAAATCATTCATATCATGCTTATAAATAAAATTATAAATTGTATCGGCATTCCTACTTTAAGCATTCCAATAATTAGCTATAACTTGGGCAATAATGAAATTTCATTAATCTTTTACCAAGATATATATTCAGACACGACATTCTCCTGTACAATCCTTTTAATATTAATTCAAACCAGTTCAATTAGGTTGACTCTCCCGATAGTTCAGAAAATTTTAGTCATCTAAATTTCAGGTTTCTCTTATTCACTGAATAAGACTGTGAGAAACCTGATTGGTATATTAAGAAATCTATTTTTTGACTCCATGTATAAGCTATATGAAACTAGTTTATGAACTCTTGCTTTTTTATATTCTCAGTGTAACTTCGAGCTGTCACAATTATGGAAAATTAAATTATTAGCTATTCAGTTTCCATTTATGTTAAAAATATTTCCACATGTCAGTCAAAATCACTTTACTTTTTTAAAATAATTCTACAGCCAATAATCTCTATTGTTCCTTTCTGTAAGCGTTTTATGTTTACAATGACATTTTCGCCGATTTTACCTTACATTTTGTAACAAACGTTGCACAGTGCGAGGCCCTGAAAAATTATTCTTTCCTGACTCAGGTGAAAACTATTAAACATGAAGAAACAATGTTTTATTAATTTAAAATCCTTCATGATTTTGCTAAATAGTTTGTGCTCAAAATAATCATTAACGATATATCTGGTTTTGAACTTCATCTTTGTTTCCCTCGAGAGTCTTAACGGTCTTTTTAGTTTGTTTTTTTTCTTATCTGATGTGATTTAAAAATGTCTGGAATGTCCCGTGTTTGTTTTTCATAAAATAACTAAAGGCATATTTGCATGTTCAGTTGTGTACTTTTTGTTTACAACTTGATATTACGTGCACATTCACTTCTCAAGCTTGACAATCACACTTCTTTGGTCACGGTATGACATGCTTTTGCGCTTGGTACTTGAACAGTCCAGACTAGTAAGTCGTTATGTTCATATTGCTCAATAACCGTCAAGTAACGAAAAATAATGTAAATTTTATTCGAAAACCTTTTTCCAATCCAATCCTGCCCACTGGTCCTCAGTTAAATATGAATATGTAAATGTTTTTTTTCTTTCAGAGCCTTAAATTTTCGTCTCAAATTTTTTTACAAAAATTTTACTCATGAATCGGTCATTTCTACAACTATATATAATTGTCAATAATTTAGATCTTATTATTTAATTGTTTGAAAAATAAGGTAGATGTGTAAAATGCCACAAATACGTTAACAATTCTGAGCCCACAACGCATAGGGCGTGTCTGTCCATGTTTATCATGCAGTATTTATTTACCTATGACGTCATTGGAGTAGTGTAGATGCATTCGCATGGTTGGTGCGAATTAGCGTTGTGTAAAGTTATATATTAGAGAAGCGTGAAAACGCGTTCAGCGAGGATATTTATTTGGGTGTCATTTTGAATAACTTAAAAAGCATTACTAGAATCCAGAAAACTAAAATATTTGGTCGGAAATATAAAAAAAAATTGGAAATATAAGTAAACGTCGATATTAAATGCAAAATCACAAAAAAGAATTAAAAATGTCGCTTCATATAAATCGTAAATATGCTTGCAATTATGGAATCAGCAAATCAGAGGAAAGTGCGTGTCAAAAATAAGCCAAATAACCTAAAAATACCAGGCCGAGAAAATGCGAGAGCTCCGACAGCAACGGAAAGAAAATGAAAAACCGAGGCAAAGCGGTTACGTAGCTGGTCCGTCGGACATACTGTATCCAGTGACATTTCCCGTTTTACTACTCTGTGTAAACACTGTATTAAAAATATTGGTAATTAAAGTACATATTAATACAAAACACTTGTTACCATTTAATCCCGACATTTTCAAAAAAGTCTACGGCGCGGTGAACTGAACTTCGTCTTTTATTACTTTTTTTTGTAAACGTAATTCCGAATTTTTACGCTACGTTACTAACGCATTAATCTCGTACGTTTCCTATCATTAGAGCAAGAGCAGAATTCGTGCGAAACACAAGCTTACCTGGGTGTGTGGAATCAGTATTAGCTATATTTTAAGTCAGGCGTTGTGCTGGCTGAAGGTCCCTGTAACAAGTGCTTGAAGACATGAGGTAGCACTTTCTTTTGATATGAGGTAACATTTTCTTTTGATATAAGGCAGCGTTTTCTTTGACATGAGGTAGCACTTTCTTCTTAGCACTTTTTTATAAACGGTATTATTTAGGACAAACGATCCTGTAACGTTCAATATACTGTACTGCCACAAATAACACTAGAATTGTAATTACTTTACAACTAACTTTAATTTTACACAAAATAACAAGTAATAAAGAACCAGTCAGTACGAGTAAAACAGTTATCATTCACAGGCGTAATAATATCGTGAATATGTCAAAAACAGTGAAATTTAAAATCATCGCCATAGTTTTCCAGTAAACTTTCGGTATACTTCTAGTAACGCAGTTTCTTCATAATTTTGACTTTAGCAGTTTCGACCATCGAGGAGGAGACATATTTTTTGTGAATACACATAATGTTCTTGAAAATGTTGTGAGATCGTTAAAATTGGTTCTTTTAAATGATATCTCACACGACACATAAAATAAAAGAAAAATGTTTTTGGATACTTTATTTATCTAAAATTTCGTGTGAATATTTTAAAACATCACTGAGATATTTGCGGGATATTATGCTTTATCTCTGTGCCAAATTTTAAGTTTCTACATGAAACGTTTCTAAGAAAACCTCTGTGACAGTTGAATAGAATTAATTAAGGATTCCCTTTTTTTTTCCTTTCGAGGTAGCGCACCCTAAAAATAACATGAATTAAAAACGATTACTGAAATAGGTGAAGTGAAGAAAAAAAACATGAAATATAAAAGAAACAACTTCAAAATAATATTAAATTATAAAGAAAGAAAAAATGTTAATTAAGAACCTGTATTAAAAACAATACCCATGAGCTATTCCACACCAATTCAAACTGAATTTACAATGAAATTTGGTATATTAAGTGACCTCATAAGTATAAAGATAATTCACGAAATTATTGTTCACATAATGATAATATGTTACCAGAATAAATTTGTCAGATTTTTCCAAAAAATGTGTTATTGGCAAATAGAACTCGCATTACTATAGTTCCATAGGCACTTAGCGCACATAAATATTCGACAGAATATCTAGTATTTCTGTTAAACTATTTAAAAACATTCATTTATTGCCTAGGATAGCTTGCATATGCTTAAAAACATTATAAACAAATAAAAAATTATGAAATTTAGAATAGACTTATGTAGATGTAGATTTCCGAAAAAATATAGGTAAACGCGGTTTTTTCCATCATTTTTCCTTTAGTTTCGGAGGTAGAGAGGAACATATTTGTAAAAATTTTCCACAATGTGTCTAGAAATATCTTAAATAAAATTCAGAAAAATAGTTTTGAAATTCTGACAACTTGCGCTTTCAATTTATTACCCACACGATTCTTGAAATGAAACAATTAATTTCGTATACATTATATGTACCTTCAAAAATTTTTCTCATTTTTACATGTTTTTACCATTATTTCTTAATTCCTGAGATTTTTCCGGAAGTAAACCTAAAAGCGCTATATCAAATCAGATTCATGAAATAATATAATAGACCGGAAGAAGGAATCATAGGCAATACTTGCTAAATAGAACGACAGACTTTAAACAAAATAATTTAAAATTGTTTTCTTTTGTAGGATATGTACAGGGAACGGTTAAAAATATAAAAAATCGATGAATTAAAATTTTTTTTATACTTCTTTGCAGAATCTTCGTAAGATTGAAACAATTTCCTAGCTGTATTATTACCATTCGTACTGCCTGGATTAGACTTAACTAATATAAGAACCATTTTCTTCCGGAATTCTTCTTGCAAATACTTTTTATTTTTTTTTTATTTTTGTGTTCTGCGTCTTAAATTTACTATTACTATGTATATCCAATTGATAACTTACGAGATAACAAGCACTCGAACAGTAGGATTCACGCAAGCAGCCGAGTTAACCCAAAATGTAAATATTATATTATTTTTTTTTTGGAGAATCTAAGCATTAAAATCTTTTGATGTAAAATGACATAAATAGTATCATGAATTTGGTAGCAGCTACGGTGCTTATAGTTTCTCTATAAAAAAAATTAATTGATGACTCAAAAGTATTTCGCTAAAAAAGGATTTTAATTCAAATGGTTTCAATGATTCTATTTGAGTATCGATACTATTGATTTTATTTTTAACGTGATATGTATTCTCTTTGGTAAAAACAAATATTGATGATCTGTAATGTTTATGAGAACTGGAGGTAGAATAACTCCAAAAAAATGTTTCAATCCTGTCATCTATGTTAAATCCTTCTTATTGTATTGTGGCAATGGCTATCAAAAAATATTTAAGTCAGCAACTACCTTATTTGGAAATAGTTGTTTATATTGCCTATGCTTAGTTTGTCATTATATTCCATATCATCTCCATATTGAGATTGTGCTGATAGAGTTCCGTTGATTTTCAGAAAACGAAGATTTTTAGAATGATCTATGAAAATTAGATAATAACTGAAAAAGACTCAAAATTATGTGATCTAATAAATCTTTTTTAACGGATTATTAATTAATATATATATATATATATATATATATATATATATATATATATATATATATATATATATATATATATATATATATATATATATACATATATATATATATATATATATATATATATATATATATATATATCGGATATTGTTTTATTGCAAATGTTTCAGTTCCATAAGGAGATCATAGTCAGTAGCGCCTTGTCTCATTAAATTATATTCAAATGTTTTTAGATTTGAAAATTGTTCGTTCTTCTATGTTGGAAATTTCACCAATATCAAAAAATTGTTTAGAAGATCATCCACAACTCGATTTAGGACATTTTCACCAACAAAGTAAAGACTTGAAGCAAGCCAGATAGCTTCTTCCTAGTTGAAATGTACGTTTATTTTTCAAGGGTCCATTTTTGTTTATATTTAAACATTAACTTGGATAATAATTGCTTTCAGCCTTCCAACTTTTCTCGACTCGTAAAACATTCTTTTTAATTTTTAGTTACACAATCTTGAAATTTCTAATCGCTATCTGTTGATGTACATTTTCTATATATTCTAATTGTCACCAAGCTACTCGTATGTCTACATGCTAAGAAGATAAATCTAAAGATGATAAATTTTTTGTTCTTAATAAAAGTAATTCATTACTTGTTTAATTTGTAAGAAGTTTTACAATATTAGCAATATTATTTAATGTCAATGTTTAGAGAAAACATAACAATTTTATGTTATTGGAAACACTACACTTGAAAATCTAATATTGTAATTGTCATCGCAGTTTTTAATTTAATCTTGTGCTATCTTTTATCCTAATTGTACTTCAAAAAAAGCAGATAAATATGCTTTATTAAAAACATATCGGTAATACCTCCATATTCAGAATTCATTATAATAATTTTAAAAATCACTTTAATACTCAGAACTTCTCTATTTAAGACATCATTCATTTTGATCCCTAAATATTTAACTCTGTTTTCGTGTGAAGAGTAGATTTTGTGGAAGTGCCCGATAGATCTAATCATTATTTAAAACATAAAAAGGTCTTGGTATTAAACGTGGGAAACCAATGACATTTAATACATGTGTCACGTGATCTGCCATAAATATCACACTATTATTGGAGGTTTTAGCTGGGAATTTCTAAAACTCCACCTGTGGTTGAAACGCCACCATACCGAAAAACTTTTTTAAATTTTATTATTCTATATCTTCAACTGATGAGTCTTATTATTACCTTTATTATTTCAATTATTTTATAGTCCATCAGACTATTGATGTTTTATTGAAATGTCACCAAGAATTATCTAAACAAAAGACTACATATGGTTAAAATAATTAAGTACTGTAAGCGCCACAATTTCTATCCAAAATTAATCTGAAATAGGTATTCAGGACTGAATGATGCCGGCGTTTTATTGTCCAATAGGGATAAGGAATATAACTAGGCATATTATAATAGCACACGGCATTATCAGGTTTAATCTATTGTGTCGAAACAATGGAGGTTGCTGTGGTATTAAATGGACAGATGGGTATTTTCATCACTTGAGATGAGTTGAATGAAGTCTGATAGTAAATGAAATAAAAGACAGCACACGGCATTATCAGGTTTAATCTATTGTGTCGAAACAATGGAGGTTGCTGTGGTATTAAATGGACAGATGGGTATTTTCATCACTTGAGATGAGTTGAATGAAGTCTATAATCACCTTTTGGTTTGAAGCTGGAATTGTGAAAAATTATAAAGTGAGAAAAAATGTGCACCTGGTTATTTCTGTCCTATTATATATTATAACGTGGCTTCACATTAAATAAAACATAGCTCGCACCCTTTTTTACATTTTGTATGACGCTAAATGAGCTATACTTCTACACTTTCAACGTAAGCATCTCAGTTGATCTTCCCAATTCCGATTGACGACAATCGCTGCCACACATCGACCAATATCTCATTGTTTAAACGATGAATTCTAAAACGCAGGTCAACCGAAATAATTGCGGTAGCTGATGCTGTATTGGACGTAGTTCAAAATTACTAAATACTAGTTATATCATACACACTTTTTGCGGCAACAGAAAATTGCATACAAATGGTAGCCTATAGGCATAGCTCTAACATAGTTCTGACCTTTAAAATGTTGTGCGCCATAGACACAGAAGATAAATTAGAAGTTATTCAAATAAACCTATGACTTAATGTAAATCATTTTCGGATTGTGGATGCATACAACCCACGAATACTTTCAGCCATCTAGTACCATCTATAAAAACACAATCTGCCTGGGTGACTTCGTTGCGTCAAGCCAGTGCAAAGGTCACACTTGATCTTATAGTTAGCAACCTCGATCAGACTCAAATCGCGAAGGACAACATCGCGAAAGTCACCCTTGTAGTTGCAATCACCCACGTCCCTGGTTCTCTACTAATGTAAAATGTTTATTTCACGTCCATAGAGTAAGCCCAAGCGACATTTCCGCGATATATATATAGTATACGGATAAAGGGAAATCTTCTATAGACTATCAAAAAATAGGATAAAATATATATAGAATAAATGAGGAAACAACTCACTAAATTCACCCCATATAAAAAGGCACCGTTTTATATACAGAATAAATGAGGAAACAACTCACAAAATACACCCCATATAGCGGGGTGTTATAAATACGGCCAAACATAAGTACAAAACATATCACAAGTACTTCCCTCCTCGCACCACTAACTTTTGACATCATCGGAAGGGCCACTACTGGAGACGGACAACTCAATCCTCAACAATTATTTCAACATAACCCTACTGAGGCAAACTGTTAATGCTCTCAAAAATAGTAAAAGTTGCGTATCCTATAAAATCTCATTACATCCCTTTCCTAGATTTGTGATATACTCGGGGAAGATGTTATAGGATTTATATTTCCTATTCCGGGTAATAACGTGTCGGGAAATATGCTAGAGTGTCTTATTAAATTTCTGTCCTAAATATTTGCTAAGGTCCGTTATAGTTCTTCACCTCAACTTACTACCAAAAATAAGAGAATTCTCTACAGAGAGGTCTGAGGCAGAGAGCTCTCCTTAAATATACATTGTTTAATTTCATGATCAACAACTTTATAGATGTATTTAAGAGGAAGTCTAGAGTCGAGGTTCTCCGCCATATGGACGACGTAACAACTCGAACGACAGTAAAATACCCGCTAAATATAAACTAGACTACTGGCCATGTCTTCATGTTTTCCATGAAACGACATACCATTAATTGACAATACGAGTCTGTATCGTTTAATTTGTAATAAACAATCAACTACCTCATAATTAATACGCAGCAAGATGAACTGGGCACGGCGCCTGTGTAATGTGGGCGATAAACTCTCTAAGGAACTTTACATTCTCAAAAGACTACTACTACAACAATATGAAGAACCACACGGGATATCTTGGTCACCACCTACAAAACCTATATTTGTTTAATGATGAAAATACGTTGGCGTAGCTTTCTTCATGATAAGTAAATCTTGAAGAAAAAATTAAACATGACTTAAAGAAACTAAAGCCTGCTTCTAGTCTATAAAATTGCAATCTCAACAATAACAATAGCTCTAGAAAACCCGACTCGGAACCTAACACTTCTTAAGGCACGCCGCAGTAAGACAGTTATAAAATTCCTCAAAAGATTTTGGAGAATAGGCGACAGATTTTAGGAGAATTGTCGAACCCCAAATGCAAGTCTGAAAACCCAAATCCACACTGAATAGGGTTCTATAACCCCTACAGAAGTGCCGTGTAAATATTGAGGAACGCCTGCCATTTCGACGATCTGAACTCTATTGGGTGCATACAAAAATCTCAATCCATACGACCTCACTTGATGTCGTTCACGACTAGACCACGTTTCTAATTACCTCCTGAAATCCACAGTATGGAAGATGCTTGGTATTAAGTATCCGAACTCCGAATGGCTCCCCATCTGTGCGAATGGATCCGCTATGGATGACACAAGTGGAGTAGGACTTTACGTTACGTTCAGGGAAAGCTCCACCTCAATGGGAAAATGAAGAACTAATTCAATAAGCGGAGGGTACTGAACTTCAAAGAACTAAAGAATTTCTAATGTCTTTTTTCCGAAATCGTAACAACAATTTTCAAAAAAGAACCAGTTTCTACTGGATGGTACAATGCCAAATAATTTAGCATGAAAACGTTGGTTAAAAAATATTAAGTATAAAACTCCGGTTCAAAATAAATATTGAATTCAATTACTTCACTAAAGCATAAAAATCTATGAAAATCATTATTTTGTTAATTTAGCTTCAAAGTAGAAAAATAAATAACAGAAAACTATTGTACTATACGAACGAAGGAAAAAACGAGAAAAGAACGAGACGATCATAAAACAATTTATTCCTATCTAGTATAATAAAGGCGAATGCGAATTTATATGTTTATTGATTGGTTTTTTTTTTCAAGTCTATTCAACTCACCTAAATGAAATCTAATATACCTATATACCTTGTCTTGTAAATAAATATGGAATACCTTGTCGATACACAAGGTATCTCTTATTTTTTTAAAAGCTATTTTCAGAAAATTCCCAAGTTTCGAAATTTTATTACCTCAATATTTACAAAATAACCTTTAGTGATCTTTCGTCGTGTTAAAGTATGTTATTTTCGGTTACATCATACGATTGTAGAGTTTCTGAAACAGAGAAACGCTGTCATATAGAAAATAAGTCACTTGCATATTATGACGTTGCTTTTGGCAGACATGCATGTGAACGATACGAAGAAAATTACGCGGAGGATCGTTCGTTGCTAAAATTGAAACAAGTACTCAATATTTTTACGTCATACGTAGTTGCGTAATATGTATTGTCTGCATAAGTAAATAGTTATTTGTATTTTTATTAAGAATACAGATCGTATACGTGGACAGAAATGAATTCATGTCTAACCATCTAACCTGCCATGGCATTATATCTTCGATAGCAATTACATTATGTTACTCTGCAATAAATAATCGGTTAATGCGATATCGAAATAAGTTAAAAATGAAAATGAATAAATAAATTTCATATATACGATATATAATCTTCGATTTAAATGTGACATGTAGAGAGGAAATTAATCGATATTACGGATGAATTATTTAAGGTAATTAATATTATAATTCCTATTTGAGTCTCAGTGAAATATTACTAAATTACATTATAACGACAAAAGTAATTCTACATCAGATATTAATTCATGCTAACTTCGTTGACGCAATCTTTAATGTGTCGTTCACTTCAGAGGCTGTCGTATCTTCACTTCTCAGAACCAAATTGATCGTTTCTATTTCTAGACAATTTAATTTAATTGACCTTTTGCTAAACATTCAACATGTAAAAGAAACAACTATCGTGAAAACTGTTTCATATGATTCAGCGGTTTTGTTTTCCGACGTTAGCCTAGTAAATATCCCTGCTAAAATTATAATAATAAAACGTTGCCTTGTTTTATTTGTTTATCGTGCTTCCACCATTTATGGTCCAATGGATTTCAATATATATTCTAAATTTAAAGAGTATTAATTATAATAATTACGCTTATCAAGCGGGCGAAGCAGGGGGCTAAAAGCTAGTAAGATACTAAATTGTATATTTCTCCCAGATTCACTACAGACGAATGACCAATTATGTATATAGCGACAACTGTTTGTGTGTGAGAGAATTGTATGGCGATAAAACGTTATTAATATTGCTTTCCATATGCTTCAAGAAAGGGAATGGGATTAGAAATTCAAAGAAAGGCAGTTTGATTAAGCTTGCTACGTTTTGACTATGTATCAACCAAACATAGTCAAAACGTTGCTTAGTAATATATGTTAGTGTCGTAGTTATTTGTTAGTAACAGTAATTTGATAGCATCATGGACTTGATCGATATTTTTGAAGCATTTGGTGTCATTGCAATATATTCCGCAAATATCAAATCCCTTTTACCTAAAGTCTATTGTCAGGAGTAGTAAAAACGTTGCACATACTCGTATTTCAGCCCGACGTTCATTGACTTTTTTTATCATGCACGCGACAACGATCAATGAACACTTTTTTTCGTAGAAGTAATTAAAATGCATCATTACATTAAAAGTAAGAAATAGTGAAAAGTATAAGTAACTCGGTTTTTATTTCATGTAACCTTATTTTGTCATTATGAAGAAATTTAGTTACGAGTAGTTCGGCATCGACGTTGCAACAACGTAGTTTCAAAAGTTATTCAAAGCCGAAGATCTTAAAAATCAGTTTCTTGTAAGTACATTGCTCTCTATTAGTTGGAAGTCAATTTGTATTATTACAAAAATTGTACATCTTAAAATTATCTGCAAGGATTCTATACGTTTTCTACGTGTAACGAACCGTTTAGAAACAAACATACTGCGAATAGAAACAAATATACCGTGAGAAGCGTATATTCTTTTCCGCTCACGCCATGCAAAGTAAGATTATTTCGTGATTATTAGGTTTCTAATTTTACAAAACTGTACGTATTAAATCGATCGTCTTTAATACCCTTCTTTTAATTTGTAACTTCCTAACGCTGTAAGCAAATCTTCTAACCCACTTTTCCCGCATTTCTATTTGTGGTATCGATTTCAAACTTTGCAAATTTGTGCAATTTTGATAATAATCCAATTCCATAGAGTGGATATGATGATAAAGAAAAGAGATAGTCATATGAATTTTCCATTTACTAACAGTAAGCTCATCGAATTTAGGCTCATTCGGAAAACGCGTTTTTTAGGTGTTGTAAAACTGTAAATTATCTTATTTTGCTATGATATTGAGGGGATCTATCATTTAGATGAAATGACAAAGTATACGAAATGACCAAATGACATCTGTATAAAAAAAAACTAGTGATAAACACGAAAGCCCCGACAACTACTAAGAAAAACACAAAGATATGTCTATATGTGGTTTTCGTATTTTTTAGTATTCTGAGATGAAATCTACAATTTTTAAAACTTTTGTCTGCTTGGCTGTTTAAGTATTCGGTAAATTGATGTTAAAGCGTTAATAAAATTGCATGTACTCATATAATTTAAATAAATAAATTGCACTAATATCGTCCAATCGTCTAAATTAAAGCTATGGTCAACTGAAGTCGATTTGAGTATTTAAATGGAACTCGAGACGTCTGCGGACGCTGGTCGTTTTGCTCGTTCAGCGATTGTCGAAGCTATCATATTTAGCACCTGCTTTATGTTTACAGAATTTGTTTGGTCATTTCGTATAATAAGTTCTTGATCTTTTTATTTCTTTATTTGTGGTTGACTTGACTTGGTTCATCGTTAACATTTTTTATCGCTACATATTAACGTTATTTATAGTATTTTACATTTATGTTATATGGTAATTAAAATTTCAAATTTTATTATCCTTGTAAATTCTTTTAATCTACTAAATTATGTTATAGCTGTTTTTCTCTAAAACAAATTTTGGTCCGGTTTGTTGATGCTATGCAATGGCCAAAAATAAACCGCAAGACCTAACTTTGACTAAGACCAATGTAGACTTAAGAACTAGGAATTTTTCCCACAATCAACTATGTGCCAAATTTTCACGAGTAAGCTTAAATATCAATATATTTTTTTTAATAGAAGACAACAATACTACAAACTTTCAATTGAAGTGGATAAGGAGGCACTTTAAAAATTTGCAACTTTCCAACTTTCCAATTCAGTAACTAAATTTTATTCTATTACAGTAAATAAATTATATTACGGTAAGCAAATACAGAATTTCACACGAAGCCGCCAGTTAAGTATAGATACGAAACCGTACGATACTTCGATATTTTAGACCGATACAAACAGATGCGATACAGGTTTGGATCGTAAAAATGTACCGGTATCGGATCGAATAATTCAATCCCAACGAATTGCAATAATGTAATCAAATTTGGTAAATAATATAATCAAGATGGGTAGATTTAAGTTGATGTCAAGATTAAAAAGCCCAAATTTGAAGATTTGAATTTGTGGTAATATCCTATGAATTACAAAAACTAATTGCCAAAAACTTTTTCAGAGATAATAAATTTATCTATCAACAATAGAAAAAGTAGTCGAACGAACTATCCAAATATTGTTATATTTCATTGAAATAAAATACTTTTTCTTATTTTATGTTTATTTATGTAATTCCATTTTAACTAAATAATACATGAACTGTTGGATATATTTAAAAATCCTTTGTAACATAATCAATGGATCGATACGATATGTAGAGGACTGGATTGTGACTATTCGATACGATCCCAGTATCGTATCGTGTAGTTACGATTTGGATTATTCCACGGAATTAATAAAAAGAAAAATATCGTGCATCTCTAATTACGTCCAACTACCAAAAATCGTAAAGAGGGTGATTATTTTAATTCAGAAGCCCCCATTATTATGTTACAAGACCTAAATTGCAGAAAAAATGTTAGTTTAAACTAAATTTTAAGTTTTGTCAGTACGTGCATGGAAGGTTATTTAATCACCTATTAGGAGTAATGAACTCAAAATAGGCATATTATTAAAACACTGAGAAAAGACTTTAGATGTCAGCTGATCTCATCCTTTCCGTAATTTTCTTCAATTAGAAAATGTCTCGACGAAGTGATACTTGTTATCTCGAAATTATTATTCACGTGTCAGTTATTTTCGCAAACAAATGTTTTATTTATGACATATTACTTTTGGCGGATTTTATTATGACTTTTGATCCCGATATACCAAGATTAGGAGATCAGTGAGGAACACTGGGGAAGGGGGGTATTATCTTTTTGAACCTCTCAGCGTTTTATTACCACCTGCGACAGATATTATTTCTAATTCTTCCTAATTATTTTGAAATTTATAAAAAAATTATGTTTATGAATTTTGATCTTAATGTGCTGGTATTTCGGCACGATATCAAAATAGAACCTTCAAAAATTCAAAAAAATGGCAAAATAAAGCTTCAAAAAAGAAATAATTATGATCTTGAACTGTAAAATTATTCTAATGGCGATGCTAACATTATTGTTGTTTATATATAAATGAGAAACTAACCCGTATAATATTTTAACTTACTATTTTCAATTTGAATTGTTTGCTAATATTTAAAAACCACAATAAAACAGTGTATTTGTGACGAAATTCGTTACACTCATTCAGAGTTAGTTTTTTGTCGCAATATTTATCAATGGTTAACTATGATAAGTTTATATTTTTTCTTTATTCCTAAACTTTTGAGTTGTTTTAATATAAAACATTACGATATACGATAATAAAATAGCGTAATTATATTCCTTTACTTTATATAATAAAACCTCCACTTAAATTAATAAAAAAATGTCACTTAAATTAATGTAATTTTTTTATGATTGCAGTAGAAATGATGAGAAAAATAGAATTTACTTCTTTTAATTTCTCGACATTGTATTATTGATGATACGTATCTACTCATGGGATAATTTTTGTAGTATACTAATGGTTCGTTTTGAAAAATATCTTCAATGTGCAAGCTTTTTTACTTCACAGGGGTAATTTGGCCCATTACTGTGACTGATAAAATATGTATCATATTTGAGATGTAGCATATTTGAAAACTATTTTCTTCAAAATTGCGTAAAGGTAATTCTAGAGACATTGTTCAAAGATAATGTACACGAAAAATACGTTTCCTCTCCCCAACGTCTTAACTGTTAAGTGAAACATCATTCCTATAAATTTAAGTTTATCTTACTAGCTTGCTAAGTTAACCGAAAAACGACAGTGGTGTCCCTAAATCTCATAGATGTCAAATCTAAATTTACTAAACACATTTATACGGTGAAAAATAATACTGATAAACAGTTTAAAAGAAATACTACCTACCCTTCAATATTTAAGGTATTTCCTTATTATTGAAAACCTACCCTTCAATATTTAAGGTATTTCCAGAGATATTGTTTAAAATGTTCATAAAAATATTTATCCCACCACCCGTCTCGGAAACTGCTGAAACTAAAATTATGAAAAAACATCGTTACTAAAAGTAAACCAGAAAACTATAGCAAAGATACATCTATTTCAAAAATACACGATACTTTTAAGCCTGTGAAAAATATGCTAGGCAATATGCAATATATGGTGAATATTATTTATTAATGTTACAAACATTAATAAATAATTGTTTAATAGAAATACCATACACCCTTAAATATTTACATGTGCCTAAATGTATGTGTGGAACCCTTGTATGGCGAGATCTAGATGTACTTAACAGGTCTTATTTTATTAAACTATGCCCTGAACAATAACCAATACCCTAAAGAGAAACATTGCTTCTATATCGTCATTAACTGTTGACGTAAAAATATTAATAAATGTGATCTTTTATTAAATATAGTAGAATAATGAGGACTTTCTTTGTCCACAGATTATCCAGTTAATCAACTCGGATTATTCACTGAGCGTGCGGACGTCTGAGTAAAGAAAAGGCGATCAGAACAAATGCGCGGAAGCTTATGACACGCCGCCCACCATATTTCGCTTCTCGCATTAGATCGTTTAGAATAGGTAGAGTTGTTTCTTGAGAGCCGAGCACCGAGGAGTTTGTGCTAGGACGAGAAGACAAACACGAATATTGTAATTCCTGGTGAGATATTCCTTGCTTCTAACACTTATCTAGCTATAAGTTTATGCCATTGAAATATTTGTGTGTCAAGTCAACGTTTTGTTCACTTCTATATGCACTTCTAAGTCGTTACATAAAAATAAATAACTTATAAAAATGGCCTTATAAAAAAACGTAACTACCTTAAGCAAATAACCTTTATAACTGTAATTACAAAAACCATCAATATATCGATTTATAATATATTTTTGTCATACCGACTTAATGGTTATTTGCTATTCTCATATTTTCAATGCACCGAACATTAGCAAGCATGACAAAGCTCAAAAGCTATTTAGGACAAAGTTTTATAAAAATAGACATGCGTAAAAATCATGAAACCTACTTACTTTTTTATTAACAATTAAGTTCTTCAATCGCTTTTACTATTAATTACTTGGCATTCACGAGACTTACTTTTTATTAATTTTATAGTATAGTCTGGGGCCAGCAGCCTCCATATAAGTGAAATCTATTGAATAAATTACATATTTTCTCTCGGAGCTTGAACTTTATGAGTGCCTGAACATTTTTATGTATCTAGCCACTGCGACGACCAATCCAATATGTCAACGTCATTTTCGTGATTATTTGATGTACAAAGACGACTATGATGACTTAGGTCTTGTTATCTTACAGTGCTCAATTTGTTATTCCTTGTAATTACATTTGAGCAGATAGCACTCTACAATATTTGGATATTTTGGCATCGTTAAAATGATCTGTAATGACGTGCAAAACGCCAAATTCCTACTTTGAAAAACCCAGGCCCAGACCAGATAAATGTGCATCTGGTTTTTTACAGTTCTCTGCATAGAATTATTGGTATGGATAGACCAGATATGATCAATAAAAGAACGTGACCAAAAACAGTCTTTATATAAAAATTACATTATTCTAATCAGTGCCCAAATTTTCTTTTGGTCCAAGTATCTGTTTTTACATATTTTTCGGACAGTATTTATTTTTTCGCTGTGCTTAGAAATTTTATTTCATGTGCCTGTCAAAATCTTATTATATCACGATATATCTAACGGATTCTTCTCAAAGATCCTAAAATCATACTATCCTCTTGAAATCTGGCAGCAACAGTTATCGACGTTTTTTTAAAAAGAAATATTATTTTACCCACTTACTTATAAACGCCTTCGATATTTTCATGTTTTTATCGGAAAAACCTTACGACATTTTTCTTTCTTTTCGAATGCAAACGAAGAAATATGACTTCATTACTTTCTTACATGATGCATACGCGACACTCATGGCGAAATAGCGAAATATAACTTTCTCTGACCAATGTTGAATAACAACTGAGGCTTTCGAAGAAGAGAAGTTAAGAACATTTTAATTTTTTGACGAGAAAAATTAGCCATATCATTTCGATTTCAATATTTTTGTTCCTTATTTCATATATTCCCTGATACTAGTTTGGTATTCTACTGGACGTCAAGGTATCTTTTTAGGTAATTTTACAGGTATCTTAGGAAATTATCTTTTAACAAACATGAATTATCTTTTAACCCAATAATTTATCTTTTAACAAACATTTTATGCAAATAACATTTACGCAATGCACCCAGCATTGTGTATATTATATTTGCGATAAATAGATTCAAATTCCCTTATTTCACTCGTTTCCCGTAATATACAAAAATTAACTGCTCAAGTCACGTCATACAATTATTATATTGTGTGTTTCATATTATATATATATATATATATATATATATATATATATATATATATATATATATATATATATATGACATTGGCTTCTACAGTCATAGTCAGATTTTATTCTGTAAAAATTCTTTGTTGGGTGATATTCCATTAATTAAAAAAATAGTGCAATAATTTTGGTCGAACCTCAAAGCACTAGATTGTTCTGTTCAAGAGATCACAGTCTAGTTTCCTTGGTCGAGTTTGATTATATGTTTTCCTATGAGAACAATGGTGTGATTATTATTTTTTAGCAATTCTTTGCAAGTTTTTTTATAAGATATTTAAGCTGTTCTTTACATCTTCGACTTAATTATTTTATAAGATATAATTTCCAGTATTCACGCATCTCAGTTTTTAGCAACTGGCATAATCAATGAGGGTTTTATGTCTTATCTTATCGAAGACTTTTACAGTATTTCTTTTACTCCAAATATATTCTTACAGTTGAGGGTTGCTCAGGGAACTCAAATGGTTGATCTGTGATAATATTTTCAGTCTACTCAGGACATATTTCACTTTACACCGGAATATGTCCTCAGCAATCTTTTACATAGTAAGTAAGAACTATATTCAATGGGAGTCTTCCCAGATTTCTGTGTCATGCATATATGAGATATTTTGGAAAATACTGAATTCTGAAAATATCACTGAATAATATTGTAAAAAGATTTATTGATTTCCTTTGTAGATATTTTAGGGTTATGTCTAAGATGTCTAAATGATGAGATCAAAATTTGGAGCCTTTTTATTTCTAGTTTTATTGTCGTCGCGCGTAATTCCTGAGGCGTGATTAGTTTCAAAGGCAGGAATAATTGCTGGTTATTATTTGTTATTCTATCTCTTCCATCTTCGAAATGGTCTACAGTGAACAGACCAGCTGTTGTGCAAATAATTCAGTTTTCTTTTTCTCTTGTGTTTTTCCAGCCCATACAAAACATTTAAACGTTATAGTGAATTCGATTGAAAAAACCTGTTATGTAAGAGTAGAACTCCCACTTTGAAATTCTCTTACACACTTGTGTGTCCACATATAATTATTGAAACATTTAAGGATACGTAGTGTTTCCTATCAAAGAGAAAAAATAAATTTATTGGAAATACTTTGATATTATTATTTATCATTTATTTATTGTTTTTGCATTTAGCTTTATTTAGTATGTTTATTTTAATACAGGATAAAAAGTACTCTGGCTTTCTTGAAAGACAAACAGTAAGTAAGTTAGTAACAGTAAGTTAGTAACAAAATGAGTTTAAAAGTGGTAATTTTGATTGTCCACCAAATCCACATTTTCCCGTAAAGAAATAGAAAAGATTTGTTTCTATATTTTTAATAATACCCCACATGGTCACGCAGAAAGAAATTTTTATATTATGATAAGCCCCTCGAAATTGTATTTCGTTTTATTTTTAAGTAATTTTAAATACAATTGCTAGTTTCGCGTCAAAAATCTTCATATGTTCATTCCACTCGGGTGCGACAGCCTAAAAATGTAACTTACGCAGTCCTAAAATAGCCTTTGAAATGATTGATACGAAATAATAGTAGAGTAAGAAATACAACTCTATCACCACTAGAGAAGCTCTGCATTAAGATTAGGAAACAAAGTTAAAGAAAATTATATGGAATAGTAATTTACACAGTTTGTCAAATCAAACTTAAAATTAGATTTCTTAAAATGATGTTCAACCGTTGTGAAAACGTTTAAACTTAATTTTTTCTGTGAGAATTTGTTTAATGTAAACAAATTATAAACATGACTTAAACAGCAGCACTTGCACAAAAGCACAATTTGTAAAATGGTCACACGATGACTTACAATCTTAACAGTGAGAAGCACACAGAACAGAAAGACCCAAATCGCTTATACTATATTCACGAATTGTTACCAAAGTCGAAGTCATATTAACCATTTTGCATTGTATTCAAATGATGCTTTAAATTTCGTGTAGTGTATATACCACAATAATTTATTACATTGGAAAGGGAGAAAAACGAACAAAGCTTATTTAAGAATTATGATAAAAAAAACAAGTTTTCAACGAAAAACAGGCTAGTTTATTTCAAATTTTGAAAAAAGGTATTTAAGAAAAAAATTGCTAATTTCAATATGCAGAAGAATTTTTAAGAATTTACAGATTGAAAAAAAATGATAAACACATTTTTCATTCGCAAAAATACTAATTAAATCTTCAGAATATACGGAATTGACAGTTCGTCTATTACAATTATAAAACCAACTGTCTGTCTCTCTTTCTGCCTGTTGACTTATAACTTAATTTCGGCTAGCTGGATTTTGATCTTTCTTTACAGTATTAGATAATTTATTGGAAAATTTTCTAGTGTTAGTAATATTAGTGTACATTGTAAGGTTATTGAGCTATAGTGATATTTGAGAGAGAATTTGGAGAAAAATACATGAATTTTATACATTTTGGCTTATGCTACCTAAGTAGTGAAATATCTAAATGGACTGGGAATTCATTCATATTTAATTTAACTTTCGTGCGCAAATTACGGGAGCGGAAGAGGCGCGATGGTTAGCGACCGCTAGTTTGTTTCTTGAAAAGTAAAATGCCGCTATTACTAAATTATACATTCGTACTGGTTATTTTTAAATTGTACATTCAACAAATAAATATCAAAAATAAAATTTTATTTACTGTAACTTACCACATTCTGTAGATTAAACTTCGTAGACGAATATGATAATAAAAAGTCACTAAATGAATAAATAAAGTCTCACAGAAAATAAGCAGTGCGGCACAAGATGGCTCAACTTTTTAACAAAACGTATATTACGTTTTGACAATTCGCATTGAGAAAATTACTTTTGAAATTATTTTATTTCTTTAGAACTGTCATTGAATTTGGTTTAATAAATTATGTTTGTAGCATTATTAACAGTCTGAGTGCCGACGAGCCCATCGCGTTCGTGCGCGTACCAACTAAATTTTCCACGAGCGCGATGGCGCTCGCGAAATCAGTTGCTGCTTAGCGCGCGGTGGGGGAGGTCGCTCACACGCATCTCTAATTTTTTATCTTTCTACGTATTACATAAAGTTCAAGTAATAATATTATTAGTAATTACAATACAAAAAGGATCCAGGAAAACAAAATGTTTAACCCATAGCGTGGGAATACGAAAATAATTCGAGTGAAAATGATCGTTTTTCAAGTTGTGAAGAAAGTGATAGTGGGAGTGGCATTGTCGTGCGCTCACAATTTGGCGTAATGCAAATTTTGAGTGATAGTGATAATAGTGACAATAACAATTATTTTGCTGATACGGAGAATGTACCGGACTGCGATGTGACCTTGATTTCAGTTTTTGTTATAATTTTTGTTCACAATATAGGTATATTTCCATAATTTTTTTTTATTTTATTATCCTTGTACAAGTTTTTATTAAGAAAACACCGAAAAAATTATTAAAATTGGATAATTTTTGGAAGAGATACAGTTTTTTTCGAGACCAGAAATTTTTTGTTTTTGATGGGACATCAAAGACATCAAAGATTTCTCTGGCGTTTTTAAGTATATATGAGTAAAAAGCCATGGCATTAAAACGGTTAAAAAGTGTATTCGCTATTGCGCTAACCGGATACGACACACTTCACAGTGTAGACTAAAGAAGGGATATAATCAACAATATCTTCAAAAACAATCCCCCACAACTATAACACTAGCGTTTACTGTAGTGCGTTTAATAATATTTATCATTTCATTTATAATTGAACTATGGCTATACATCATATTGCATATTCTTATTTTTATTTATCATTACATAACGTATATTCCCCACAGATGTCGCAATAATCTTGAGTATGGCTTATCCCGAGTTAAGTAAATGCACCACAGTCCTGCGAGTTGTTCTGTGTTCTGAAAGACACATTATTTAGGAAGGTTAGCATGTTCTATAATTTATATATTTATTTACGTGCTTTAATGTACACAATTGATACATATGTGTAGACTTATTGCTATGAGAGCAATCTCTTACATCCACTTAAAACACCACTGCAGCCCCGCTCGACTAGCGGCCGGGAATCCGGGCCCCGTTGCGCGGTGCCTTCAAAGGCTGTATGCTTTGTGGTAAACTCGATACACCATAGCGATGTTGAAAGTTAGAGATTTCAATAATTACACTACGTAATATTTAAAAAAGTAGTCGTCGAACGTCAGTGATGTTGCTCAATTTCAATCGTCCATATTTAGATGCAGCAAATTTGGTCTACTTACCTGAGTCTCAGCAAGTGGTGAAAGAAATGTTTCAAATAAATCGATTTTCAGATTTCAGTTGAATATTATTATACTACTACTATACTATTCCACAAGTCTAAATTCGATTTCCGCCGATTGATTGTTTTTTGTTGATGTATTTGGAAAAAATAAATGTAGAGTAATAAACAGTCGACACTGTCGATTTACCACAGAAGATGTTACTAAAATATCATGAATGTTGTATTAAAGATTATTCAAAAATTTGATGAATCAAAGAATGCCATTTTGATTATATATATATATATATATATATATATATATATATATATATATATATATATATATATATATATAGGTTTACAGTCCAAAAATATAAGAAACTGATATGCGACAGTGTAACAATTAATAACTTTGCACAAAACCTGGCGGAATACTTAATTACCTCTGTAGTTGTTTTTAAATTAAGCAAGGAAATATAAATTATAAACAATTTAGTTATCAAGATGTATTAGATTAGGTGAACTAGATCATTTATAGCATTCTTTTTCAGCAAATACTAACTAAAATCATGACCTCCCTATTAACGGAAGCGCGGGTAAAAACTAGTCAGCATTTGTACGTTTACTTCTTTATAAAGGAATACGTATTAGGTTATGTATATGTCTGCTTCTATTAAGCTAAATAACCACAGTAGTGCGAGAGGCGTGTAAAATGTGCCTGTGCTGTGTAGGCATGCTGGTGTGGGCGTGGGCAGCGCTGGCGCTTGCGGCGGCGGGCGGCGCAGCGGCGAGCGCGCAGCGGGGCGGCGGATTGAAAGTGGGTGCGGGGCGCGGCGAAGGCGGTGCGCGAGGTGAGGCCGGGCGAGGTGGCGGCGTTCGCGTAGGTGGAGCCGTCCGCCTGCCACGTCCTACACCGCCTGAGTCCTCCGAGCCCTTGCGACCCGCACCGATCTCCTTCGCCCTCGTCGTACCTCACAAGTCCTTCGGCCAGCGAGACTACATCAAGGCGGCCAAGGCGGCTCTCCAGACCGTCGAGCGCAAGCTCAACCTAAACGGACTTACGTTCAATCTCTCCATGCAAGAGCTCACGCCGAGCCCTATGAGTTAGTACATGGTCATTTTTTCTTACTAGTTCTCTCCCTGGTTATAGCAAGCTCTGCTAAAGGAAAATTCCATGGACTTATTCTTTGCGATCTTCCGTTGCTTAAAAATTATTGGTCTAAAAACCCTACTGATTTCTATCATAAATAAATATTTACATTGTATGATACAATGAAAGTTAATTCTTTAAAAGGTGAAAAGATAAAAAACCGTAATATATTTTCAATACCCTAAGCCCGAACATTATAGCGCATCGCTGTCGCTGACTATCCTGCCTAAATTAGAAATAGTATTATGTAATTGAAGAAGATATTTAAGTGTTCTTGTGCTAGATTCTTTTTCTTGTTAAATAAACTCATCTAATAACCGAGACATTAAATAAAAGGTGTTTAACAATATAAACAGATTTTGTAGCTATTCCTATATCCTTTAAGCCCCTCAATAAATTTATGATTCCCACAGCAATCCTCGACTCACTGTGCAAGGAGTTTCTAGCATCGAATGTGTCGGCCATCCTCTACCTGATGAATCACGAGCAATACGGACGCAGCACAGCCTCAGCGCAATACTTTCTGCAGCTAGCTGGTTACTTGGGGGTACCTGTTGTGGCCTGGAATGCCGACAATTCGGGACTTGAACGTCGCGCCTCAGCGTTGCGCCTACAGCTTGCGCCCTCTGTAGAGCATCAGGCTGCAGCCATGCTGGCCATCCTTGAGCGTTACAAGTGGCACCAGTTCTCCGTCGTTACCTCACACATCGCCGGTTATGCTGACTTCATCCAGGCCGTGCGAGAGCGCGTCTCCGCTGTGCAGGTATGCACCACCCGCAGATGCTCTATTAATAAACTTTTTCATTTAATACAGAATTATTTGCGGTAAGCATGATATAATTATTTAATTAAATCTTGACCACGTAAGTTAAATTATTCCTAAACTATTGCTGATAGAATCCTATAACAATTAATAACATTAATTAATGAAAAATACAAAGTTGTCATATTTTTACGACGTAGCGTTAATTTTTGCAAAGTTAAAATATACTTTAATTTTTATTTTATTTCTTTTACACACACGAAAAAACCCATCGTGCCTAATGACCATTAGTAAATACTTACTACGTCAAAATACGTCTTTTGATTTATCTACCAAATGAAATAAAAATAATTAGACGGATCACAGTTTCCCAACATTATTTCAAAGGAACGACATAAGAAACTCGAGGAAAATTTACAGGTATTAAAAAAAACATCTGTGCACAGACTATGGACCCGTGCATTCAGTGACACGAATTGAGTGTAATATATCACATAAGCCGCTTAACGCACTCGCGACGAATGGCATTCTGGTGGATGTGGGTTTTTTCCTTATTATATCACTTTCAACACAATCGCGAACTGTCGACGATGGATTGAGCGGAGACGTGTTCGTGTGAGATTCTACGGAGGCTGCATTATAAAACATTTCTCTTCAATAGGTCTGCAGCTACATAAATCTCTGTAAACGAATACAGTATTTTGGAAAAAAATTATTCGAAATATGTAGGAAATTTATTTAAATAAATATTTTTTCTTTATTTATTTAAATTAATTTTGACATACAATTCCTGTATTAAAAAGATGTACTGATTTCACACGATGTTTCAAATCTTTTTTGAATACTTAAATATTTGTGTGATTTCTCCAATTCAAACAATGTTAAGATATCCTATGAAGCTTATGGATTAACCTTTCTAATAATTCTTCTATGAAAATGTTTTGTTAAAAATTTGCTTCACCAGTAAAGAAGATCTTTATTTGTTTTAATAGGTGTTGATACTGTTGCATGGTAAGATAGAGCTTAGCTCGTGATAAGACTAATTTTTGGTATCAAGTCCTTCTTTAGAATAAAGAATTCTAACCTATTCAATATATCCAAGGATTTATAACTTGCTTTCAGAACTTGGGTAATATAGAAAGCCGCCATAACATAAATAAAATGTAAGCCACCTTTTCCTTTACCGACGATATACTCATGAAAATAAAAATCATGTCTGTATCCCTTTAGGTACAAAAGATACAGTCCGTTCCCTTTGGTCGTCAGTAAGAATATTCGATCATGGATACACTAGAACCTAGTCAATCACCTTACAAATTACAGAAGAACTTACAATCGATCTTTAAAGGAAAGGGTCTTCTTGGGAGCCTTTTACGAACAGACTCAAGTTGTCGGGAAGCCGTATATTATGAGAGACCGAATTCAACTTGTTCTGGTTACTATTATCAAGATACTATCCAGACTAGTCAACATAAAAAAATTAGTTTCTTAAAATGTTCCAAATGATCCCATGCCTCAACTTTAGCATACGAATAACATTTCGTTTAGTTCAAGAATCGAGACGCCTAGATTATTATGGTTTAAATTATCAGTGAACAATCTATTAAGTAATTCGGCTTTCATCTTTGGTATATACTCTACTGATCTTTGAATTTCTGAGTGAATATGAGGGATGACAGAAATTGAGACAGATAAAATTAGAGATCAAAAGGCGGAATAGAGTGCAAGTTTCAACTGAATTTAATCAATATTTTTGCTTCAATAATCCATAACAAAAATATGGAGTTTATTCAGTCATAATCGTAATTCAACCCTATCATTAGGGGATCCCGCGGTTATTATAGCTACGTTCTACCCTCACCATGACGAGCAGCCGCTCGCTGCGTGTCCAAGACCTATCAATTATCATAACGACACAAGTGGAGTCATTTTCCCCTCCAATCTTATTTGCGGGTACAAGTGCGTCATTGATTTTTGTTCATACACAAATAGATATATCGATATCGGGACATAATATTATTCCATTTTTTCTGCACGAGCACTCTTACAAATTTTCAGAGATCGGATAATTTCTCTCGCCAGATATGCATTTTCTCTTTAAATTTATACTAAAATTTAACGTTTGGATATTTATATTAACACATTACACAAATACTATGTCCTTTCCCACTATACTTTAACTCTCAGGCCACAACCATTACTAAATCTCGTTTAGATTGGGGTCGTAAATACGAATAAAGGCAAAACTTTCAGTTAGCCTCGGCGAGGGTGGGAATTGAATAGAAACAAAGAAATATAGCCAGCGTCAAAACTTTTAAATTTAGAACAATGTTTAGATAGTAGTAGGGTGCTCCGACTTGAAGTTTAGTGAGGTATGAACGTCTCAAGGATGGAAAAAAGTGAGCGATTCCGGTCGATGAGATAGATATTGATCAGAGTGTTGAAATAACAAATTATTCAATTCATAACATACCTTATAAAACTCGTTTACGTAAACACTATTATAATAGTAAGTTTTCATGCATATATATGTTTCTATTTTTCGTAAACACTATTATATCGTTTACGTAAACACTATTATAATGGTAAGTTTCATGCATATATATGTTTCCATTTTTCGTAAACACTATTATATCGTTTACGTAAACACTATTATAATGATAAGTATTCATGCATATATATGTTTTCATTTTTCGTAAACACTATTACATCGTTTACGTAAACAACATTATAATGGTAAGTTTTCATGCATATATATGTTTCCATTTTTCGTAAACACTATTATATCGTTTACGTAAACACTATTATAATGGTAAGTTTTCATGCATATATATGTTTCCATTTTTCGTAAACACTATTATATCGTTTACGTAAACACTATTATAATGGTAAAGTTTCATGCATATATATGTTTCCATTTTTCGTAAACACTATTACATCGTTTACGTAAACACTATTATAATGGTAAAGTTTAATGCATATATATGTTTCCATTTTTCGTAAACACTATTACATCGTTTAAGAAAACACTATTATAATATTAAGTTTTCATGCATATATATGTTTCCATTTTTCGTAAACACTATTATATCGTTTACGTAAACACTATTATAATGGTAAAGTTTCATGCATATATATGTTTCCATTTTTCGTAAACACTATTACATCGTTTACGTAAACACTATTATAATGGTAAGTTTTCATGCATATATATGTTTCCATTTTTCGTAAACACTATTATATCGTTTACGTAAACACTATTATAATGGTAAAGTTTCATGCATATATATGTTTCCATTTTTCGTAAACACTATTATATCGTTTACGTAAACACTATTATAATGGTAAAGTTTCATGCATATATATGTTTCCATTTTTCGTAAACACTATTACATCGTTTACGTAAACACTATTATAATAGTAAGTTTTCATGCATATATATGTTTCCATTTTTCGTAAACACTATTACATCGTTTACGTAAACACTATTATAATGGTAAGTTTTCAAGCATATATATGTTTTCATGCATGTATATGTTTTCGTTTCACTTCTAAAAATATCTTACAATTTTATCTTTATAAACATTTAAAATTGTAATTATTTGAAACAAACATGAAAATCATATTAAAAAAAAATTATAATATTGTTTCCAAATATTTCCAATACTCGTAAACCAGCTATAAAAATATTTGAGGGTTGATTTTAAAGTGTGTCAAATGAATCAGTTGATTATTCATTTATTAAAGCTATTTTTTTAAATTACGACGCAGATGGATAAATGACTGATCATTTTGGGCGAATATGATTTATTGCGAGCGTTATTTTCACTGGGAGCCATTGCTCTATAAATGCTTCTTTTGTATGAACAATTCTTTAAAATAATCCAAATAAAAAATCTGCTAAAAACCCGCCTTGGTCAAACCCTTGCCTCCAAGGTTTTTATTGAAATGTTGCTGCATCCTTGACGCATAGTACCGTAATACGCCGTCATGCTAATATCAGATTTTCTAGCTATCTTGATCAGTAGTATTTTGAAACATAATTTTTGAAAAAAAATTCAACATAAATCTGCGTTCAGATTAGATGGTTACCGACCCAATAAATCGATACACTATACAGACTCATCAAAAATTGTTGTTAAAAAGAAGATTGTTCTGCTCATTTATTCAGTTTACATATCCGATTATTTAAAATGTTCATTTCATCACACTAAATATTTTCAATATAGATGGAATACCGATGTGTGGGCCTGTATAAACGGAGACGCCATTTTGGGTCCGACATTTTTACTACCGCAAATGCGCGCACCAATCTCTGTACCCCAATTTCTGTAGCACTACCTGAAAGCCTTACTCGAATAGCGTTCACTGAATATTATATGAGTCATGTTCTTCCAACATAATAGGGTGTATCCACATATCAGTCATAACACATAAGCTTATTTGCCATCACATTACTGGAAGTCGCTGAATCGGTCGAGGTCGAGCAGTACCATGGCTACCCAGATCATCCAATTTTTGGGAGATACAGTTTGAAAGCATCTTAGGATAAAAGACATATTTAAATACATAAAATATACCAGTAACCTGGGACGATAGCATGCTTCTATGGTTAATAAAATAACATCTCTAAATTCCAAAATAACAGAAAAGTGTTCAACACAAAACAGCTGTGTAGAAGTTAGTAACTGTTTATCAAAGCATTAATATCAATTTATTGATTAGCCTTTTTTATGGGATTCAAACTGCCATCACATAGCATAATGTGAAAAACTAGGGGGCAACATATTGTAAATAAATTTATAGAGACGTATGTAATTATTCATAATTCTAAGTATTTGTAATTGCTGTGTAACAATATGCGTGGCGTTATCATACTTCCATGCATATTTTTTGTATTCAACTTTACCTATATAAGTCTCATCTAAGATGAAATTATTTGGAATAAAATTTAAGAGTAGAAATCTCTATGCGTATATATACCGCAACGTCTATCCTTTCATCTATGTCTTTAAATCCATTTAATGGATCACGTAGTCTAGATATTCAGGTTCAGAGCTATGTTAATATTTGCGAGACGTATCCTAGAATACCGGCAAAGCACGTAGCGCTGTGGATGACGCGACAACGAGTGACGGTATCGCAGAGAGGCGAGAAGGGTATTCGCTCTACCAGATAGGGGAAAAACATTTTTTGGGACCGTAAAGAGGTGTCCTCCCTTAAACATAAAATAAATATGTATGTGTGAACTCATCAACGCGACAATTCATCAACGCGGTGATGTGATTACTTTAAGAACATAAACAAAATCTTATGCATATTCCTTACCGGATTTCTCATACGTCGTTGAATTTTGAATAATATTATCCTTATTGTAAGCAATGTAAAATGTTTCTATATTTTCTTTTGCGGAGAAACTTTCAATCACGAGTATTGATTTGAAGGATACGTACGCAGGACATCCCTCGTACATCACTACGATGCACGCAGTGTCAGTAAAGAGCTGGTCTGCTTTTACATAAAGTTGCTGAACTCGGAAGAACGAATAAGATGCCAAGATTAATGACGCTGAATTAACAGTCGGATCACTGACGCTGTTAGGTAATCAACACAACTTAGCGTAGTCGCGGGAAAAATTAGTTTAAAAGTAAATTATAGCCTTAGCTGGATGGGCGTGATGTAAATGAAACTATATAACGGTGATATTATATGTGGGTATAAATGATTTACGGTATGAAATAATTTACATTCATTAAAAACTACAATGGCCACGACGTATAACAATAGTAAACTCTTATATTTTTATTTATCTATAAGCAGTTATAAATGATTCCCAAAATCGAATGATCTACTAATGAGACATTCTCGTAACCGATTAAAAAATTAGTTGATCTTAATAAATGAATGGTTAGTAATAACAATTAGTAAGTTCAAGTCAATTAGTACTTAATCAAATCAAACTCAAGAGTTCAACGTTTAATCCAAAGCCGTAATGGGCCATCGAGACATTTGATCAAATGGAATATAATAGTATTCCTCCTCATCTCATATATATCATTCAGATTATTGCATTGATTTATTGCATTTATGTTAATAGCGTATGTTCTATCATTTATTTGTCCGTGTTTGTAAGTTACATTGGAATTTGAGATATTTTTATAAGGGAATGACTTCCTTCGTATTATTTATAACTGCTTACCGCTATTTTAATGTATCAAAATAATAAACGGTTCAATCAGCCTCTATCATGCGAACTGAGGGTCCTAGCAAGTGGTAATAAGCGAATAGCCGAACTCTGAGTTCGTCGCTGGATGGCAGTAGAACAATAAAGGACGTATCATTTTCTCAGTCGTGAAGTTCTGATGTTGACGCCCATCATGCAAATTTTAAGTTTTATAGTAATGCAAACTGCGATAAAGGTCATAGTTTTCACTCATCACTGTTTTAAATACTACTCCACACTTTATGAAGAATTGAATACTTTTTGAATTAATTAATTTGCCAACCCAAAAATTTCCATGTAAATATTTTTGAGTTTTAGCTATTGATATATATGCGGGTCAATATGTTTTACTATTATATCAAATTCTACATTAAGCGGTTTCTAAAAAAGGCCCTCTGATGCACAGAATGATCTTATAAGGGATCCGTTTTTCCTTTTGAGATACGAAATCCTGAAAAGTGAGAATAGGAACACATAAATAGTCGTATATTATATCCTGTGCGTTGGAAATATACAATGTACGTAATACATATTTTAAGGGAAATATCATTTAAAAATTACGTGCGCTTTAATATATTGAATATAAAAGGTTTTACCAAGGCATAATGGTCTGTGCAAATCACAAAATTATAACATTTATATCATTCGACATACAGCCTGGAAAGGCCACTAATTGACAAAAAAATGTGTTTTCTTATCAAATATTAATATATGAAAAAACTGAACATCAAAGATATCGTGAAAGCCTAACAAAGGTGAAAAACGACATGACTTGAAAGGAAAAGTGTACATGAAAACTGATCTGAATAAGGCATCAGAAATAGGACCAGTGATGCAAAGGCGTACCGGCTATGAACTCGAGAGAAGAGGTGCAAAGAATGATGATCACCATGTCGTTGAATGGACGAGAAAAGAATTTATGATTCGAACACTTTATATTATTATTTGATATGTGGCAACGACCTTACAACCCAAGTTAAGTTGATTAAAAAAATTTTAAAAAGTCTTTAAGTTATAGCGCAAACGCTTCCTTGTCATAAACGGTATTTCAGAAAACATCAATGTACGTTGTTTACTGTCTGTCATGGAGAAAAGTGATTAGAATAAATGAATGATTTCACACTTTATTTTATTTATGCAAATACTATTTGGAAGATTCATTATAAACATAAAAGCTTTATTCCTACAACAAATCTTCTTTACATAAAATGGCATACCAACCAAGTATCCAGGAATTTGCTAATATTCAGAATAAAATCCCTGACAAATTCAGAAGCAGCTATATAGAGTAAGAGGAGTTAACAATGCTGCTTTCCGCCATCAACCGACGGATGAAATATTATATAAACCTAAAATTCACATGTAATATATAGTTTCTTAACCCAAAACAAGAAATTATATTTAAAATGCGATAAACAGGCGATTCTCCGCATTAAACGGAGTAGAAAATGTTGTAGCAATTAGGGCAAATTATCAATTATTTCTGAGAAAAAAACTGAGAAAAAATCACAATTTTAATTTTGACGAAAAAAGTTACACTTTGTTAATCAAACATGCTTGAAATATATTCATTTGTTAAATAAATTTAGCCCCATAATTTAAAAAAACCAGGAAGACGTTAAACATTTTATAAAACCTTTTCAATATCTAAAACATTGTTGCGAAATGGTCTGCTGCTAAAGAGTCAAGTGTGACACAGCAAGCCTTCGCAATATGGAAAATGTGTTCATGTTACTTTCCAAACATGGTCAGCTGATAGCGAAGAAAAAAAACAACTAAAGCAAAACAAGAAAACCCTGGTACAAGAACGTTTTCATGACGAGCTAGAATTGATTATCGACCAACCCGACAAGGAAGTGGTAATAGTAATGACGGTAACACTGCCAGAAGATTTGATTACAATGCAAGCTGTTTTGCTGAAGTTACTGGAGTAGATATTAACTTGATTAGACGACTTTATATATTTCTGCAGGCTCTTTCATCAAGTGTGACAATAAATGCTGTGAAATTTGGCAGCCATGCTATGGAAACAGCCAGGATTTACATGAGTAATTATGAATGGTACTACATGCTATCATGATTCATGGAAAAAGTATCATACGACATTTTGCTGTGCTTTCTATTAGTCAACTTTCAAAAGACGCACAAGAATTCTGTAATAAAAATTACAAACAATTTCACCTACATCATGCTAGAAAGTACTCCCAATCAGCTACAAATGAGGATTTATTTCATACTCTTCTTTATACTTCAGATCCATATATAACCAGCATTAGAAAACTATAAAACAAACGTGAAGGAGCTTGATGAGGATACCCTAGACCTTTCGAAAGTGAACGAATTAATAACAGATCCTGAAGTTCTCTAAGTATAGTAATAACGTATATAATTAATCTATTTTTAATATACGATTTGAAAAAAAATCGATTCTACTAGTTTATATAATTTTCATAATTTTTTTAAATATTTCCTACAATAATTTGTTTAATAATTAAGTAGTAATTTAACTAGTAGCACTTTATTTTTTGTTTTGGAATTTGATAATAAATTTATGCACATTTTTTAAATAGTTTCAATAGCTCAAAAAGAAATAAAAGTATTTTTTGATAATTTTTAAATTGACTTATTGTTAATATAGGATATTAAAATTAATTATACTAAAATACATTCCATTTCAAATTTTATCCACTACTTTATACACTTGTATTTGTACAAAGTTTCTCAACATAATCTGTAGAAATAATAAAGATTTTTGATCCGAAACAGACATTTTCCATAGTGCGTCAACGGCTTTTTTATTGTTTATTTTGGTTAATTTTAGTATTTCATAATAATTGGCGTCGCAGTATTTTCAAAACCGGCGAGACGTGAACATTTATATTTCCACGATTAATGACTTACCCGACATTTATTATTGTAAACATAATTATCAATATTATTGTTATCATAATAATTGTAAACATAACATGTAAACATATCTTCCATATTGGTTTTCTGTTTGTGGCTATGTATAAATGTTCATATTTTTTTATTTTGTTATGTTAAAATGCATGAAAGTAATTTTACTAACGCTGAATATTTGAATATGATACTGGTGTACGGTGAATATGATCTAACCGATTTATCCGATTACTCATTTCTACTTCATTATCACATTCAGTTTGGAAGATGTTTATGTAGCCCCACAAACATCCAGCAGACATTAGATTGTCTGAAATATCTAGAAACATAACGTTTCTTCATCTGAGCACTGATGTAAGTGTCTAACATTTATTTCTTCTAATATTTGTATACTACGTGCATTACTAGCAGCAGATAATTAGTTTATATGTTTATTTCTCAATTAATTTTTCCATAAATTATAACGCTGAATAACAATAAACGCTCAAGGGCAGCGGGGCCTAACAGTGTCGATGCGCATTTTGAACCCTTTCGGTGTGTGTTGTAAATGAAACACATTAATTAAATATTGATATTTTCGACAAGATTAAATATTTTCATATGGTTCCTCATATTTTTCACTCAGGTTAGGTTTAGTTTGATGCAGAGTGGCGCCTATTTCAATAAAACACACATTCTTCGTTACACGTATATATGTTACACCGACTTTTCGTTTACACGATTTTATTATTAACCCCACTAATACGTTATAACACAGTACTATTCTATATAAATTAAAGTAGCGATAAAACACTCAAAATACAATAAAAATAAATGAATAAACTTTAAGTTATTTTAACTAGTTATGAATTCATTATATCTGATTACTGAAATGAATCCCTTATATCTGATTACGTTGTTCGCTAATCTCTATGGAGATGGTAGTAAGAGCGGTTCAAGAAGAAACTTGCAAAACTGTTCAGAAGAGATGAGCACGAAAGTGAAATGCTTGGGCTTTCGATTAATCGATCCAAAACCATGGTCACAGAGTAGTAATAATAAACAGTAGCTAATACTCACGAACTGGGAAATTCTGAAATCTAGAGTTTCTAAGGGAATTTCTACACTTCGGATCTATGATACTGACCAGAAGGATGTGATGGAGAGACTGTAGGACTTGAAGGTTTCCAATGTTACCAAGATGAGACTGGTCAATAAACAGTAAACCAACAAATCCATACTAGATCAACCGCTAATTAAGACCAAGTTATCAACCATTTGTTTGTTACCAACGAGTTCTCAGTTACTTTGGCCATATAGCTCCGAGATAACCAGAAAACCTAAATAAACTGGTTGTTGTGGAGAAAATGGAGAGCAAGAGACAACGGTTTACATCCTAATCATTGATCTGATAAGTTAAGGTCATCACGGTATTTCGCGTCACTGTCAACTTGAGACAAATCGAAGACAGGATGGCATGGAATCAGCTAGTTAGTTCCTCTAGCAAGGCACTTCTTGCAGAATAAATCTGTGATAAACTAGCATTGCTCTATTTTTATTATATTGTTCACCAAAACCAAAATTAGGTAGAATCACGAAAGTAGCAATTATCGCTAATTCCATACTTGTACTTCTTCCTGTAAAATTAAACATTAATAGCTTAAGAATAGTACAACTAATAAGAATGCTACTACCAAGCCAAACTAATACGAAGAGATATCCTAATTTTTAGTATATATAACCAATCTTTTCGTACAAAAAACTGTATTTTTGCTTTAATAAAAAAATTTTTCAATTTTTTTCATTCGATAGTTTAAAAGACAAAATAACAATATATTTTTGGAACTGTTCAAATGGAATTATACTGTTTTTTTTCTATTTGCTTTCATATCTCACAAAAGTACTAAATATTTTTAAATATAATTTTTAGTTGTGCTAAGTATTGAATGACATATAACATAGCGTACATGTACATGTATCAGAAGTGGCCTGGCAAATAATTCTTTACTCTCGTGTAAATTCATTTGCTCCCTGTGATGTGTCGAACGTGATCGACCCTCTCACACAAACTATATTGCGGGAAAATAAATAAATGCAGACGAAAAAATAAGCACAATTTCTATGACCAAATAGAATAAAGTAAAACAATAAGCTCTGGGTAACCCGTGTACATAATTCAGTTTTGATTGCTTTTTGTAAACAATAGTACGTAACAACGTTCACTTGTTGCAACAATATCACTAGCTTGTCTCAAATTGCTTGAACTTTTCTAGGAGCGCTTTAAATTCACAATCTTGAACGCGGTGCTGGTAAGCTCAGGCGGTGCGGAATTGAGCGAGCTGGTGGCGAGTGAGGCACGCGTTATGTTGCTTTACTGCACGCGTGAGGAGGCAGTTGAGATCTTCGCGGCGGCGCGTACCATGCAACTTACTGGCGAGAACTACGTCTGGGTCGTCACGCAATCCGTCGTTGGGCCCAACCGCCACGCACATCACAATCTTCCCGTCGGTGCACTAGGTGTGTACCGTTTTCCTGGACATTCTCGATTTCACTTCTAATCCCAATATTCGGAGTCACAAGATCACTTTCATTGCAGGTGTTCACTTCGATACTTCACACGCGTCGCTCATAAACGAGATCGCAACGGCGATAAAGGTGTTTGCGTACGGCGTAGCATCGTATACCGCGGGGCCAGAAAGCTCAGCATATCCGTTGGGTGCACAATTATCGTGCGAGCACGCTCGCGCACGTTGGCCGGCGGGAGAGCGCTTCTATCGGCATCTACGCGCCGTGAGCGTGGAAGGCGAGGCGGGCCGGCCGCGCGTGCAGTTCACAGCGGAAGGCGAGCTGCGCGCAGCGGACTTGCGCGTCGTCAACCTGCGGCCCGGCGTCGGCGAGCAGCTTCGTTGGGAGGAGATTGGTGTTTGGCAATCGTGGCGTCGTGAGCAGCTCGACATTAAAGATATCGTATGGCCAGGTGGAAGCCATACACCACCTCAGGGTGTGCCTGAAAAATTTCACCTCAAAATCACTTTCCTCGAAGAAGCTCCTTACATCCAACTTGCGCCACCGGATCCCGTTAGCGGCCGTTGCCCGCTTGATCGTGGCGTCCTTTGCCGCGTTCCTTCCCATACACCTGACATAGCGTGAGTTACTTTTTAACTGTCATGGTTTTTTTTAATTGTTCACTCTTATGATGACCTTGCGGTATATGAGCAATATTTAATACAAATTGCAGGGTGGAAGCAAACAACAGCTCCCTGTACCAATGCTGTTCAGGGTTCTGCGTGGATCTATTGGAAAAACTGGCTGAGGAGCTGGGCTTCACCTACGAACTGAGCCGAGTAGCGGACGGCCGCTGGGGTACCTTACAGCGCGGACGGTGGAACGGTCTTGTTGCTGACCTTGTTAACAGAAAGACGGACATGGTAATATTCATAACACATAATATATACTAGTAAGTGAGTTGAAATACCTCGTTCAAATGGTTTTCAACAAAGTTAATTGAACAGGTGACTATCGATCGTTTAAGGACTCTGGATAAAACTATATAACCTCAAATTTGTCTGCACATAATGACTATAACATATTACTATTTTCCCCACACAATAAATTAATCAAAACATCTGTTGGAATTTAATTGTTTATTAAGAATTGATTGCAAAAACTTTCCAGATTATATTTTTAACTAAATTATCACTATAAAAAAATAACTGATAACCCGGCGAAAATCAAGTATAAAGTCGAAATTATTGTCGAGGTTTAAAACTGAATATTATTCTTTATAGGAATAGGAAAGCAGGGTAAAATGTTATGTTAGTCTACATGCTTTTCCAAAGTTAAATTAAGACTATAAATTTCTAAAATATTTTTTGAATATTATAACACATAAATTTCGTTATGCCAACAGCACAATGACATTTAATTTGCTAAAAAATATTAGACAATTTTATTTTTTCTCATCTTACCTGGAGTGCTTCGTAACACTTTCTTTGGTATCAGCAATACGGCAGAATTCCCGAAAGTAACATCAGTCTGATCCTTTACTTAAAACAAACAATAATGACATTTTAAAAATAAATTAAGAAATCGAAAAGTACACACAAAAAGGTTAACTAATTTTTTTTTCGTTCAAAATATAATGTTTTAGGTGATAACGGATAATTTTTTTGTATGGGTTTGTAAGATGGATTAATGAAAAACCAATTAAAGATTCTCTAAAATTAATCGCTTACAATTAAAAATACAATTAATGGACTTTATGAAAAAAATTTTTATTTTGTTCTGTACTATATTTCAAAATGAAAAAATATTAATTGTTTTATTAAACTTTTAAATTGATAACTGTAGGAGTAGCAGATAAAAATAATCCTTGCATTTAATTGGACCATTTTTGGGAAAGTTACAACTAATAAAAGATAACCCAACATTTTTAAAAACTTATAGTGATCCTATAATTTGCTGGGTAATTTTGAATTTTAAAAAAATACTCTTCTAATAAGGAAATAGTGTCTATAAATATTTAGCGGCTCGTCTTAAAATCCTGCAATGGTATACATATTAATATATGTGTTATCTGCACCGTCATTGGATTTTGGTTTAATGTTAACATCGTTCACGTTAATCGTAGACTATTGTGATCTGACTTTTGTTTTATATGTGTGATATGAAATCTTTAGAGTTTAATTTACTTTACGTCATTTATTACGACAATTTGAGCTCGGCACTACCCTGCTGTCCTACTGTGTATAAGGGCTACAACCGGTACAAAGGTAAATTGCTCCATTTGCACGTATGCTAAATTCATTAAGAAGGTGCGACGTAATGGCGACCGCTCTCTCCTTCCCTCTCTCTCCTCATTCAATAACCTCATTTGTAAAATGGCTTAATATGCTCCCACTAACATTTTGATAGAATATTCAATTTTATTGCTCTAATATTAGTAAATATATAATTTTAATAAAGGGAGAATCATTTACCAACTGTATTAAGCGCTTTAGATGTATTAAAATAGATTACATTATAATTTATAATATTAGAATACTCCAGGAATATTCCAAAGGAGACTAAAAATATTTCTCCGTTTGATCATGTTTTATTTAGTTTACATGAATAATAAAAACTTTCCTGAATGACAACCCGTCGATGCTCAATGGGTGAAAGAGTAAGTTGGTTACGTTTAGCGTCAGCGGATAATAACCAACTATTACAAAACTTTATTAACAACGTTTCACATGAATGCCTATCAATTGAATGCATGCACTACAATAAACGACAAGAGTTCCAACCTACCAGTATTTGTTGGTGGTATATATAATACATACTGGCTAACTATCACACAAGTTTTACATATATATTAGTCGCCTATATAAATTTTCAAAAATATATAGAACGTACTTTAAAGATTATCATCTCCTACGCACTTTATATTAGCAGATTAGAGGCGAAAAATCTCGTGAAAGAAGAGTTTATTTTAAATTTACACATCTCATAAACCATATTGGTTAAGCGATGAAAATTACGCGTTGTTTATTATTCGCGGACAACACATGAAGCTTTTTTCAACTGTTAAGGATGAAGCTGATGACGTACGATGGCTGCAGCGTGACATCGTTGAGTTGAGCCCAGTCATTGAGCAGAGCACCGTCGTTGAGTAGAGCCCAGCAAGCGGCATGGACGTGTGGCGGACGCAGCAAAAAATCGTTCCGAAAAATTGGCTTCGTATTGCATAATTCAAAGGCTTTTCAATACATGTCACCAAATCGCTTCTTGTATATTTCATTAATGGAAAACCAACCAGAATTCGTTTCAATTATTGGAAGCCGACATGAAGCCAAATACAGTTTGTATCATTCTGGAACGTGGATAAAAGACGTTCCCACAATATCGTTACATCCAGGAAATCGCAAAAGGAAAGTAAACATATTATACCTTCCTTTTGAAATTTCCTGGATATGCTGGATTTCTATTTTTTTACAATTCTGGAGAATCATTGTACTTACAAAATAACCTTCAACTTTTAAAAGAAGAAGTCCTCAGTAAAATTTGATTTTTCGTACCCAAAAACTTTCATTCATTGCTACAGTTGAAATCATTACTTTTCACTATACCACTATATCACTCTCGAAAATTGAATCATACCGGGTATAATGACACTATCTTTCAACTATTAACAACATATTGTAATATACAGATCTATTTTTCCTTATATGTATTTTCACAAGGTTGAATCTCCTTATGTTATCAATCTGAATTTAACAGGATTTGGTGAATATGCAATAACCCAAGCGTTTCCGAGTGAATCCTCTTCAAAATAGGAAGTTTTTACGTAAAATCTCTTCAGTAGATTTATTATGTAAAATCCTACCACTCCCAGGAAAATTAGACTTTAAGAACTATCAGAAAACCCCTTTTGAAAATAAAATATCACTGATACGACAACAATTTTCAAAGTTTTCCCCATATTTTCGTTTTAGGTGTGGTTCGCCACGTTATTCCGAATTGAAATAAGCAAAACAATTAATTTATTAAAAATTCAATATAAATTAAAACTTTTTTATTCCACCACCTGTGGAACTGTGTCATAAAGAATAATGCTCTCTGAATATTGTAATTTATACATATCACAATATAACAAAAAAAGACATTTTTTTTGTTTTCGAACCTACAATATGAACTTTAAATATTTCCTTTTTTTTAGCGATGATGTATGCAATTCTTCATCACGTTTATCTGCCTGAATATGTGAAATCTTCATTTAATACGTATGCCTTTCAATTCAACTTAACAATAAACCGTAAACTTTTCCCCTCATAAAAATTTGTAAATGTATTTATTTAAATATCGTTTTTAATTTGTTGCTATGTATCCCGGTTCCATATTAAAAGGATAAGGACTTAAATAGCTTTTGAATTTAGACATTCGTTCATGATGGTTTTATTGATGGTGAAATTTGTATTAATAATCCTGAAATAAAAATAGAAGCTAGAATTGGATGAGAGATATCCTTTTGGAAAGTTTAAGCTAACATTGGAGTCATGACAATCCACAAGTCATGGGCCTCAATGTGAGTGAATACTCCACACATTGTAGAAATTCTATGCTGACCGTACGAATAATTAGAATAATCTGGTATTGTATACAAAAAAATGTGATGGAAATTTTTTTTCGTGGTTTATACACTAATTAGTCCATCAATGCCCTCTCGCCCCATACATATCGTTGGTCCATCAAAGTCTCTCAAATCCACCCAGCACTAGATTTGGGAAGCTAGAAATTAAACCTATTACCCTAACCGTATTTTACAACGTTCATGTTGAATCAATTTCGGACAGGTACTAACGTCGCTGATGATCAACTCGGAACGAGAGGCAGCGATAGACTTCAGTGTGCCATTCATGGAAACTGGCATCGCGGTGGTGGTTGCGAAACGCACGGGCATAATCTCGCCCACGGCCTTCCTGGAGCCCTTCGATACCGCCTCGTGGATGCTAGTAGGTGCGGTCGCCATACAGGCGGCTACCTTTACCATTTTCTTGTTCGAGTGGCTTTCGCCCAGCGGGTTCGACATGCGCGTGCGCGGCGCTGCGCCGCACCGCTTCTCGCTCTGCCGCACGTACTGGATCGTGTGGGCCGTGCTTTTCCAGGCAGCTGTACACGTAGACTCGCCGCGCGGCTTTACGGCACGCTTCATGACCAATATGTGGGCGATGTTTGCCGTTGTCTTCCTCGCCATCTACACGGCTAACCTGGCTGCCTTCATGATCACGCGCGAAGAGTACCACGAGCTGTCGGGCCTCGATGATGCGCGACTCGCGCGTCCGCTCTCCATCCGCCCGCCACTCCGCTTCGGCACCGTGCCCTGCTCTCACACCGACGCCACAGTAGCCAAGTACTTCCCTGAAATGCATGCTTATATGACCAGGTTAGTGTATACATATTAACATTAAATTATGTTTTTTATTTACTAGTAGCATTCATATAAGGATGAGTATTAAAATTTGCATTATAAACGCTTTCATTATAAGTTTTAAAGTGGCAGATGAATCTCTTTTCTGAGTAGGCTATCAACCAAATTTTTCAATAAAATAATTGGTAAATAACTTTTTGTAATCTTTAATTCCAGCACTAGGTTTTAACAAATACTATTTATACAAATTTATGTTTATATAATTTTTGACAAAAAAAATTCTGTTTATATATTTTAAAATAATTCTAGCAGTTAGGAGTCATTGGGAATATCTGTAATAGGTAGCTTTATTTTTGTATGCGAGTATGCTGGTAGATTATAGCGTTAATTCAAAACTGCAATTGTTAAGTGAGCTGTAGTGTATTGTAGAGTATTTGAGTATACACTACACAATTTTAGTACAGAGCATATATTCAGCATTTACAATACAGGAGGACTTAATGATACATTTAATGTATTTTTTTTTAGATGAGTCGCAATTATTAACGATTCCCGCCATTATTTGGTTATTTGTAAAAATATTTTTGTTTTAATGAAAAACTGCGAATTCATTTTAATAATGCTTCCCTTTAATGAATATTCCTGTATCAATATATAAATATAAAAAAGAAGTTCATACCTAAGGGCAATATTTTTACGTAATTTTTTGATGCTACCTGTTAAAAGTTTTTTTCTAATTTTATGATCAAATAATTCATTTGCAATTGAAATCAATGTTTTTGATATGTGTTAATAACATGTAAACTTTAAATCATTAAATAATAATGTTAATTGAATTATTAATTTTAATCAATGTGTATACATTTTTAATTAGCATTCCAGTTATCAAATAGACCCACTACTTACAGTAAATGTGGTATAATAAAAAATAAACCAAGTTAAACTATAATTAGTTGAACGTAGCATTTAATTGTGGAACTTATACAGTCGTGATACGATAACAAAACTATTACAATGTCCCATTAAATTTACATTTACACAGTTTTAACCAGAATATGGGTACGATTACACAGTTTTAACCGGAGTACGGTTGGAGCGGGTGTGAGCGGCGTGCTATCAGGCGAACTGGATGCGTTCGTGTACGACGGCACTGTGCTGGACTACCTCGCCTCGCAGGACGAGGACTGTCGTCTACTAACGGTGGGAGCATGGTACGCGCGTACTGGCTATGCACTGGCCTTTGCGCGCAATTCAAAATACGTACCCATGTTCAACCGACATCTTCTCGATTTCCGCGAAAACGGCGACCTCGAACGTCTCAGAAGGTGAGCCGATATATAACTTATTATATAATTAATTTCTATTTTACGACTTTTTGCCCTTTTACGATACTTTCGTCAAACACGGTTAACATCGTTTTAAAAGATACTATTTTCTAAAATATTTTACAGACCAAATAGAAATTATGCAAACCTTATAATATAGTTTCCAACATTATTTTTTCTCAATTGATTTCTTATTTGAAACTGTATCTTATGAAGACGTTTAGTAAAAGAACTATTTTTTTAAATATTAAAAACCAGTATCTAACTATAAGTAATAATATGCTAGATTTTAAAAGGGCTTATACTTGAATTTTTTAAGTGTCGGTTAAATTTTATTATTTCTCTCAATTAATAATTTACTCATTAATTATATCAATTAATGATTTCCGCCAAAAAAATGCTTTTGGCTGTGGCTGTAATTTTATGTTAACCTAAAGCACGTATCAAAAATTTCGATAGCTTATTTAAAACTTTTAATTCGAAATTGTGCCATATTAGCTACTAAATATTTTTCCATAGCTACAAATGTTCAATTAAATTCAAAGAGAATATTATCATAGTAGAGTATTAATCAATTATGCGATATCAGCAAAACTTACCACAATAAAAATATTACGCTACTACACTTTCTACAAAAATGTAAATCATCACGTTGAAGGAGATGTTAACTTTGCTCATCGCTATCGACTTTTGAAAGTGGTATGGGGAGCTGTCGAACTTCATACCACTGACTTGAACATTCCAATGCGAAAAAATGCAGAAAATTATATAATCTATTAAATAACTACAAATAAACTTTCTTTCATTTTCTTCAAAAATCAACATATTGAATAAAAATCTGGTATAGATGATTTTTTTAGAGCCATTGAGACAAATCAAACGAATCCAGATTCGACAGGTTTACTCTTAACTATGGCAAGCTATCAAATTTCAATCCACTGGTTTGAATATTCCAATGCGAAAAAATGCAGGAAATTATATAACCTGTTAAATAACTACAAATAACTTATCTTTCATTGTCTTCAAAAAACAATATATTGAATAAGAATCTGGTATAGATAATTTTTTTAGAACCATTGAGACAAATCAAACGAACCCAAACTCGACAGGTTTATTCTTAACTATTGAGAAGTTCTTATGACCACCTCCCTCCTTCGTCATTATATCAACTCGATGAACTGCATAAGTTTTCAAACTTTCAGGTCGATACGATAATTATAAGTGAGCGAAAATGGATTTGAAACTAGATTTATTACAAGTTAAGCTAATAAAGGCATTCTAAAAATAATAGGTAATAAAAGAAACAATTTCTAATAATTGATTTACAAAAAAACATTTTTATGAATTAGGAATACAGCTCTCGTTTGTCAGAAATAAAATTTCTCTTTCTTCATATTATTCGTCGTGACAGTCGTTTTAAGTCACTCCTTTATTTTTTCATTTAGAGTACCAACTGTCCGGTCTACTGTGAAAGAAGTTTCAAAACCTTCTTCAATGTTAGCTCGTCACTGTTTCACCTCGTACATAGATAACGTGACGAAATTGATGAAGTGAAATTTTTGTCATCGACCGGCTTCATTCGCGTGAATTTTTGGTGCTTATTAAATTTTAAATTTAGAATTATTTAGTTAAATAGAATTAAGCTGACAGAAAATTTGTAAATTTCCAAAGTACATCCTTACAAAATAAGCAAGCAATTTCGTTATTTTCTGTTAAGAAAAATAAATTACTATTCAAATTTACTCCTAAAGATTCTAAGAAATATCACACGAAAATAAATGAATGAATGTTTGCTGCTGTATAATTCCATAATTTTTGAACCGATCTATATGAAATTTGACCTAAAAATAGATTATAGCTTGTAAAAAATCTGCTTTTTACCCCAAAATCTGAAGTAATTATTAAATGTAAGCTTTTACATTTTCCCACTTGATGACGAAGTATTGTCGCAAATTTAATTTTAGCTTGTAACTCATACTGTGTACCCCGAATTCTCAAATATAAGTATGGGTCCGTGGAAACACATGCAATATTTTTGAAAAGAAATCAATTATAGCTCGGATGAACACAGAGACTAAATAGCGAACGAAGTCGTGGACAGAAACTAATGCTGCAGAAAGTTAATACAGAGAAAACTGGCCAGTTTTCACGCTTCTTTTGGTTATATTTTGGCCTAGCGGTTTGTTTATTACCATCGCAAAACACGGGCCAACTGTTTCAAAATATAAAATATGTTTATTTATAAGAAAGCATAGAAATTTATAAAATGAAGATGTGAAAAAACCCAGCCTCCAGCAATAATCATAAAATTATATTATAAACAATTTTTGACGTATTTCCCGAAAGTTTTGTAAATACCACAGATTTACAATACTAGACGCAGATCACACATAACTACATGATAACCGAAATCAAAAGATGAAGTCCAATATGTGGAGGCGTGACTTAATTCAGTGGCAACATATATATGAGTAAATATTAAAGTATGAGCATTTAAACGTAAACATTGGTTAAACTTACCGAAACCTTAATTTGAACTTATGGCGATTCTATATTTGTCATCGTAACCACACGATGCCGACGGACGTATTTACAGCTACCGTATTCTATTTGTTATATCAATTACTGAAAGTTTTAACACTACTTATATTTGTTTGTTAAATTTTAAAAGTGATATTTTGTGCTTTGGTGTTATGTAAACAAATTTAACCCGATTATAATTTAGAAATTTCAAAACTACAGATAGACACTTCACAGTTATTTACCTGTTAAAATCAAATTTATTTATCTGATAAAGCTGAAAAGTCTTTGTGAAAAAAAAGTGACATATAAAATTAAAATTCTAATAATTCTATAATTCAAATTGTAGTTTTCAATTTTAATTCTATAATTAAAATTCTAATAATTCTATCCTAATCATTTCTATTTAGTTAAAATTGCTGTAACATTTTATTACCAAATTTTATTATTAAAACAAAACAATTGATAGTTAATGTAAAGCTTTATTTCATCTTTATCAAAAATAAATATTTAATCACAAAATTTATTCCTTCTTATGCGTGAATACTTAGCTGAATAAGTCGGCACACAAAGAGATTTTAAATTGGGTACCATAATGTTACTTGAAAGCGGTCTAAAAATAGAAATCATTTAGCTGATTTTAAACAAGTACGTAACTATAAAGGTGAGAAGCCTTAATTGTAATTTAATCGAAAGAACTTTAACTATATTAAAATCCTAATCTACCCTTAAATTTTTCTTAGAAATTTAACCAAGCGCAAAATTAATATAAAACGGTATGGCGCTCTTATAGTAAGATATTCGTCAAATGTTTCGAATTATTTTTTTGCTGAAAATAGATAGTTGAAGCCATGACCAATAGAAATTTATTTACTTTTATGAGTCATTCCCCGAACTTATATAAATTTCTTTTCAACAGAGCTACAGACCGATTATTTCCACATCGTGGCAAATTAAAAGAAGAAATATAAAATAAATTTAATGTTTATGACAAAAATTCACTCCATACCTTTGAGTATATTTACATAATCAAAAACTTACAAATATTTTTCACCTTACTGTGGTAAAAATCAAGTCCAAAACGTATTTGCGACTTGTAAATTGACGATTAGATAAAGTGTTAAACTTAAACTGCTTAAAGAATTACAACGTATATCCATGAGCTGCAATTGTAAAGTGAAACAACCGACGTCATATTTTACATGCCTTTGTAATGTAAAACCTTTCAATTTTCTCTATGAAATACTAACACGCTTGTAGACACTACATTTAACCGTTTTAAGGATAATTCTTGAATAAATCATTTACGTAAATGTCTAAATAACAAATAAAATATCAAATTCAATGATCTCCACTATACAGCTTGTTAGTATGGTATCCTGACCACACGACAAATTAATGTATTATGACAATTTCTGATGAGGTAAACATTGGAGTATATATGACTTCACTCAATCTCTTACAGGTAGAGACGAAAAGAAAGAAATGAAAGGATATCAGTCATTATATTTTTTAATAGATATTGTTCGGTTACTTACGTGTCATCTACTTCCTAATATTTCAAATCTACAATCTCTCGTTAATACAATTTTAAAAATCTATAACTAAAGAATAAACATTAAAAAATGTTTTACCAATGTTTTAAATGATGCAACATGATGCAAGGAACCAAGTAAACCTACACAAATAAGAGATGGGTAAAACTTTCATACCATACAAATATGGATTACTAGTTGTCCATCCCAAATACATCTGGTGAAAATAGAACTTAGACTGCATTTTTTATAAACTTTTTTGTATAGTAATTATTTACCGTCCGCGATTTTTCAATAAAATCTGAAATATGTGTTTCTTTATTACTGTGAGTCAAATCCAAATTTACGTGTTTCTGACTAATTATAACAAAATTCCCATACGATCGTAAGGTAATTCCCACCCCATTTCCTGACTTTGAAAAAACTGAATTACAAAAAATTCTTTCTCGACACAATCACAAGAGACATTCGTAACAAATTTCAAGTCTTTTAGTTCAAAAGATTTCGTGAGTGATACTTGACTTTCACATATACAGATACTCTTTAATATAAGTCTGAAAAATGTGGGACTACCTAGTGTAAGACACAAATTAAAAGTTAACAATATAAATACAAAAGCTAAGAAAACTTGAAAACACAATATAATTTCGAAACAAAGTATCTCAGTACAATTGTGAAGACGATTGGCGAAAAACAAACGTTAAAATGTTTTTCCTTTTCGAGCCCAAAAGCAGCTAGCCACAAACCTGGTTTACTAATTTATTCAGCAAAAAACACATTTGCAAGCCATGGAAAAAAATATAAGAGTAATGTATAAATAAATAATACCCAATCGACTTCTTTCTGGGTTGCTTTTGAGTCAACTATATGATAAATTATAAAATTAACGAGTAAATGTATAACAAAGTTCAATAACCAATAAAAGACAGTAAATAAGTCCTCGAAACTACTTAATCTAAATAAGAGCGGACTAAGATAAAAAACTTCACCAAGTACATAGCGTGTATAGCCCACATTTTACATATTAAAGACTCCAGGCGAAAAGCTGGAAAAACCTTTAATTTAAAACGTGGTCGACTCGGTCAAAAGCATTTCAAAATATGTAAACACAATTAAAAAGTCAAACGAGAGAAGCAGCAAACTAAGTGTAATTTTAATGTTTTTAATTAATATTTACCAAGTATTTAAAAAATAAAAATATAGGCGTGCAAAACTATTTACAGGCTCGATTTCAAGATGTTTTAGCACAAATTATCTTAAATGGCACGAAACACCTTATAGCCAAGTAAATATAATAATGTCTACTGCTCGGTATTAATATTAAGAATACGAAACATCAAGGATTTTTTTTATATTTGTTACTCAATCACGCCTTAACGGCTGATTAGATTATGATAAAATTTTAAACATACATAGTTTGTGATTCATATTAATAATATTAAATTCTGATAGATTTTCATGAAAATTGCTTTAGGTAAAGTTCATGATTTTAATTAAATTGTGTATGAATTTGATATAACTTTTTAAGTAGAGAAATATCATAATTTTTCTTGCATTAAACTTGATGTATTTTTACTCAGTAATAAAAATTGAGTACTGAAATATGTCAGTAGGCAACACACGTCAAATCCTGTGAAAAATTACTTAACTACCAGCCGTGCATTTTCCTCAATTAAAAGAAATTGCTGCATTTCCAAAACTAAGATGATATTCGATTTCTTAATTATTCATGATTATAGCTACATATTTATATTACTTTCCATATGTTTTTATTTGCTATATTCTTGCTTCTTTCTTCGCATTTCGATTTGGTTTCTGTTGATCAGATCTTATTCATTACTATAGTCTTGTATGTGACAATTATAAATGTTTTCTTACCTCTATTCTTGTTTTTTTTAAACTACTTTTGATATCTTAATATCTACTTACATCTTTGGCTTTTTTATTTTGATACTTGATTTTCATTGCAATTGTTTCTGTTTATAGGTTATTAATTTCATATCTTAGTGACTCAAGATTTTGGTAATCAATTTACAATTGTTTATTGCACTTGATTTATTTTAATTGCGGAATTTTTGGTCTTTTTCTTTATTTAAATTTCTATTTGTATTTTATTTAAATATCAGGCCTTATATATATAGCTTTGGTATATGCCTTTAATAATTACAAATTTATTTTTATAATTTTAATTTATTTTTTTTTATTTTTATCGTGAAATTCCAAGTTAGGATAAATTAAATCTTTCCCGACCTTCCCGACGTTAGAACTACGAAAACATTCAGAAAGACAGAAACTTCTCTTCAATGTGAGGCAAGTGGGGTGTTAGGCGAGGGCTGAGTATCAAGCTAATTTAAATGCTATAAAAAGTGTTTAATAAAAATGATTTCGAAATATTGCTAGTGCTGAATGTATGGTACAATGATGATATGCCTTTTCCAAAATATGTAGATCATATTTAATAAACCTCTATTTGAGTATAAAAAAAAACAATATCGTGACAGATGGGACGAATGCTCTTAATAAAGAACATTGAAATGATAAGAAGAAACTGCAGAAATGTGTTATTCTTGAAGGCAAAGTGTTAAAATTCTACGTATTGAACATCCTCTGAAATCTTTAAATGATCTGACCAAATTACTGCTATACTTAGCATTAACTAACATTTACAATATAGAGCCAAGTAAACCACAAGGTTTGGTCTCTATTATCATTATTAGATCAGCAACCCTAAATTTACATATCTGGCTTATAAATGTATAATAATAAACGTATGAACTATTTTAAAGGCATAAAATTTACTAATTAACATTTTTAATTTTTTTTACAAATCTGGCCAACAATACTTATAGAGTATTAATTTGTCACGTCTGTATACCTTAATATTATCATGGCAAACGTTTCAATGTACATACCGTCCATGAGAGAGAGCTGTGATCATATCCAGTAAATTTTAACCGAAAAATAAAGTATTGCATCTAAAGTTCTTATTATACTCTATAGTACACTCTTATGTTTTGGAAAGACGCGAGAGTTACCATTTCTCAATTTTGAGTTCACCAATCCCACAAATAAATTCAATTACGAAACCACCTTTAAGAATTAAAAAAAGTCTATCTGTCCCAAAACGTTTGTAATGTTTATCTGTTTACAAAAAGTAACGTACATAATATTTATTAGATTATCTGTTTTTTCTATCATGAAACAAAATAACAATTTTAATTATTTCTGAGGTTAAATAGTTTTTCACCAATTCCTCGAGGCTGTATTCCTACATAAAAATGGGACAACTGCAATATTTAGCTCTGACTCACTATAAACTGGGAATATAAAGTTACATTTATTTTAGGTGGATTTTGAAATGATGCAAATTTAAATTTGGACAATTTGGATAAAAATGATAATTCGACCATCATTATTTGTAAATAGCCTGCGTTTTTGTATATATATATATTTATATATATATATATATATATGTATATATATATATATATATATATATATATATATATATATATATATATATATATAGACGCCAAACACGTTGCCTGTGTTGGGAAGTACGAGTTTTGGATTTATTTATCGGTTTATGTTTATAGGCATGACATTACAGCCCGAGTCCGATTATATTAAAAATTAAAAAATGAGTAGCTTTCGTTACTAAATCACAAAGTACTTTAATATTATACATGAAATACCTCTAGAAAAGAATAGCAACACATTAAAAGAAAGATAATTGAAAACTGACTTAGTTAAACTTACCGATAGGTTAGTGTTATTGCTTACCGCGATTACTTGGTCATACACATGGTCCTCTATGAGTGAGTTCCAAAATTGTTGTTGGATAAAAGAAAGCAATATATATAAAAATACGTAAAATGCGGGGTCTGTTATAAAAAGAAATTATTAGGATACATTGAGAAAGGCTATTTACAACCACAAACCAAATTGTCGTAGTACAGCTCTAAGGACTGCCAAAGAACCGCTTTATGCGTAATATGCATGTGACTTTTAAGGTTTCCAATAGAGTCCCCTATCTATGAAATTCGCTCGCAACCAACCAGAATTAGAGACTACAACTTTCCAAAAAAGTATTTAGCACGTCGACTATTTAAACGCATTTTGTGGACACTCTAACTAACTCAAACACTGGTCCACTCTCAACCAACTCCCGGTGGCTAAAGAAACCCTGTTTTAAAGATCACCACGAGTCTACTCTAATACTGTCGAAATTAAGGTCATCGTCAGGAAAGAGTGTGGTGAAGAAATACTTAAGGATGTCGCGAATATTTCTGGAGTAACTCAAATCGTATTTCCTTGGGCACTAAAAACAAAACGTATACGATGCTCCAGGAATCTGAATTTAAATGGATTACAAAGGATCAGTAATGGGAAAGTCATTTTAACTCATCTTCGGGTATCTAATAAGCGCATCCGGTGAGTCTCAACTGAACACCTCTCTCGTTTATTGATTCTTAGGTAGGTAGCCTACTTCCTACTTCCGCGAAACTTCTTTCATGTGTTTCCTTCACTTTTTCTATTTTTTCACTGACGGAACGTGCTCGTTGCTTTCAAAGTGTTGTAATTTTTTTGTTATTATAATTTAACCATGTAAAAACCTAGGAAATATACTTTACATTTTTTATTACTATTTTATTGAATTTTAATTGTCTGGCTTCTTAAATAATATATTTAATTTTATAATCCGTATACATTTTACAATAGTAATAATATGAAATATATGTACACTCACACACACACACATATATATATATATATATATATATATATATATATATATATATATATATATATACATAATGGTTCATATTCAGGTATTAACACACAACTGACGTGCTCTGATATAACACAGGTACTGGATGACTGGCACGTGCAAACCGAACAAACAGCAGCACAAGTCATCAGACCCACTAGCATTAGAGCAGTTCCTGTCAGCTTTCCTATTACTGATGGCGGGCATCCTACTGGCGGCGCTGTTGTTGCTGCTCGAGCACCTCTACTGTCGCTATGCGCGCGCACCACTCGCCGCCAGTCGCGCCGGCTCCTGCTGCGCACTCGTCTCACTCAGCATGGGTGCGTATAGTCGCTGTTTCATTTATCCTTATAACTTCGAACCGACTATATCAACATCGGCATAATAACTGATAAATTTGAAAAATTATAACAGTATAACAAATTCAAAATACTTTTCTAAGCCAATAGAATAGCATGGTTCTAATAAAACTCCTTCAGGGATATCTTCGAAGGAGAGAGCCCTAGAGAGATATAAAACGGGCTGGTAACGTCCTTGCTTGAAATTGTTGGTAAGAATACGCTTAGCTTTGTCCCTTAAAAATCGGTGGCTGTGTTCTTCAAGGGCAGACTAACGAGGGAATCAGATGTCGTAATAAGCTAGTACAGGTACTTCATGTGAAACCAAAACACGTGCCTCAGTATAGACATCAACTCAAGGCCAAGATCTTTATGCTTCAGGTGCTAAATATCGGGAAGGAGGGCAAAATAACCTTCCATATGGTCCGTCTTGTGAGGGCAGGCTGTAAAACCGAACACCGTAATTCTAAAGTCGATGTAGAGTATTCTAAAACAGTTTAAAGTAGAATTTAAGACTGAAGTCGAAGCCGAAATACAATAAGTTATTTATGTTAATAATAATAAATAGACTCATTGCAATTTGTTGATGTTTTCTTTTTATTTCCTTATTTATTCTTTTTATTTCTACTTCAATTCTCCTTTTCATTTTACATTTTTATTATTTATAAAAACTGGTTAATAAATGTTTTTAATTTTAATTTTTCATTTTTATTAATTATACAATAAGCTGTTGTAGTGAGAAGCAATTTGATGAGTGACATTATTTTTAAATATAATAAAAATATCTGGGAAAATGTTTTTTAGATATATATATATATATATATATTTATGAATATATGAACATATATTTACAATAAATTTAGAAAAAAAATACCTATAAATAATCAGATTGAAACAACTTTATATTTTAGGGTAGAAACAAATGGTTATTCAACAATTCCTTAGATAATGGTGAAGTTTGAAACCGCCAGAGTTAGTAATAAAAGGGACGCCTTGTTTCCCATAAAAAATAATTCAAGGATTAATGAAATATTCTAAGACTTTATTTTAATTTCGTTTGTGATCTATTGACTGAGCTTGCATTTTTAAACGTTTCTTTTACATTTTCCTGTCACTGAATGGGATACAAAGTTCTTTTCAAAATTTGCCGTCGCCCGTTTGCAATATTGGTTCGAATAAAAAACTTGCGTCCAATTTAGCTACAGAAATAAGAGAGGCAAAAGGCAAACTGACCAATATCAAACTCGATCAGGGCTGATCGGTGGTTGAATGCACTGAACAGGACGCCTGTCCAGCGATCAAATTTACGTTCGGTGCCGACCCTAAAATTTAAGTCACACTCATTGCCATCATGGCAACATTCTTGTTTTTCCTTCTACCTTCGTGATATACGTGACACTTGGCCTCGAAAGAAATCCAGACCAAACATAATTAATTACATACGTATCATACAATTAAGCGTCATACAAGTAATCGTCGCCGTGGTGTGTTGGGTTGATCACAAGGCGTACGGCCTTTGACGATGCGACGCATCGCTGCGACCCGGGTTCGATTCCCGACCGTTCGTCGAACGGGGCTGGACTTGTGTTGTGGTTGGCTGTAAGAGATTGCTCTTGTAGCAATAAGTCCGCCATATGTATCAATGAGATACATTAAAGTAGATAAATAAGTAAATCATACAATTAAGTGTTAATAATATCACTATTAGGTAAGAAAGCATTTAAATCGAATCTGAGAAATGACCCTAAGCCACAAATCGAAATTTAGACAGTGAATAAATATTTACGAATGAAATAAACAAAATTATTTAACTAAATCAATAAATTTACGTTAGATATATTTATTAGTATATGTTTACCGCGTCATTATCGTCTTGTATGATATATATTTCTTTCCGCCGGAAAATATTTTGTAGTTAATAGTGATTTAACAAACATTGCTTCTTTTTAACAAACCTGAGGTTTATTAAAAGAAAACAATATAACCAAAAGAAATAATCATTTAGAGCATATGGATAGTTGATCTGTTCAATAATCACCCATATAATTGAACAATAAGACTCTATTTTAACTACAAACTATACTTGTTTTAAGTGTTTAACGTGATCATACTACCGAAGTCGTATCCTCAAATGAATACCATGATATTCTTTAAAAATTCGTCGAAACCGAAAATACGATAAGCATAACAAATATCATGAAATCCAATTATTATTTCATACATATGCCATATGTTATCACTTTTTTTTAATTATGTAAAACGTAACAACAAATCTATAGTCTCAGTAACGAAATTAAGGTCATCATTAGGGAAGCATGTGATGAAATCTTTAATCTCAGTTAACTGTGATCAGTCAGATTTAAACGATAATCTACACCTGATGAAAAGTATAAGTAAATGGGTTTTGCATTATATACAAGATTATACCACGAAATGTTCATTCTTTCGCTTCTTGACTTTAAAGCGAACTTATTTTTAGAAATAGGTTGCCAACAATATTACAAAACGATTATGTGTCTGAGTTCACTGTTGCCTTGATAACTAAATTGGTTGGCATGTTGCCCAGCTGCAAGATAATTAACGAAAGACCTAAATATCCAGCCAACCAGGGGTCTGGATAGAGAGGGAATCAAGTCGTGGAAAACATATCATGAACTTTAATGCTAAATAACAACATGATTAATTGGATGACAAAGATATGTTTGTGTAATTTCTTTTCATAAGACTTACGTGGGAATGCTGGAAGGAATGGTATCAAATTTACTTGCTGATTTGCTTATAGAAAAGAGTTACAGGAGATGTTAGACGAGAAACACAGTATCATTTCTGAGCGAACAATACAGCCTCACTTGCCTTTACCATATCTGGGCATTAAACAAATATCCCTAATGTCATTAATGGATAACAAACAACGTCTATAAACTATGACTAGCAACGAGGATCACAACGTAGCTATAAATCAATTAATAAAGCTTCAGTCATCAACTCAACCTGCAAGTAACTATGTGTTAAGACAAAATTTAATCAATTTTATGTGCGGTTGTAGTTATATATTAATAGCAGTACGTAATCATTGCTGATCTGCAACTTGCACCACACTTATGACACATTTAGGACCAAAGAACAATGACTACTAGCAACTAGTGAAAAAATAATGGTTACATATACAAATTTGGAATAAGGCGTTCAGTCCAAATTGAAATTCTTTCAGATCAAAAAATGTACTGGCCAAAGTTTCAGAAGACATAATCAGCATCATAAGATTTGTACTTAGGTCATTATATTAAAGGATTAGTTATTCAGAAAAACATAAGTTATTGAACGTTATGGTGAATGATGCTATATCTCAAAATAAATTTGTATTAATTGGAATATGCCAAAAGTTGTTAGCCTTTGGTAGTTTGGTTTTTTTTTAAACATCATGAGAAAAAAGTTGTAATGTTCCAGTATGTATTTGGTGGTTTGGTTTTTTTTTAAATCGCAAGAAGATGTTGTTATAAGGTTCCACAAAAAGATCCACCCGCAATAAAAGTTCAATGCTTTGCAAATCATATGTATTGTAACAAAAGTTAAGACTTACGAAAAATTTTAAAAAATATAATTGCAATAACGAAAAGTTACTTTTGATTTAACTAAAGTTGATTTAGTATTTTTTTACCAAAGTTGGTGTTATCTCTAAAAAATAGAGAATTTTGGTTTATGGATAATTAAAGTTCAAATTAAATGAATACAACTTGTGAGATTTATTATTAATATATAGTAATGGACAACTAAATTCATTTTTTTAGTAATCACCTATAAACATGAATTTATTTTAGTGTTATATATATATATATATATATATATATATATATATATATATATGTGTGTGTGTGTGTGTGTGTGTGTGTGCGTATATATATATATATATATATATATATATATATATATATATATATATATTAAACCCCTTAAAGCATAATAAAACATTTAAGGGAATATTGCGCAATAGGCATAGAGATTTGTTCCTTTATTCAGCACGAAACATTCTACAATAGCCAGCCATCGGGAATAAGTCGAAAGCCTTGTTAAATCACAAAATTAATCTCCCAAAATATCAAGAAAATACGTATCAATGCTCTATCACTAAACTGAACTCGAAATTCAGCTAAATCCCTAGACAACTAGCGTAAAATTGCTTTTACGTGCTATCTTCCGTGATTTAGCAAAATCACTAGAGACTTAACTATATCCCGGATTTTGCTATCTCACTACGACATATTTACGTACATACTATATAACTATGAGTGTAGGTACGAATATGCATAGAAATGTATATAATGTCTTAAATAAATATAAAATGGTGTTTCTTATTCTATTTCTTATCAAATAATAGTTCTATTTAAGTTACTGACGAAAATTTAAAAATATTTTAAACTCATATTCCAATTTTTGACCGTAAAGAGAACGAAGTTTTTCAATGTGGGTAAATAATATCTTTGTCAATATTGATTTGGTGTTTATTTTTTGAACAAAAAATATTTATCTGTTATAAACAAATTTTCTTTTCACTAAACTGTCCTATTTTCTAAAGATAAATGATTAAGTTTTCAATAAAAACTATTCCTATAACAAAAGTGGTAGAAAAAGTTATGTGTACTATAATTACCAGCAACGCTTTTCGTCAAAAAGATAATTTCTTAGTCAAACTTATCTGTTCGTTATAATCCTATTGTATTTAAAATAATTTTACGATAAACGAGATGAGCGAGAGTTTAATATTTTTTAAAAATTCAGCTTATTCTAACGATTTTAGTTAAAAATTATATCAACAATCGACTTAGATCCCGTACACCGTTACGTAATCATTGCTGCTTATTATAGATTATTCGTACTACAAATTTATAACAATAATATCTCTTTTTATAACCCCATAATTCTTATGTGCTGATTGCATAACGATATTGTTTCTCAACATCCGTCCTTGCACATTTTTAAACCGAAATTATTAACGTTTAAAAAGGAAATACAAAATATATTGTTTATAAATTAAAACCAGCTATGGTAGAATTAATGTTTTGTTCAATATGTAAAAAATAATATAATTTCAAGTTAATACTAACTTTAATAATTGATCAATACATTTTGTAATATATTTAATCACGCAAGTCACCCTTGAAAATGTGAACATAAATACTCCAACCATTTTGTGCACACTTAATAAGAGTTATAGTCTAGTTTTATACTCTGTTTCTTTTATTACACATCTACGTGAATGTAACTCATTTTGTGAGCCTTTCAATAAATAAATAAATTCTATTTTCATTATAAACGTGAACATTTGACTGTACTAACCTTTTCATTAATAATACCACATACAGTATATATCTCGACATTTTTTTCATCTTCACGTTTGCTCCGTCGGTGTGTTTATTTTCAATTACATCTTTGTAAGAGACCAACATATGCACTTTGTTTCCGCGTTGTTTCTTTTTCTTGTATTCATTTTACTACTTTTGTTAAACGCAATACTTTCAGCCAAAACAAACGACGCTTATAACTGTCAGTAAATAATTCGATGTCAATTAAAGATATGCCTGAAACTTTGTACGCTCTAAACTTCTTATTTTACTACTCATAAACGCTACTTATACCGTAGTAATGGGAACTGAAGACACACAAAGTCATGCCATCAAAAATTTACAAAAAATACTTGAAAAGTCTTAATGTAATTCAAATCCCGCAAGCAGATACAGCAAAATATCTTGAACTCCGGCTGGATAGTAAGTTTAATTAGAAACACCACGTCAAAGTAAAAGCTAAGCAAATCAGGTTAAAACAACGACAAATATTGTGGTTGATTGTACATCATTCCAAATGCTTTTTTACTAATTTGCTTTTCTATCATCAAACCGATTTGACTGTATAGTATCCAGTTTTGAGGATATTTTAAACAATCAAATCGTAATGTAATCCGACGAAGCCAAAACATGTTCTTGCGTAAGATTACCAATGCATATCGTTATGTAACCAATCAAGAAATTCACAAAGACATAAAACAGATTAAAGAAATTATCCAATAATATGTTATTAAACACGAAAAAATAGTCCTTAACCGTACCAACGTAGAAGGTGTTCAACTTCTAGATATTACCCATGAAAGGAGAAGGTTGAAACGCATTAAACCCCATAACTTTCATGAATAAACCTAATTTATCTAGGCGCTGAACGTTGTCACAGTAAACCCATACACAACTTACTTGAAAATAAAATCAAGTACATTTCATCAATGAAGTACATTTCTCACAAAATAAAAACGATGAGGTTATATTTATTTCGATATAGATTTTTGTAATACTTATGTGCACGAGTCAATTTTCAAATCGATTATATATTGTCGGATAAAAAATCGAAAGCCATAAGTCACGAGTCTAAAGTAATTTCGACCCTGAAATTGAATTCAAATATATTGTTAAAAAAATTGTTAAACTAATGCATTGTTGACATACTATTCACAGGTCAGTCGCTGACGTTCCGCGGGGCGGTGCTGCGCGCAGCGGCAGCGCGAGCTCGCGGCCGTTGCCGCTCGGCGGAGTGCGGCGCGGTGCTGTGGCGTACGAGACACGAACGCGACGCGGCGCGGCTGCGCGTTCGGCAACTGGCCGCCACGCTCGCCGCGCACGGCCTCGAGCCGCCGCCGCGCCGCCTCGCCTCCGCCGGCGAGCTACTCGCGGCCGGCGCGCGCGATGCCACGCGACCGCGCCTGTTGCGACCCACCACCGCCGCCCTATCTTGCACCGACCTCCGACGGTACGTTAGCATTGGTTACTATTTTCTCACAATCAATTAAAATCACTATAGCGGACGTCAGACAGAAAAGTGGGAATTAGGCGTAGCGAGCTCGCAGTGCCTCGTACGAACTCGACAAAACTCGCTCATTGTACTCGTGCATTTACCCAATACTCCGCTAATGAGGAAGAGCTTAGCGGAGCGATCGACTATCGGCGGATTTCGCTCGGCTTCATTTAACACGTTTCTCGAACTTGTATTGACTAATATATATCCGATATAAAATTTGACTGAACTAAGAACTTATATCGAACGGTCGTAGCATGCTCTTTAATCGGTGTAAAGACGATCCTGTACGAGCTCGTAAAGTTTCACCTAGCTTTACCGATTTCCTGCTCTCCTGTCCGCTTAAACGGTTCCACCGTAACCGTAATTATATTGTGTTACAGAGCTACAACATATTTCTGTGATCTTTTTCTCATAAAAGCTTTTTTGTAATTTATATCTTAATAGAATATGAATTCCAATCTATTCAGAACAACTTATTTTTAAATAGCAGCAATGTATTATATGTTAGTACATACTTTGTACTTTTGGAATATAATTATAATGTTTCAAAGTTGGTTATCACTTTACAAGAAAATTGCCAGACAGACAAATTTGTATAACGTTCGTGTCACATAATATTGTAATAATGAACGTGTGCTTTCGCGTGTTGCAGGGCCCGCGAGATAGCCGAGATGGAGACAGTGCTGTGAGGCAGGCAGTGTGTAGGTTAAGTTAAACAGATAATATAAAAACGTGTTGTAATTATTAAATAAACTATTCAAATTAACAATATGAACCTAGTGGTTAAGTCGCGTCGTTGTTGGAGCGCGCTCGGGCCGCGGGCTGGGCGGCTCGTGCGCGATCACTCCTCTACTTCATAAGTATATTTTTTGGATAAAATACAATACACAATCGGAGTTTTATTTTACAAATCCTTCTATCTATATATACTCATCCCGTTTAATATCTGTATGATAAGTTTTTCTTAAGTGCCTAGATATAGTTATCGACAAATTAGGTTATCATTTGTCAACTCTTACAAATAAAAAAGTGAAAATATTCATATGTATTATAACTAGGTATAACAATATGGTAAATTCGTAAAACAACCGTAAACCATTAATGTGTATACACACATACACACAAATATGTATATATATTTAAAGAAAGCTATATATATATATATATATATATACATATATATATATATATATATATATATGTGTGTATATATATATATATATATATATATATATATATGCCTTCATTAATAGTTTGTGTTAATTATTGGTCTTAATATTTTACTAACACATTGCACTTACTTAATGTTACAGTAAGATTTCAAATCAATATAAATTCATTACTGGTTTAAAATAATACCGTAACAAATATATTTAAGTATCTCCGCAACTGTATTTTAATGCATTTAAAACTTATAAAATCACGTTTTAGTCCAGAAAATAATGTTAATTATGAAGATTTTTTATAATTTATTTTTTAAATTATTTCATGTAGGTAATAAATTATTGCTACTGATACTCTTCAGCGCTTCAAACCTTGAAGGCCTGTGCTTTCCCCGCAATTAGCCTCCACTTGGGTCGGTTCAAACCACGGCCCCGGACCCTTAAATTTTCGGAGATTCTCCTCCACGTCGTTGAGCCCAGTTTTCCGCGGACGACCCGTACTACTAAAATTTGGCAAGATAAAAATCCGTTGACTCGGATACTAAAATTTGCAAAGTTAAAAATCTAGTAATTTAGACATAAAAATTTGACAAAAAAAAAATCCCTTGTCTTAATACAACATTTTGACAAGATAAATATCCAATAACTTACATATAAAAATTTAGCAAGAAAAAATTCCGTAACTTATATACAAAAATTTGGCAAGATAAAAATCCGGTCAGTTAGATTCAAAAATTTGATAAGAAATAAATTCGTTTACTTGATACAAAATTTTGACAAGATAAAAATCCGGTGACAGAAAAATTTGGCAAGATAAAAATCCGGTCAGTTAGATTAAAAAATTTGATAAGAAATAAATTCGTTTACTTGATACAAAATTTTGACAAGATAAAAATCCGGTGACAGAAAAATTTGGCAAGATAAAAATCCGGTCAGTTAGATTCAAAAATTTGATAAGAAATAAATTCGTTTACTTGATACAAAATTTTGACAAGATAAAAATCCGGTGACAGAAAAATTTGGCGAGATAAAAATCTGGTGATTTAGACACCAAAATTTGACAAAAAAAATCCGATGACTTGACACAACATTTTGACAAAATAAAAATCCAATAACTAATATATAAAAATTTGGCAAGATAAAATGAGGTCATTTAGATACAAAAATTTGACAAGAAAAAAGTTCGTTGACTTGATACAAAATTTTGACAAGATAAAAATGCAGTGAATTGGATACAAAAATATGGCAAGATAAAAATCCGATGACTTAGAAAAATTTGGCAAAATAAAAATCTGATGATTTAGACATAAAAATTTAACAAGAAAAAATCCCATAACTTTATAAAACATTTTGACAAGATAAAAATCCAATAATTTATATATAAAAATTTAGCAAGATAAAAATCCCGTAACTTATATACAAAAATTTGGCAAGATAAAAATCCGCTCATTTAGATACAAAAATTTGACAAGAAAAGAAATTCGTTTACTTGATACAAAATTTTGACAAGATAAAAACCCGGTAAATTAGATACAAAAATATGGCTAGATAAAAATCCGGTGACTTAGATGGAAAAAGTTGGCAAAATAAAAATCTGGTGATTTAGACACAAAAATTTGACAAAAAAAAACTTGACACAACATTTTGATAAAATAAAAATCCAGAACTTAATAGCAGAACCCAGCTCAACTCATATATTATTTTACGAGTTTATTTTACATTATTGGCCAAGCAATATATAACAATACAAACATACATACGTACTGTCACGGAGAAAATAAACTCGTTTCTGTTGACTATTTATTTTATTAGTTATTCAATTTAATTGTCAACCGTGAATCTCTGTATTGCTGTAGATATCTAGGAAAACAATTTCCAATAAATAACGCTCTTGATATTCCTCCTGGGACTCAGCTTACCTTTTTGATATTCAATGTAGATATGTGTATAGAAACATCTCAGATAGAGTATATTTTCAGTTACCAACTCAATTTCGACAAACGAAGAACAAACAAAATACGACAATTTGTCGATAAACAAGTATTTAGTAAAGTATAAGTGAAGTAATTATAGTTATAAGTTTATAGTTTTATAAATAAGTATAAGTAATTATAGTTTTCTTTATTCATACTTTACGTTTAGAGCGAGAAAGGAGCGAAGATTCCACAAATTCCAGAAAGGAAACTTTCATCCGATTGATCATCCAGAGATCTTAAATTTTTAAAGTTTGGTCTAGGGAGTCCTCCCTAGATCAAACTTTAAAAATTTAAAAACCTTATTTAAACTTATATCCGAGGCTACGTTCGCGTTATTCAGCAGAATCACACTCTCAAAGAAAAACAACGTTGTACTTTAGAAAAGCAGTGTAAAAATTCTGTCTGGCTACCACAAAAATAAATACGCCAAAAGAAATATGTTAACTTAGATGGAATGTACTTTACCATCGTACTCCATGAACCTCTCGCTGCTCCGCTATTTTCCGTTTCGCTCTTTCGCTTTTCACTATTTATTTAGACGCCGACCCTGAAAACTATTCAATTTTTTCTGTAAAAAACCCAAAGAATTCAATAAATTGGAATTTTATCTTTGCATACACGCTAGCAACGAGTGATAGGTAAAGTGCGATTACTATGCATAGTTGAAGATTGAATTTGTTAATTACAAATTAAATACATAGGTAATAACTTTTTAGTAGACGTGGCAGGTTTATTGGATGACAATCTAATATACACATTTTTATACGCGCTGTATTTTTTCTTATGAAACTCTTTCACAGGCTCGTTATTCTGGATGTAAAACATTTTTGGTAATTGTAAAAAATCCAACCATTCCGGAGACAAAAGCCTTGAAATTCGATATTTTAAAAAAACCTATTTTTTAAAATAATATCACTTCAATACATTTATTACGTCAAATCCTACTACTCGGAAACAACTAAGAATTTAAAAACTATTAGAAAACCGTCTTTCAAAATTAAATATCTCTAATAAACTCTTTTGCATAAAAAATGGGCGGTTTTGATTTTGTCATATTATTAACAAAATATTATTTATTAAGAGTTTGTATAATTTGTAATTGTTACTGGCATGTATAGTGTATTCTGGCACATAAAAACGAACGTTTTAAATTTGAAATTTATTCTTTTGAATGAAAATTCTCTTTCACTGACAAAAACGTATTTTTTGTCGGTAAATGAAATCCAACTCTTATTCAATTATTTTTCATTGGTTACGTTTTTTACTTTAACGAATAAATTTTAATGAAATATCTGCTGTTTGCTGCATTAGTTCACTTCTGTTTGCTGTTCTCAGCATGGTTGAAAAAACGATAAGAGCTAGTACAACTATTGCGCTGCTTGAAGAAGGCAGTAGCCAATGTTATGTGCCTCAGCAGTAAAATGTGAGCCGTTCAACCATCCAAAGGACCTGGCAACGATACCAAGAAATGGGCTCCGTCAGTAGAAGGCCCGGTTCTGGAAGAAAACGGTACACTGAGCCACGGGACGACCGCTTCATAGTCAGACAAGCGATACGAAATCGTCAAGTTACGTACGTGGATCTCAAACAGAACCTCGAGGATGTCAGAGATACACAAGTACGCCTATGGACAGTCAGAAGGAGACTTCAGGCCATCAATATACGTAGCTATCGCCCAGCTCGGGGCCCTACATTGCTCCATGAGCATCGAGTTGCCATATTGAGATTCCCTCAAAATTTTTCGTCAAGGACTCAACAAGACTGGAATAGTGTTTTATTCTCCGATGAAGCTCGTATTTCGATTAGTGGTGAGGATCGACGTCGGCGAGTCTTACGAAGACCTGGAGAACGCTTCGCAGAAATGTGCTTTAAGGAAATCACTCCTTACGGTGGAGATTCCGTATTGTTTTGGGCTGGTATTAACTCAGATGACCGTACCGAGTTAGTTTTTATGGAAAATGGCACACTTAATGCGCAAAGGTACATAACAGAGGTTCTTATTCCTCATGCCCAACCCGCATTAACAGCAGTTGGAGGCGAGTCCATTTTTGTGGACGACAACGCTCGCGCCCACCGCTCTAGAGTCGTTGATGCGTATATGCAGGAGGCCGGAATTTGTCGTTTAGACTGGCCAGCTAGAAGTCCCGACTCCTCAATCAGATAGAACACGTATGAGATAATCTCAAAGGACGCGCCAGAGCCGTAAAACCAGCTCCAGAAAACATTCAGGCCCTTAAAAATGTGATCGTCGCTGAATGGGAACGTATTAAAAATAAAAACGATAAAAAACGTCGTCGAAAGCATGCCTAGCAGATTAAGCGCATTAATTTTAGCTAGAGGAGGCCATACTCGCTTCAATAAATTTTCAATTTTTATGTTAAATTAATAAAAAATATTAAAAAATAAACTTTAGCCATTTTTAATGTACCAGTATGAAAACACTCGTCGGTGGACTTTACATCGTTTTTTTTATTTATTCGCATTTTTAATTACTAAAGTAGGTAAAAACGATATCTCAATAATAAATAACAATATTCTCATCATATCGCCATATAAAATGTATCAAATAATAATAAAATAACTCTGATATGGTTTATTCCTATAAGTGCCCGTTTTTTTTGCAAGAGTTTATAAATATAAAAAAGAAGTTCATACCTAAGGGCAATATTTTTATGTCATTTTTTGATGCTACCTGTTAAAAGTTTTTTTTCTAATTTTATGATCAAATAATTCATTTACAATTGAAATCGATGTTGTGGATATCCTATAAGTGCACGTTTTTTGCAAAAGAGTTTATTAATTAACTGAGATTCACAGTATAGAAATGACGTCATGCATGTATTTGCCCCTGTTGAGATAATAGTAACACGATTAGAGATGTTATAACGCCCTTTAATTAGGTCGACCTATAATTAACTATGTTATGGAATCTACGAAACTAAATTTCATGCACTTCTAATTGTTATATCATCATGAAACTTGACTTTCTTTGAATTAAATTTTTACCCACTTTACAAGAACCAATGACAATACAATAATTTCATAAAATAAAAAAAATCGGTCTTAAAACAAAAATATAAGACTAAAAAAAGTACTGATTTCTCTGTCTACTCAATAGAGATTTTAGAGTAAGCCGTGTTTTTTTATTTAGTATAAAATATGAGTGTATAAGCGTGAGTCCCTTTTTCTCAAAAATAAATGATTTTGCTTCCCAAATTAATATAGAGTGATTAAAAATACTTAACATTTCAGTTAGATTTCAATACAAAGCGTCTCACGTTTTTACACTCAATTTTTTGAGTATAATACTCAAAAATACACAATAACAAACATACCTTACACTAAAGTTCTTACTGATTCGATAATTATTTTTTACTTTATAGTGCAGTATTTTTAAAAGCGTGTTTTTTTTTAGTTTTTTAAACTATCAATTTATATCGATATAAGGTTTCGTCGACATGTATTCAATGCGTCGATAAATATCAACTTTTCTATGACGTTTTACTATTGGATTTTTTTATATAACATCATTTTTATAAAACCACCAATAGGTAATATTTATTAAAATTTGAAACAAGCGTAAAAAATTTAAATAAAGACAGGAATTTTTTTTGTACTTTACTAATTTTCTATTAAGATAGTACATCCCTAAATTTTTGGAAAAATTTACAAAGGTAATATTCAGTGAGTACTTTTAATTAAAATATAGTTAATATGAAATAATTGTACATTTTAAGAAAACTATACTTCATTTGATCTATTATATTGTCAAAACTATTACAAAATTTAATATGAAATATTGACAATTATCCCTAACTATAAATAGTTGAATTATAAAATATTTTTAATTATAAATCTTTACGTATTTATATTTAACCGAAAGCGAATAACTAAGAGAGGATTGTCATAAGGTAAATCGGTTTAGCTCATTCCCCATAGATAACGACAGATATCAATCCAAACCGTAATTAAAAGACAGGGTTTAGTTTGATCTTTCACAGTATAAGTATGACTAAAAAAACTATTTGTTATCTCACTATTATCTCGACAATTCCAAATAAATAAAAAATAACTATCGTAAAAATTTAAATTAAACAGTTTTTACATTCATTACGAACCAATTTTTTATCTTTCTAGAGATAGCAGTGTAATTAAAAGGTTTCGTCCTATCACAGGAAAACATTTTAATAGGTGTTTCTATAAAACAAGGCAGTAACGGCAGACGACCACCACACAATCAGATATAAGTCCTGCTAATAACATCTAAGTAACGTTGTGATAGGTTACCTTTTGGGAACTATTTTAAGAGCGTTAGTGAAATATCTGTATAAAATAAAGCCATTCGCTTTATTCGGTTCGTTAAACTTTTAATCGATTCCAAACCATTCCGATTTCGATGTTTTTATTCAAAATAAATTTGTTATTTAATTGTATATCGATGCTTATTTAATATCTATAAAATATTATACTCAATAACAACTTCTTTAAAATATCTTGTTACCACTCTTTTGAATAAATGTTGAAAAGAAATGTCGAAAACATTATTTTCATTAAGTTTTCTTTAATGTTCAACTATTGAGCAAACATATACAACGATTGTCAACGTGAACTACTGTGCAAACATATATTAACTTAGAGAAAAGTATAAGTATTTTAATATAGGATTTGCAAGTGCAAGAGTAATAACCAAAGATGGTCCGTAGTCAAGTCTGGTTTAATATATTGAAATTATACTAAATTGAGAAAGGCAGTTTCAGCATAAGATAAATTTTATATAACCTTGAGGTAAGTTTTTGTAGTTTTTGTACCAATGTTTCAACACACATTGATAAATAGTACTTATTATCGAATTGAATAAAATAACCGAATTCATTAACATTCGTTCAGTAGTTTTTTGATCTGCACCATTGCAGAAAAGCAGACAAAAAGTAGTTTAATGTTGTGTTTGGCTTCTATTGGGATCAAATAGCTTACAAAAAATATTTTTCTTAATTATCTTCAATGTACAGAATTGACCCATGCTATAGTTTTTTTATAACAAGAGATGAATCATCTTGATTGCACATTTGGAGTAATACCAACTCCTTTGCTAATCAACCCTTTAAATTCTTAATTTTTTTCTGAATTTCCGCAAATGAAAATTTTACATGATTCTATATCAATTAAAATTGTATTTTTATAGGTCGCTTTCCTTTTGAGATAGTATCTAATCTCTACGTTTCAAATTTGTTTTATGTAGTACATCAGTCATATTAATAATTAACAAATGTATATGCTGCTAGAATAGACAAAGAAGAATGGAAACAAATAGCTGAAAATTTATTTATAAAAATTAATTTGTCCAACTGTGTTGAGGATATTGATAGCCAATTACTTAGAAAAAAGATTATCAATTATACAACTATAGAAATATCTCTTCAAAAATTTTGCTCATAAAATGTGATGCTAACTAAAGGAAAAATGTCTGGAAAAAAGACAAAATATACCATTTTTTCTCGTTAGAGAAGAGGCTTTTTTCGTACGTCTCAATAAAAGTGAAATCATACATGAATAAAAGTGAAATCCCATTTGAAATTGCACATTTCATCTTATGCTGCGCTGGACTCAGTGTATTCCATGAGATATGGAAGTGGATCAACCGCCAGTGGTACTGCTGATGGTCCCATAGTTTTGCAATTTTTGTGTGGGTTTTACTCATCGACTGACGTGTTGAATAAATCAATTTTATTCCTTTGATGGGAGTATATAACTTATAGTTCGGTTTAATTAAATTGTCTTTACGCGGAATATCACTAATAAAATTAATAATTGGACATGTAACCAAAATTCCCTATTAATTATATATTTCTTGGTTTAGGAAGTTATTTTCAACAACATTTTCATGTCGCATGACATATTGTTGAAATGGAAATCAATCAAGAAGTTCTTCGTATGGACCTCAAAGGCCAAGTTCATTACGAATTATTTTGTTTATTTTAACTATAAAGATTTAAAATTGCAAAAGTATCTAGAAGTTTTAAGGAACACAAATCTAGAACCAAAAAAACATAGAAGCTGATAACGAGACAGATGCTCATCAGCTGGCAACATATCTTAAAATCAAAGACTGATCGTGTGAAACCGCAACACCAATAGATGATACAATTATTTTAGGGAACCTTAAGTGACGACAGAGAATAGGACCTCACAAGTTGCATCACTATCGTCTTCTTAAATCCTTGTGGCAATAAAGGTGGATAATTCTTATCCATTAATTAAAGGTGGATAATACTATACTTTAATCAAGCGATGTCATATACTGAAATTGATGACCAAAAGTCTTTGAAATTTTCAAAATTTACACAGAACATTTTATATTTCTGTTACATTATTATTAGGAAAATTTGATGCAGTAATGACAAAGTACATAGGATGCGTAATTCATAATGAACTAGTGAAATATTATTTGAGCAAAAATAAACAAAAATTAGTTAATTAATCTTTCGGAAAACGAAGTCCGAAAACAAATCATTGCAAAAATTAAAAAGGCACACCGATATACATTACACCAACCTAATGAAAGTCAACCACATTTTTCGACATGAATGATAATTGTGTACTAAATATTTTTTAGCTTATAAACCACTGGCAGACTCCAGCGGGGATGAATTAGTTAGTCCGTTTAATTTTACACTAAACTATAAATAAATTCTATATATATATATATAAAAATATATATATATATATATATATATATATATAAACAACATACAACAAACAAAAAAAAGACATACAACCGGAATGACATATTTTATTCTTGTGGCTGCCATAGTTTCAACCTTTCGACGTTGCCGATACGGCTAAAAGTTCTGTGAAATTCGTTTTGTTGTTAGTAATTTCAAGAAGGAATTAAAGTTAAAAAATATTTGTGAAACAAGATGGAAAAGCAATCATTAGCCTAGTGCAGAAGAACATCAGCAATCAAATGATTCCATGGCTACATCGGTAGCCAAGAATAGGGAAAAATTCGGGTTTTTACTCTTGTTAGTCATTTATTATGATATTTTACTTCAAATAAAACTTGTCAGCAAAGCTATGCAATCCGAGCGCATAAACTTGTCAGATGCTTAAAGATCATTAAAAAATGTTTACAATTTTTTAACCTATATATAGATGAGAGATTTACTAGAATCCTTATCATAACTACTATATTGCTAAAAAAACGAAATTAGCCCGGTAATCAGTTTAAAAATGTCCGTATTAGAAAAAAAGTATATTTACTTATGAAAGCAAGGAAAAGACACAGAGTGATACTAAACGATGGTTTAGACGTTTTTATTACCACATTAGGCAACTATTCAGCTTATACGCCATTAAATCGTTTCTCGACGGCTTAAAAGAAACTGATGAAAAATTAGAAGAGGTGTACCAAAACAAAACATCTAACACGTTAATTTGAATGTAGTTTTAATAAGCTAAACGTTATTATAACGTATCTAAGATCTATTCTTTCAGAAGATAAGCGATCTGGTCTAGCCATTCTTTTGATCGAGTAGGTGATAGCTCAGGCAATGTCGTACTTGTGAAGACATGATATAAAAAGTGCGAAAACTATAAAGGTTAAATTTATTTCAAACTAGCGACCCGCCCTGGCTTCGCATGGATGCAATTTACTAATGAAGAAAATGAGAAGTGGCTTAGCAAAAAAAATTTTAAGTATGTTTATTTTATAACATGTCTCTACCTCCGGTGGTTTAGGCTGGGCATTGTCTGTCAGTCAGTCAATCAATTTGTTGGAAAGAGATTCAGACAACCTAATTTTTTCTTGAATTTATGTGAATTGAAACAAAACAATGTCAGTATTACCTGAATTTATTGAAACCATGAAATAAATCAGAATTTATTGTTTTGACAATCATTTGTTGATGTTTTTAATGCATCCCCAAGCGTTACGATGAACGGTTGATGATGAACGACATTTTTTGTTTTTCCATCCGGAGAGAAAACAAATAGCGTCGATGGTTTACCGTCTATGGTGGTATTCTTGGAATCAGAACATCCTCGCCTTTGAACTGTCCTATGATTATCATTGCTTCAATCACAACGTGTATCAGCTTCTTAACGGCGAGTCTTGTTCTAGTGCATAGTTTCGGTTGATTCAGATTGCGTATTATGATTATTACCGAGCCGATGTTGAGCTGCAAATTGTGCGGCGACATTACTGTCATATCCAATGATTTCAGGAATTCAATTGTATAATTTACGAATTCACCTGGATCGGTAATGTACTTAAATGAATGCAATTAGCCAGTGATTTAACTTTGAATTTTTATGTTCAAATAGTCTAAATCCTTATTTTTCGCTGCCAAAATGGCTCGTTCGTTCAACCAAACATGATTTTTGTAATTTGGACCAATATTCGGAAAAACTTCCTTCGACGTTATGAAATGGCAAAAATTAGGTGGAAATGAACCGCAATTTTTCCATTGTCAATGTGTAATAATTACTTGGAAATACTTCTGCTGATTGTTATTTTGTAATGCGCCTCACATATTTATTGTTAACTTGATAGTTTTCACATATCTCCATAAACTGGATGACTTCAAGCAAGCGTTTATTTAATCAGCAGCTGTTGATCTCGAAATGACTGGCAGCGTTTGGCGAAAATCGCCGGCCAGCGAAATCATTGTACCTCCAAAGAAGTCTTGATCGTTGCGCAAAACTTTCAAAATTCGATCGAGTTTCTATGATACGATTCCAATGCTCATTTGTGCGCCATCGCACACTCATCCCAAATGATTATTTTGCAATTCTATAGTACTTTGTTAATTGCTGATATTTTGGCAATGTTGCACGTCGGTTCTCGCGAGTCGGCCTGTGTGCGAGTCGAAGCTAAAATCAATGAAATTAGTAATATTTTGCCAGTAGCGCCAGGTGCATCGAGGAAGAATATTCCTCCTAATTCATTGAGTGCTATCATCAATGTGTCCCATGTAGTTTTCTGCTGCTGATTCAAAAATGAGACCTTTGATTGTACTGATTGGCTTAAAGCGTCTAGATCGTATTGCCATTTTCGTCCAAATTCTCGATTGAATGCATCGTACCTGGGGCGATTCGGCGCTGGCATTCCTAATTCGTAAAATTCTTTATAAAAATCAACACCTCGTTGTGGATCTCCGCGTTAAATTCAAGTTCGGAATTCGTTGTTGTTGTACGCACACAACTCGATGCAAAATGTCTTCAGCCATATTGTCTATGTATTTATTCCACAAATGAAGTGGCTTCGGTGAAAACCACGTTGAAATAATGATGGCAAAAATTGATCGAATTTGATACGCAGTAGACGAAATAATAACATCAGCGAGTGTGTGATCCAATGAATGTCATCCTCGAGCAAATGTGAATACTGACATGCTTCTTGATATGTTGCGCATAACTCACCATTGACAGTTCGTAGAAATTGAAATGAAATCAGTCCACGAACATTAACCAATAGCAAACGCAGGTAAAGACATTCGTCCTTGCTCGGATGAACTGTCTAAATGCACACCAATACATGGGTTGAATATACATTCACGTAACTAGGAACAGACTTTCCGTGTTTTAAACGGTTGAATTTCTTTGATGATTCGTTCCATGTAAAATATCTCGGCATCTCCGAGTAGATCAGTATTCTTGCAAATGGATCACTTGCACATGTCGGGAAGTAGCATATCAGCGTTGTTGCTGATGATCATTCAGCTGTCTGCGCTGCGTTTGATGTCATGAAATGCACTTTGAATATTTTGGAACATTGCAATGCACTTTGAATATTTTGGAAAGCAGCGGCGAATGCAGAACAATCCAGTTGTTATCGACTACAACGTCCTTATTTTTGACATTCAACATTATCGTTCTGCCTTTATCTTCTACAGAACGATACAGGGGGTAACATCATTGCCTGTGATTGTGTCAGCCAACAAAAAACGCGGAAAATATTTGGAGCATTTGTTTTCGATTCCCGGTTATGATCACCGTTTGGTCCATTAATCAAATTCGTCGTCACTACTTTATACAGCTCTGGAACTGTTTCGGGATCGGGAATTTCTGCGCAAATGATGGCATCAAGGAGAATATGCGCATGAGGCAGTCCTCTTTTCTGCGATTGCCACAGTACGTCCAACATCGCACATCTCCGAAGATATGACACTTCACAATAAAGTCCTTGAGCGCCTTGAGTTTCTGCTTGAATACTCGTGACGATCGGTGAATGATTAACCGGGTAGTAACAGTTGCGTGATTTCGATCAATTTCGGGTTGCAAGTAAAAGTGATGAATAAGTCTGGTCGACCATATTGGCTCACGTAGATCATCGCGTATTCATGCATGTACCTCGGGCTTCCATCCTACGTTGCTGGCAAAATAGTAAGTCGGCCGACATTGTTTGCATTTCCATTATTCATGGCATCACGCAGATGAATGTATTCTTCCGTACGCATTTTTTGCTGATCACGTATATATATTTCAGACGTTCCGTTTATATTTTGACTGCAAACTGATGAAACAATCTACGGCATTTTAATGTGTGATTTTCCTCGTTTCGACGAATCATCAAACCGTAGGCATAAAAATTCATCGAGGTTAACTTTTTGTTTGTTTCTTGACCTGTGAATGAATAATAAACTTTTGTTAGGAATCGAATTGAAAAACGATTAACAACTTTGCTACATACTAGTTACTGGATTAATCATCTTGGTCAAAAAATCATATCCGCCTCCTCCTCGACAAAATATAAGCGAATGTTGTAATGCATCATACGACGATAGGTTTGTCAAATACGCTGAAGGTTATCACTATCACGCCATCGAACCACAAAGCCGCAAGACACCAAATTCTCGCCAACAACCACAATATCAACTTCATTCAACGTCTCTGAACTATCTTTCATGTTCGCCCGCTAGTCTTTTATTGATCATCCGTAGGCATCATTTTTAGTGTTGTCTGTAACATTTTGACCAATTCATTGTGCTCGTGTAAGAGTTGTTGCGGTTGCAGAATAACCTCACACTTTACCGCACGACTGATTTATTTCATAATCAGAATTTCTTAGGAAATAAATTTGAAGAAATTTGTGATTAGCATGCACTGGCGATAACAAAGCTCCTATACGATGGTGAATTTGTCCTTAAATCTGTAAAATTGAAGACCAATTTTTGATTTATGAACCTCGGTGAAACGTTCACAACGTTCGTGAATCGTTGATATTTGTTGTATGTTTGTGTGTTGTGTTTTTGTATGTAATGTGTGTTGCAGTCAAAAAAATATTTATCTTAAAATTTGGGCTAAAACTTGCTTCTTCAATAATATTTGCCCTAAATAATGTCACTTGTAAGAAACTGTTGTACTTTCATATATCCTGCAAGAAATGTTTCAATCGAGGTTCTTGGCTGAAAGCAATAATGCCAATGGCTCCGGTGGCGGTGTCAATTGTAGTAATTTAACCTTTCCACTCGCACAACATAATCCTAGCGGTTCGTATCCTCACCTCCTCCTCATCAAAGCATTGTAATGTTCACAAACAGTGCTCATTGTTCCGAAGTCGATCGATATACCCGCACCATAATCAGCTGTTGGATTATATCTGAACGCCAAACGTTCATTTCGAATTGACATGTTTGGCCGTCGGTTTTGTCGACTTTGACAAAATAATTGTCACAAAATAATTTGTATTTTGTGCGTAAGTTCCAATTGAGCGAGTTGAACTCAATTGTATCGGTTGTTGCGGAATTATAATGGATCGCGTTGAGAAATTTTTATTCGATTTGCCTTCAAATGCTGTTTACTCTCTGTCAGTCTCATTTACTCGCCGATCACATAGTGGCTTTCGTTGCATGTATCTCGACTGATATTTCTACGCCTCGCTAGTAGCATTTTTTCCAAAGAAATAAACCTGAAATCGACGAACTGAAATCAATTGAATGTTTGCAACATATCAAATTGTGTTTTGAATGCGTCAAAGATATGAACACCACTTTCAATTCTTTTTCACAAAATATCAATATTCAACGCGAAATTTGTTGTTGAAACATGTGACAGCAGAACTGTCAAACTGAAATCATTTTTTTTTGAGATTGTCATACAAAAATACCATCCATATTTCCGACTTTTTCATTGAATCCAAAAATTTTCTTTCATACTAACCTTGCTCTGACAATTACGAATATAAAAAAATCAGCCAAATCGGTCGAGCCGTTCTCAAGTGGTGATCTTTCATACATACGACAATTGATTTTTATTTATATAGACGTAACAATTAGGGCAAATGGAAATCAGAGTCACTTAAACAATTTCTATAGTAAAACTCTATCGACAAATTACATGTTTAGAGCAAATGCAATAAAACTATGTTTACTTATTAACTACTAAATGAGACCATTTTCAATTGCTTTGACTGGGTAATTTGGTAAGAATAATCAATTAATAAAACATATATTTTAACCCCCATTGTCATCACATGGTGGCAATGGGGGCCAAACATAATCTAGAACATGTCACAGATATAACCCTTCGCCGAGTTCCATTCAGCGCATTCCGCATGAACCCTAAGCCCACGCGACGTTCACCTGTGCCACACTTCATTGTTTTACCTAAATTCTCCGCAAAAAAGACAACCGTTTCTGAGTCTTCTGTATGATTATTCTCATTGGCCTGACACAAGTTATCAGGGTCCATATCTGGTACCGAAGTATCGTTGGTTTCGTGGAGATCTTGCCTCTTTGCTTTTTCTGGACCTTCCTTTTGCGGTTTTTTTTTCTTGTCTTTCCCCTTTTCCTCTTTTGTTTTGATTGACGTTGAAGTCAAAATCAAAGAATGCTGCTTCTTTCAACCTTATTTTATGATAAAGGAAATTGTTTTAGCGAATTGAAATTGTTTTAGCGAATGGAAATTGTTTATTTAATGGCATTTATGCAACTGTTAGTTTAGGATTTTATAGGTGAACTTTAGCTGCTGTGGTCTCAGTTGGGATTTATAAAGAATTATCATAATCTTCAATAACTACTGATTCAGATTGAAGAATTTCTGACGTAATATTATTGAAAATATTATTTTAAATATGACTAGCTTGATTGTCTACTATTAACAAGACGAGTTCATTTGTAGATAGTTTTACGTGATTTGTGAAGTGCTGCAGCCATTGGAAACAAATATTTTAGTTAATTCACCCATTATCAAAGCACTTAAAATAGTTCCAGGTGGACTATATTTTTCGTGGAGAGGTGACCTCTTTCTAGGACCAACTGATGGAGTGAACGAAACAGTTGCACTCACAGCACATAAGAAGGTGATGTTTTTTCTTAATGTTGTGATAGACCCCACTCTCTTTTATCCTTTCACAGCTAATATTCTACCAGGTTGTTCTCTACAGTTGAGATCCCAGACCCATCATAATTATACATATTCTTAGCCTTTCTATAAGCCTGTTGAATAACGTGACCTAAGTTTTAATAAAAGCAGTAATTCCATTTATACTTAAAAAAACAAATCTAAATGCACTATTTCAAAATTAGTATCAAACCATTATTGTAAACGACAACATTAAACTTAAGTCAAATTCTTACTCTAGTTCTAGTAGTATTTAAGCACACCCCTTCTATTTTACGTACCTAACGTAAAATTACTTCAAAACAGCGCGATAGCAAAACACGTTCATCATTCAGGGTTGGTGAAGATTAAGATAATTCACTAGCACGATTCGAGTACGTTTAGCATCTTTATTTGTACAGATGCGTGTTGACTAAAATTTCCAACTGACCATGATTCCCTACTACTTCATTCACGTAAAAATAATTTAAACACGAATGTGATATTTCAATAGTGGTATTTTGCAATTATTAGAATCGTGTACAAGAAATTTAAATAAGTTAGTTATTATCCCCATACTAACAACTGGAAATTCGGCGTGGCAGAAATTCTCAGCAAGTGCAGGCATACCTACATTAACGACATGTGCTCTCACATGCAGGGTTGCCATATGTAAAATCACTTTTTCTGGGACATTTCTACTACTATATCTATAACTACCAGTGATTTAAGAAAAAAAAATTAGTTTGGCCCAACAAAAGGATTTTTTTGGACCAAAAAAACATTCAGATTAATAAAAATAAATAAAAAAAGTTGTTTTCTTTTGCCAAAATACAAAGTAAACTTTTTAATAAAGTTTATTGACTTGTTAAATAATTATAAGTAATCTAATATAAAAACAGTCGTTTTGTTAATCACATTTATCCAAATTACTAAAAGCTAATACTAATATTTGGAAAAAGAAATTTATCCTGCAATAATTAATGTTATCTAATTTCAACTCGAAGCTTAACTTTTGTAGACTGACAATGACAATAATATTTAATTGATTATATTCATATTCTGATTTAGTTATTTTAATCAATTAAAGTTAAATACTAACTCTTTGCAATTTATTTGAATTTAAATTTATACCTTCATTTGATCCGTAATCATGCAATTCCGGTCTTTCCATTGATCAATCTGGCAAAATGTAATGCAGCTATGGCATGTATAGGTTGACAAAAAATGCCAGTAAAGACAATTTTAAAGAATTACCATAAATTTTTACATTTCTGAGACAAATTTATTACAATCCTGGACACGGGACAATATCACAAATTCCGGGACAATTCTGGAAATCCCGGACATCTGACAACACTACTCACATATGTACGCATTTGTATAGATGTAGCTAGCGATGTACACATTGCACTTCATCGCAAACTATTGTACGCCGTCGTGTACTCGTCCCTATAAGTGTGAGCCTGCTGTTACGTTCACTAAAATGTGGAACTTCATGTAATGTTATTTATTTGCAGCTACAACATGTACGGCGGAGAGTGTATATGAGGTGCAATACATATAAGACATAATTAGTAAATACTGTTTTATTGTGTTCTTTATTTAATAGTGTAATACTATTTTCAGTTGTCAGTATTTTATTTTTGTCTGTAGTCTACTTGACTTACATATTTTTGTATTCTTTCCCCAATCTCTTTCGTTAAGTGTCAAGAAATTTTTCAATTATAAATTTAAATGGTTTTTAATGAATAAAAAAATTTAATTAATTAATTTATCACCCCAAAGGCCTTCAATTTAAAATTTCGCTTCATAGTGGGTCATTCTGGTGGTAATATTTTTCTGTCTACATTCAGGATAGTTCTTTCAAAACTCAGAAAAAAATTTGGAAAGGCTTATTTCCTCTGAAAAACTCTAGAAAACTCTAAAAAGAAACTGTTGGTTATTCTAAAAAAGTTATTGAGTTATTAAGAGATTTTAAAGCGAACTGGCGGAGGAATCTCTCTTAATAACTTTTCTAAATAGTTTAAAATCATTTAAGAAATTTGACTTTCAATGACTTATTAAAAGTTTTTCTGAATAACGAACACTTTTTCAGAGAATTATTTCACCCAGGGTGGCGCTGAACATGAGTGGTAGGAGTTTCTTGCTTTATCATCATCGTGCCATGCCTTGTTTAATACCCAATTGAGTAGAATGACATTGATGACTTCGGAAGTTCTTACTAACCAATTCTTTAAACATTATCCAATCTTAAACATCGTCGGGCTCTATATCACATGTTGATATATAAAATGATAAGAAGTCTTCGATGAGTAACAATCCTTTCTAATATATAACAGGTTATATTCCAATTCCCCGGGGAATCATACGACCTTTAAAATATTTTGATTACAACCAATTTGTATACTTATTAATCTCGCATTGCCATGATGCGCAATCGAAATTGAAAGATAGATAATTTTTTATGTTTGATTCACCATTCTTCACAAGGCAATATACATTATACTTTTTTAAAATCCCTTCAATTGAAATATGGACTATAATCCTTTATGTCACATTCTTTAAAAATCTCTGATCGCACTTCCAAAAGATTTTTTTTTAAATGTTCTGTTATACCGTGACCAGTTCAAGATGGCAATATAGCACTCGATAGAGAACATCACCAAATGTTTGCAGTGAAAAAAACTTGAAATTTTTTGGGAAGTTCTGAATTTTGTTTGAAACTTTCTCGTACAGTTCATTGCAAGTAAGTTCCGAATAATTTAATTCATCAATCACCAAAACCCCAATCCTTCAATGAAACGAAACAAAAAGGAAGGGCAAATCAGTAAATCTAGTATTTCTACAAGTAAACATTAAATTTTGGTAAAAATGAAAACTTGGAATAATTATTATATATCATCTTAGCTTTTCTAAATAATCATTAATATATATTTACTCCTCATCTTTACTAATAGCCCACCTGAAGATGTTGTAATACAACAAACCCTAGGTTGTGGTAAAGAACTTAAAGAAAGTAGAAATAATACTACATGACGTAGTTTCATTTAATTGTGAATAATGAATTTCTACAAAATTAATGCCAAATATATTCAATATTTTTACTCCCTTTATATTAATTATAAATATGTTCGCAGCTGAATATATTCACCCAAAGCTTCGTATTAGTCTTCTTTACAAAAAAAAAAACACATACCTGTTAGTGTTGATGTGTTCTTTGAAGATTTTTAAAGAAGTTATACTTTTTTGAAACAATTTTGTTCAATGATTTTATGCTCCGCACATTCATCATTAACTAACCATCAAGATACCTACTTCCATATTATACTACCAATCTTTTTAGCTTGACGTTATGTCCATTTTCCGGAATCAACCAAAACATAATCTACTTCAGTGTCGTCAATTGTCACACTAAAATAACAACAAATGCGTACTCGGTGCAAGTAGAAAAATATTTAGACTATTTCATTTTAGGCCTTAATAAAATTTTCTGTACCTTTACTGACAGATTTTATAGTATAAAAATAAAAGTAATAAAACTAACCGAATACTTTAAAAACAAAATATATTAATATTTAATAAATATAGTCATTGAGTTCACCTATCTCAAGAACTTGCTTTGGATGAAGAATGAAAGTCTTTTCAATGATACGTAAGCAATACCTCGCCTAAAATAGCTAATAGTCCAGTACATTTTTTATTTTTAAGTTTGCAACTGCGCTCCGTTTTATGTGGTCCCCTGACGATAGATCTGTATTCTAATAAAATGTATAAATGTGTCTTTGGTCCGGGAAGTAACCTTTTCGGCTTGCATCGATTACTCTACGATTACCAAAATATTACTACAATTACCAAACAGCGACAACCCAATAACAGTAAATTGTTCTCAAAAAAAAGTGAACGAGCCACATTTTTGGCAAGATCACGATCTACCACTGTACAAATCAGACACAAACTAACAAATGAATACTAACACCTTATCATATATATTAAAATAAAACTTATTGGTCAAGCTAAATTAGAAGGTAGAATAAAGGTCTTGCTAAAACAACTCAGAAGTGTAAATTGTAACTTTAAATCGTCCATAGACATTTGTAGCATTGACCACTAATTAGATTATTCTACTAAAAGAAACAAGACGGCACCTAAATTTTTGCTTTAAACCACGCCAAAATTAATAATATAACATTCTCATCTAAAATGCTGAAAACACTGCTTTCTATATCAAAAATAGTTAAAAACTTAACAAAATTAAAGAAGAATCTTGTTGGCTACCTAATTTTCTTGTGACTAAGTGAAATGGCACGTTCTTGCTCACATGGAGTGTTCTTCCACATGAGGAGGTTCTGATGAGCTATGGCACGCGAGCCAATAACTGCAGTTTTGTCCACAGTATAATGATGAAACTTAAGAATTTCAGTAAGGAGATTATGCATATATTTTCAATTTGTGATATTGTTATTTAACATATTACAGCTAACAACTAACTGTATCCACTGTCGATACATGTTCCTCAATATTAACAACGTAATCGTGTTAATATGATGATCATGCACTTATGCGCGCTCACGTTAAATTTTAATTACGAGCAATGTACTCATACTTTCATGGAATCTTTTTTCTGCTGGTCTGGTCTAAACTGGTCCGCACATTTGTATCGTAGTGTTATAATTTACTGCACAGAATATACTATGACATCAAAGTTTTTAAGCTCAATTTGAGATAATAAAAACATTTGTCTTCATTTCTCCATTCTTCCTTCAGGTAGGACATGAAATTCCTCGAGAGCTAATATAGGATGAACCCACATTTGTCTTCTAGGTTACTCACTTTGTTCCCACCATTGTATATAAATAATAAGTTAATATATATCCTTTTTTTGCTGAAGAGTGGCATTTTTAAAACACAGTTTTTTGTGAACAGCTTTGCTAATATTGCTAAATTAAATGTGACAGCTGCCTTATAGAGCTTGGGATCTATGCGGTATGGTCAGTGGTGGCAATGCAGGTAAAATACAATTTACATTTGAATACAGGCATTGAAAATTTGGTCACAGTACAGCTCTGGTCTCATGTACAGGAAGCCAAGTGTTATCCACAGATATCCACAAATTAAAAATAAGAGGTTTCTACTAACTCAATATAATATTACCATATTTTAATTTCTAAATATGGTAAAAAAATTGTGACAGATACCGAGAATATTGCTTCACCATTACCGTGAATATTACCGCATTCTCCATGCTTGTTCACACACACACAGTCTATTAGAATATGTAACGATGTAACAAGTGCATTTTTGCTGTAGCCGCATAGGTAAGTAGGAAGCTTAACAACAGGCTACTACTTTACCAGTACCATACCATTACCAGCGGCGTCCATTGCCATCCAATGCTAATATTTCCATAAAGCGTACAATATTCATTCATCTGTTTCTATTGTAATTTTGAGGTTATTTCAGTCTACTTATGTGCATCAAAGCGTCTTATTCAGTGCTTTGTAGATAGAACAACAAAAAGAATACTTCAACTTCAAGTCAATTTTTGAAAGATAATGTGAACTTTATTAAAGTGAAACTTTTATTGTATCGCCTCAGAATATTTCGTTTACCTATCGCATGTCGCATTACAGTCGGCCGCGGAGTGGGGGTAAAGAAACCAATATGGCGGTACCTACAGCTCTCATCAGCTGTGCAGCGTTGGTATGGTACTACGATCGATGCAGTTTTTACCAGACACATTGAAAAAATAGAATGCATGTCAATGTTTACTTATTTTAGTTACCACAAAATATTATTTACATTTATAAACTGTGAGACTCAAAGCGAAGATGACGTTAGTGATCAAATAATCGAAATTTAAAATAATTCAATGATTTATATAAATATTGATCTACGTTTTTAATATGTATATATATATCATACCGAACATTGTATTTATTTATGTATTCTGTACTTTAGTACGCAGAGTAAAATAAACATTCATAGTTATATATCTTGTCTACTATTATCATTTCCTTTTTCACGTCTTAAGTTAATATTACTTTTAAAATCCTAAATCAAGTAGCTTTCGAAAAATTCTCAATTAAATGCCCACAATCTGAAAAGTTTCACTTTCATCGTGGTTTCCTAAAACCACACAACTTGTTCCTTTCAGCAAATTAACAAATTTATATTATTTCATAGATCCCCAAATACCTAAGTAAAATCAATTTCTATTTTGCTCAATATCTTTGCGAAAATTGCTCACTCACTATGTACAATTACCCCCATCTAATTAATAAAAATAATGCAATACATTGTCGTTAAATGCATAACAAAGCCTTTATTGGTTAATATTTGATATTTTTAAATGCATAACAAAGCCTTTATTGGTTAATATTTGATATTAGAAGGCTTAAAAATAATAATACTAATAAGTAGGATTATATCAAAACACACCTCTACTGAATAATTAGGATAATAACAATGTGCTGATTGGGCACCCTGTTGCAAATACCTAATTAACACAATAACCTATTTACAAACAGAAAAATTATTTCAAAGACACATCATTCTTTACGTGTCTCTTGGGTTGTACAAACAGGATTGAAATATAGAAGATGATTACAGTAAATTTGTTCTAGAACCCGATTTTGTCCACTTTTTAGCAAAAATATCTATAAACTTTAAAAATGTGAGTAAACACATTTTAGCTCAAGTTCTTTAGGAAAGGACAGCATTATTTTATTTAAATTATTGTTGTTTACTTTGAAATGAAATTGGGTACCAAAATTTCTCACGCTCTACAAAAATTATTTGCCAGTTGAAATAGCTAATAAATTTTTTGTAAGTAATGAGTAAAGGTAAACAAAAATAGATATATTACAACAATATATTTAATTTTAATTCAAATAATCTATAAAATACAATCTGGGTACAAAGAAATATTGAAAAAGTAAATAAAATAAGTGTAAGAGCAAAATCAAATTTGTCCCCGATTCCGAGACTTAAATGAAAATTATTCTCGTGTGTGAAATTAACAATGATCCTGAAAAATATCTGCAAACTGGAAAAAGTTTGGAAACCAGCATCTTCATAAAACTTGATATCTTCCATACTAAAAATTAGTAATGCAGATATTTTTAGGCCAACAATGAATTCTATAGCAATTTCACATTCATAAGTATAGTACAGTAATTCATAAATTTTGTAACCAAGAATATGGTTTCAAAATTGTATCCAAACTTATAATACGCACTTCAAATCCATGCTCATATATTTAAATATTTTAGTTTTAATTACAATTTCATTTTAATAAAAAGAATACTTCAATTTCAAGTAAATTTTTGCAACTGACAACATAATGTTTTTGTAACTAGACTAGCCTATGCATTATCATATACACGTCAAAATTCTATCTTAAAAATATATTGTTTAAAAGAATACAAATTAATTCATAAATATTTCTTTTCCAACTATATAACATCAGTGCACAAGAAATAATTTCTTGCCATATAACTAGAATAACCAATTGGTTGGTATGATTTACACACACACTATATATATATATATATATATATATATATATATATATTTATATTTATATATATATATATATATAGATATATATATATATATATATATATATATATATATATATATATATATATATATATATATAAGTATTTAATATTATATTATATTTATTATAGGAAGACAATAATTAAACTAATACCTTTTATATACAATGCTTATATTAAAATATTTAGGTGCAAAATAACTCGTTTAATTTAAAAAATTCTACTATCACTTTCAATGCAATTTAACCATGGAGGAAACAAGTGCGCTTCAGCAAAAAATAATATTTATCTGTTTTCCCTTATTTAATTAAAAGAAAATTATGTTAAACCTTGTTTTAAGAAGTTATAAAACCCCCTGAAAGTTCATTTTATATAAAATTTTGTTACAATATTTTTGGCTTAATTCACATTTTTTATCGCTAAATACAAATAAAAACAGAAACACAAAATAAACAATAAAACAAAAAAATTTTTAAAAATTGTGAGGAAACATTAAAACCATTTGTATTTGATAAAGTGCCTATACAATGTTTAAATATGTTGTTTTTTACCAATGTTCTTTGATTAAAAGAAAGAAAAAAAGTGTAAAACTTAGTTTTACTAAAGTACCTTTATATGACATAAAGTACATAAATGTATACATTGAAATATTTTAGAAAATCACATTAAAATTGTTAAGAAAATTGTTAAAGTTTTAACCCACAAATTCAGCGTACTCCTGTATAAGGCACACGTCTATAACATGACTTCTAATATTATTTATGTCTTTAGATTTCAATTACTATACAGACATTGTAAAAAAAATATTTGACAAGTAACACTAGAATACATGTTATAGTAACCTTATGTTTACTAGAATACATGTTATATAACCTTATGTTTGAACTAGTATAAATTCATCTCATATGACATGCATTCATGTTAAATTCATATCATATGACATGCATTCATGCATTCATGTTATATTCATGCATTATATTATGTAATTTTTTATAAAACTTAATGTATCCCCCTGCATTGTTGGTGAATTCACTATGAGTTATTTTTCAATATTTTTTTTCTATATTATTTCCCATCATATATTTTTGATACAATATACCATCAACTTTTAGCTTATTCTCTTCTTTCCTAATAATTTGAATTGTTATTATCACCTATTATATAAAAAGTTAAGTGTAATTTTAATTCATAGAATCAAGTTATTTAATATTTTACTATAATTGAGTCACAGTTAATGATTCATTTTATAGGTCTTATGTTCAACATGTTTTACTGTAAAAATACTTTATTAAAATATTCTTACGTTAAACTATTTACAAATAAAGTATATCTTTTACTTTTCATAACTGTAGCAATTTTATTCCCATTTACACAATTATATTACACTGTCAACAAAAAAATAATATGACCATATATAAGGTTAGCATTAAAAATTATTAGAATTGGTCATGTATAAAAATTGTAATAAAAAACAAATTTAAATTTCGAAAACAACTCTTTGTTAATCCATTAAGGTACTTTACGTGAATTTATTTGTTTGTGGCAATTTAAAAATGGTGTCTTTAACAAGACGAATTTAACATTCTGATAAAAATTTCCATTCGATAATTTTTTATGACTTTTGTTATGGTCTCAATCAACAACAAAGTTACAGTTGGCATTTTATGATAAAGCCCCATTACGTGCTACTGCTTATAACTAGTTTAACGAGTTCAAACCTGGTCTCTCATATCCCGCAACCATAACAACTGAAGATAACATGAATGCTGTGCAGCCCGTGATAAAAATTGAAAAGAAAGTAACCTATCAACAGATTCGGGCAAGTTAAGGCATTGGTATGAACCAAATACAGAAGATTCTACATGAATAAAAAATAAAAACACAATCATGTTGATTGGTGTCACAAAATGTTAGGACAAATTCGACAGTGATCACTCAATAATAGTATTTAACACTGTGTTAAATTAGGTAGGGCGACAAAAACTAAATATACTGTAAAAAAATCGAAATTTATGAAACAGTATGCATAGTGGGTGTTTTTGCTTGTTAGTTGGTTTGTTACCTGAAAACAATAGGCAACAAACCAGCAATTGTTTGCATTTTGTTTTAGAGAAAGATTGAGAGATATGCCCTTGCAATAGAACCCTCCTTAATTACTATAGTGCCTTGGACATTTAGCCAGACGAATGACCAAATATTTGACCACATCAGATATAGAAATTGTGAGTAGTCTGCCATAAAACCCTAACTTCACATCATGCAATTTCCATTTATTCACCAAGAATAAGAGACAAACTGCGAGGAATATAATTCCCAGAAGCCGAAGAAGCGGTGACTGCCTTCAAAACGACCGCACAAGGGATGTCTAAGGAATAGTGAGCTGACTGCTTGTCTCAGTGGTTTCATTGAATAAAACGATGCACAGAGTGCCACGAAGACAATTTTGAAAAACAATAAATAAATTACGAAGTTGTTACTTCGTTCGATTTTTATATTCAACAAAATACAGTGTTACCTTTTTTACTATATTGATAATTGTTTTCATTTTTATTACAATTCACATTAAAGATTAAACTTAAAAGGAACTTAAAATAAACAGATTTGAATTAATATTTATCTATCTTTGTAATAGATAGGGAGAAAAGACAAGCAGTCTGCCTAACGGCCAATAACGTGTACAAACATATAATTGGAGCTAAGTCTGTCATGCTATCATTTTCTTACTAAGGTGTTCACTCTTCTTAAGCGAAAAAACCTTAAATTATCAAGTTGTAATGACGACTAAACTACAACAAATAAATAATTCAAAATATTTATCACTGTTGCTTCCAACTATTGAATAACTTGATCCATATATATGTATAGCTTTGTATTATTGGAACAAATTGACCTTGACATCTTAAATTTTAGACATAGACATAATCTTTGTAATAGTGAGTTACATCAAAACCCATGGAATTATTTTTAACCTAAATGTGTGCTAACCTAAACAGGCGGATATGCAAAGATGTAGTTTCGGTATTAATCCCTGTTACAATATATATGCCATAACATAATTTTAATAAACATGTACTAGGTGGACAGCCATAGACCATTCAGAGGCTAACACCCACTTCGTTCACATATTCTCAAATTCTGATTAGAGGCCGGGGAAATCTTATGGGTGATCAAAAGTCTTTGCTTCTATTCCTTCAGGATATAACAACCTAGATACCCTCCTAAAAAGTAAGGGCCTGACATAACGAAGTATTATATTAGAATCTACAAAATTTTCAAATGCGTCATTTACATTTACAACTAGCACCTTTTAGTAGAAAGTGATACCATTTAAATAAATAACATGCTAGAAACTTTGCATTATAAGGAATTTGACTATTGGGGCATTTTTGGATTTTGATAATTTTTTGATAATCAATTTTAATCTCATAGGTTCAGTCACTACAATGGAAATACTAAAATATTTTATTTATATACAATGAAGTGCATTTTGATGTAGATTAGAGCGAATTAAAAACCAAACTGCATGGTTCTTAATTGGCTCTAATAAGATAACAGGTATCTAGAGTTACATTAAAGTTATTCACAATTTAAAATATCCTCAACATTAACTAAGCACCTCGATGTCCAAGGTAAATGTCATATATTCTATTATTATTCTTAACTACATTTTCGATAAAACTTTTATTAAAATTGGCACAATGGATTTCAGGTTCCAACTGAATACATCACAAAACAGCATCAGACATCTTTTGAGAAGTTTGCATACTATCTTTTATAGGGTTATGTAATCATTTTTATTTAAGTTCTACAACTAATAACAATCATGTAGATAATAGCAAATATGTGTGGGGTTGCGATAAGTAAGCTAGTGAAATTAAGTTATGTTACCTTATAGTATATAAGATAACATGCCTCATGCACTATAAGGTAACATAACTTATTATTCATCAATTTAATATTTTCTTACTTAAATATATCAATTTTATCAATGGATCCACATCAACTGTATGATCATACTATCCTGAATTTAGTTACCAAGTGATTAACCATGCTTGTCGAGCACAATGTTTTTTTATGACAAATCATAACAAGAGATAAGAAATAGATTTATCTTAAGAATTCATAATCTAAGAATGACTTTTCATATTAAATTTCACAAGCTCAAGACAATCTACATAAATATTGCAATGAAATATTTTTAGGTGCGATCAATATTGTATTAAATTTTTTTACTGACAGTTCTGCTAGCAGTAAAAAATTGAAGCAATTATACATTGTACCAGTAGACTAAAACTAGTATACTGTGAGATTTAGTAGGATTAAACAATTATTTGATAGATGACAAAGATTGTGAAAGCTGGCGAAAAATATTCTTTTCATTTTATTCGATTAAATTGTTTTTTTACGAAAGAATAACACATTTGTCAAGCTCCTAATTTTAACCAGGATAACATGGATTATTATGAAAGTAATACTGAATGGTGCAATTGTAAATAATTCCATGCTGGCTCCGGTGGATATAGAACATTTTCACTCACCTAACAGATCCAGAGTGTTTCCCTAAGAATTTCCCTGGATAGTCTATTACATAAAAAATAAGAAAGATTAATAACAGAAACTATCAAGCTGTTTGTAAATGTTTAAGTGTAATTAATTGCAAAAGGTCAATGAATGGAGGGAAACCATTAGTCGTCTGCGAGCGAGGAGCAGAGTGACGATCTTCAGGCTGCTATAGAATCGCCACTAGAACGATGGCAACCAGCAATGCAATTATCACACACCAGTATCCTGGAATATACATATTTTGAGTATAACAACTAAATTTATCTTACTTCAGTATTAAAAACATTGCTATTCTTACACTTCTGACTTGGTATCATTCTGTCTTTTTATGTAACATACTTTAAAGCTTAGAAAACCTAGAAAATATTATATTTAAAAAAACATTGAGTATTATCACACTTAGAATAGCATCAGAAATAACAAATATTTTCGTACCACATGTGTTGTCACGTGTCAAGAGCTGGGTTGTCCGTTGAGTGGCACGCTCTGTTCTTCCATCTGCCCGAACTATATTGTCCGTCAGGTCCGATATCAGTTCTACAAGTAATACAATGTTGAATAATAATATTATTTATTAATGTAATTATTAACATACTAAAATTAGGCTTTCAAATAATTTAAATAACAATTTTAACTTTAAAACCAAACGATTGATTTGTTGACACTAAATTAGGAAACTAATGTATACAATGAGTTTATTTATAAATGATTATAAAGTTTACATTCAAATTGAATTAAATCTAGGGTTATTAGGTGGATTACATTGTTTTATGAAGGCAATCATTAACATAAAAGTATTATACCCATGTCTTCTTCATTTATCATCTACCAATAAAGAATAAACATTAAGCACCATCATATTACATTTCTTTTGCTTATTGTAATGGAATGTTTTCACTCTGTCTCCTTGTGAGGCACTTATTCTTATGGGGCATTGAGAGTAGCCAACCTCTTCACTACTGCTGACATACAATTGCACTGTATATGTTCAATGCTCCCATGGTGTAGTAACTAATCGGTTTGTAAGACAAAAATTAACTAAAACTAAAAAATATTAAATTTGAAAACACAATCGAGTCTCCCATGCAAGCAAGGCAGCATATATAGCTTGTTAAGAGACAAAGTGTCTCTTTTATTTACCAGCATTATTACAAAACCTGAAAAAAAACATGGCTAAAATTATGAGTTAAAGAGTTGGTGACGGAAAAAAGAATGTCTGCTTCCATTAATTTAATAACCTTCTTTGAAACCAAATAAGTTTCGTAATTACTTTCGTATGTGTGAAGAAATGGTTCTGGAATCACTCACAATAATTTCACCAATAAAAAACTAAAGTACATTTTTACATGAGGCTATTTCGTCTTACAACTTGAATGAAACACCCTAACTAACCCTAGCCCAGGTCTCAAATGAATTTTACAGTATTTTACAAACATTTCAAGACAAAATAATTTAATTATTAATAATATAATTGAATTTATTAATGCAACAAGCAAAATAATACATGAAAAACTAAGAGATAACATAATATACAAATAAATTTACTTTATGCAAATGATATCTTTTTAATACAAAAACAACAAAAAATAAACTAGGCAAAAACTACAAGCTCGGCTTGCAGTCCTGCGCTTTATTGAATTATACTGTACGTGCCAAAATTTCTAACTGGCATGAAAAGCCATGGTCTTTCCACATTCTTTAAAACCGTAGATGTTATTTACCGGTCCACAATTTCCCTTTACGGGTGAACAAATAAGAGTGCAGTTTTACTCGCTAATAGATCAGGAGCATTAAGGTCATAATAAACGCTCCATAACAAAAACTTACGAGTTTGTGAAGTAACCTCATTGCCTATATTGTCAGCGATGTCCCTCTGACGTGAGATTACTTGTGACAGCACGTCCAGACCACGCTCTTGATCTGGTAAAACATTAATAATTCAAGAAAATTAACCCTCTGGATTTGACAATATGTGTTATAGTAAGCTAAATTTAATCTAATTCTTAATTAGCAGTATCACCTGTAACCTATATGTTCTGATAAAGTCAAGTGAAAAAATCTATGACCATCAAAGATTTAACTTGAGGGGATAAAGGTGCATCTTTGGAATCCACCTATATAAATTTGCCATTTTACATAATAGAATTGAAAACACATATTTTAAATTATTCAATACAAACAGTGTGGTTACATGTCGTCTTGCAGTAATATAGATATCCATACAGATTCTCTTTTTTGACAGGTAACAATTTGATTAAAAATAATGCATGTGTCGAGAGAAGCTTCCTGCTTATATTCCATTTTTTGAGATCCAAAGCAAAAAGCTAAATATTATTTTGGCTTGAGAGGAATCCACATTCAATATGACCCTTAGAACTTCCTCACCTTTGGTGGTTCACACCTTTGTCTCTTAGCAACCATGAGACCAGTATTTAAGATTTAAATTTTGAAAATTCAAAGTACCTAAGTCACACCATAATTCTTGTCGTTCGAAGTAAAATCATAGGAGAATCTACATGTGAAAATGTTTTGCAAATACCTATAAATCGTACGTATCTTGAGAATATTATTTACAAATAGGCCGCCAGTAATTATTATGCAATAATCGCAAACACACAAATAAACATTTTAACATGATCAGGCCGGCTTACAAGCATCATTATTCCTGAAATCATAGCAGCTGTTGAAAGCATGAATAAAGAAAGTTATTTACAAAACAAATCGAAGAGTGTTTAAAGACAATTACTTGACACATAAAGAAAATATTACATAAGCATTTTAAGTTAAATAAAATCTGTATCTTTCTTGTACCACATAATCTGTCTGATGCGCAAAGAGAGTCGAAAAGTGCAAAAAATGCTTACAAAATTTAAATTAGACAGATGATGAGGCTATATATTTTGATGCATCTACAAAATCTTAAAGTTGCATATGAGACGTTACTCTTAGCTTTAAATAAGCTAAGAGTTGTAAGCAAAGAATCTATTACGCAATCGACTGTTGCATCACGACAATGCACAGACTACCTGGCTCAAAAAATAATAGATTTCCTCAAAACATCAGTATTAGACTATTAGATCGTCCTTCGTACTGTCCACACTTCGTATTCTTTCATGGAAATGCAAGATACAAGAAACAAATGGAAAGACTGATTTGCACCGTACAAGCAAGAACAAGTCTTAATAATAATGGATTTAAAAAAAAAATATTGTAATGATGAACAACAAGACTTGCCATGGTACATACATATTATATAGATGTTATATTTATATCTTAAGATGTAAATAAATAAATATTTCGGTTTCTAATTTTCTCTATTTGTTATCAATCAAGAAGAAATAAAAATCTAGTACAGAGTGTGACTTCGTAGTAGTGAAAATCACTATGCATTCTTCATTTTTGCTAACTACTTATTTCGTTAAATAAACAATAATAACACTTATAGTCTAGGTTTGTGTTAATTTCAGTCTTTGAAAACTGGAGTGGATAATTATACATTAGCTAAATTTTTCAGTTTTGGTGAAAATGTGAAGGTACACCCATAGAATCTTTTATTTTTATTCTATAATTTCTGTTGGTTTGTGGTATGACTGATTCTTATGTTGTAATGCTACTTGTTTAACCAGGTGTGCTTTGAGGCTTTTTCATTCTATTCTTATATTTAAGGAAGATGTGTCAAATATTATGTTATATAGATGTGTCAAGGTCAATTTGAATTAACTAGAATTTCATAAGCGTTTACATATTATAATTATAAAATTGCATCAATATTAAAAGATTCTCTATACAAATAGATTATCAAATATAAGACATATACTGGACACATAACTGATAAGACTTATACTGGATTCAGGATTCCTCTGGGAATTAGATCCATTTAAATCAGAAACAAGGAAAATTTATATTTTGTCTTTTTCCATATTATGCTGACTCCGGTCTTAATTTTATTAAGGGGTGTATTGTTAAATGGCTATATATGAGTATCTGCTACTTATACATTTTATACCCAATTCTTTTTTAGCAATTGATTAGTATTCCATTGATTTGTTTCAGAAAAATGCTATAAAGCTTACTTTATTTTTCAGGATTGTTATTCAAAAATGTAGAGAGAAGAAACAGTTTTACAGTTCATATACTTGTTTGATATTGCACACCTTCTGCAATGCAACACACACACTCACATAAATATATACATATATATATATATATATATATATATATATATATATATATATATATGAATATATTTTTTTATATATACAGTAGGATTTAGCTAATCCGGTAATCTGGATAGGCAGGGACGGTCGGCGCGGGGGTGTTCAGGGGTCTGCTACATGCCAATCTGTTGTTGTTATCAGTTTTTTGTCAATCGCCCCGCGTAAGTGTTGGTTAATTTATCGCGCTCGCTGACAGCATGGCGCTGCCACGTAAACATTCAACATTAACATTAAAAGACAATTTGCGTATTATAGAAATGTTAGATAAAGGTGACAGCTATCCTATCATTGCTCAGAAGTTTGGTATAGGCAGATCAATTGTAGATGATGTAAAGAAGAACAAAGATAAAATCTTGAAATTTGTTAACTTAAGAAAATGTGGTCCCGGTACACCAAAACACTGAAAAAGTCAGAAAATCCCGTTTTAGAAGATGCTTTGTTTACATGGTTTTTACAACAAAGGCGATCGTATATTCCTGTATGTGGTGATGTAACTTGTGAGAAAGCTCATACTTTTCATCGCTAGATCACAAACTCCAATATTGGATTTATTGCAAGCAGGGGATGGTTAGATAAATTTAAGAAGCGCCACGGAATGACACATTTAAAAATGGTGGGGGAAAAACTTTCAAGCAATGAAGCTGCTATCGGACTATTCCAACAAGAGTTTCAGAAAGTTATTCGGGAAAAAATCTAACAACGGAACAAGTTTACAATGCTGACAAATCTGGCTTATACTGGCGATTGTTGTCCGATCATACTTTAGCCTCTGGTAATAAGCAGTCGGCATCTGGGAGGAAAATGATCAAGATGAGAGTCACATTTATGCCTTGTGCAAATGCGTCTAGAACCCATAAACTTTAATTGTTTGTTGTCAGAAAATCAAAAAACCAGCGGGCATTTAAATCAACACGTCTCCCAGTTTGTTGTTGTGCGCATAAAAATGCTTGGATTACCAAAGACTCGTTTCTTGAGTGGTTCAAAACGAAATTCGTTCCCGCGGTCCGATGTCATCTTTTATCTGTTAATATACCTCCTCAGCCAATGTTACTTTTGGATAATTGTCCCGGCCATCCATCAGCAGACGAACTTGTCTCTGAAGACGGCAATATTTTTGTAATGTTCTTGCTGCCTAACACAACGGCATGTATACAACCAATGGATCAGAACGTTATACAAAATGTGAAGATAAATTACCGCAAATCACTATTGATTAACTGTTTTGCATTATGTAGTGAAAACATTGTGGATTCGTTAAAATCTATAACTTTAAAGAATACAGTTTTTCTTTTGGCTAATTGCTTAAAGCATCCCTAATTAACAAATCATGGAAGAATTTGCACCCTGGATTTCTCACTGATAATGACTATGAACCAGAAGATGATGTTCCTTTAGCTGAGCTATTCAATAAATTTTGCGGAAGCCCAATCATCCTCAAATAAGTGAAATAGAAGCTCAAGAATGGACTGCTGGTAGTGTCGACATAGAGCTACAAAAATATAATGTGTTAACTGATGAGGAGATTGTGCGAGCGGCAATTTGTGAAGACGATGAGTAAGATGACGATAAAAGTGTTAAAGTTGTCATCTCCAAAAAAGTTGGAAATTCAGAGGCAATGGGACCTTTAAACACTGCTTTGAAATGGACTTCGTGAATTTGATAGCCACAAAGTTAAGAGGCCGTGCTTTTGAAGTGAAGTACGAAAATTATAAGCAGATGAGTATTACAGACTTTTTCAGGAAGAATTATCTTTTGGCTTTTTTTGTTTTAAATTCATGTCAAGTGTGCTAATTCCTTACATGTTTGTAATTTTTTACGTGTACATATTCTTGTCTTGTTCGTCGTTAATCTTATATTTTAATAAATGAAACTAAAGTTAAACATGTGTTTCATTCCTATTAAAATTTTACATATTAAATCCGGATGCCTTGATAATCCGCAAAGGGTATTGTTTTTGCCTATCCTAATTAGCGATGCCTTACAGTATATTATAATTATCATAAATATGTATCATAATTACTATCACGGTTGTATAATTTTGAAATTATTTGATATTTTTAGTTGTTGGTGATCATGAGTGACAGATAATTGGGTGCCATTTTACTTTTAACAATTAGTTTACCTGCCAACATCTGAGCTTGGCGCTGCCGAGCTGCCTCTGGATCAAAAGGAGCCTCAAGGTCGCCTAAAATTAAACCAACATATCAGTATGCAGAGAACGGCAAATGCCATGATACTCACAAAATTTTAATGAAATACATGTGTACACACCGAACATAACAAGTGTTCAGGTTAAACATTTTTGTTTCAATTTGAAATTGGAATTTTTGTAATAAAAATTAAAAAGATGCCTATTAAATTTTACTTTTAAAGTAAATAATTTAAATGTTTATGACATTAATTTACCAAATCTTACCACAATTTTAAATGTTCACTAAAACGCTAATGTTCATTATAGGATTATTATGAAATTTTTTATAGAAGCTTTTGAACAGATTTCAAATATGTTTTACCAGAACTACATCACATAGTACTTAACCATTAAATCTATTAACCATACAGTTACTATTGACTATAAATAAGGCTAATAATGAAACAAGAAATCTCTCTATTAATATTTACCGCAAGAAGAATGCATTGATAATGAAAAAGTAATCTCATGAAATTCAGCGTATAGCGCTATAAATAATATAAATTGTGTTTTGTTTCAAATATTTTCTAAAAATTAAATAATTATGTATAAAAATGAATATAAATTGTGTCTAAATAATTATATATAAATTGTGTTTTGTTTCAAATGTTTTCTAGACCTTAACAATTCACGAAGATGTCTTCAAATTGGATGTCTTACAATACATAAAAAATTTCAATAGAAGTTTATTGTGACATGTATGACATTATTACAGATGATACATCTGATCTCATATCAATCTCATCTCAGTAATAAACATCATTATACTATTTAGTTATTGAAAAATAATTGGTACAAAATATAAAGCGTAAAGAGATAATGTTTTGTTAATGATTTTTGTCTTGACTTCTGTCTTGTAGAAAATCAAAGAATAAATAAATATTTAATAACAAATTTTTCTGTAATAAGTGTTATCATTTTTGTAGTAAGTGTTATCTAGTTTTGTGACTATACTTAAGGAAGCAGAAATGCTACCATTATGTGTAGTACTTGTGCTCCCTCGAAAAATTTAAAATCTTTGCCGTTTCTTACATTTATGCACACTAAGCACTGTATGCAAAATTTTCAAATAAAATGTTATTCTCTTTGTTCACCTTCCATTACACCTTATTAGAACCTAATTTCACTTTTTCCTTAAATGAAGGGACTTAACAATATCTTAAATAATTGTTTAAGCTACAAAAATTTAGAAGGCATATTTTAAAAATTGCTTCATTTTGCATTCAAGTATATGTGGTGATGTAGAATATTGTGAAAATAATATTTCCGATTTTCCCAAAAATTTTCTGAGATAAAATGGCATCATTAAATTTAATTTCAAACTTTATACCAGTCATATGAGTTTTCACTATGGGTACAAAATATGGATCCTCATTGAACAGCTGTTTGCGGTTTGGGTCGGCAGGTGGGACTCCAATGGCACCAGAAGGGGTAGAGTGGCGTGTACGCAAGTGCCGCACGCGATCACTCACCTCTTCCAATTCACGAGCACGACGTTCACGCTCCTCACCTGTGCTGTTTATGACATGGTCAAATTTCATTTATGCAATAGCAAAATGGTTACAACTAAAATATTTACTCATATTACATTTATAAAATTTACTACTAATTAAAAAGGCACCCAGATTTGACTTTACGAAAGCTATTTCTTAAAGAAAACCAAAAAACAATAAGTGAAAGAAAGTGAAAGAAATTATTGTTGTGACCCTCCATAAAAAATTATCAGATATTTAATTAAAGCAGCGTCATTGAGATTAAGTTTAAAGTGCTGGAGACATTTTGAATTTTAATTATCTTTTTAACTAGTCATCAAATGTTGCTTAAATTCTCAGTAACTAGAGTTAAAATATGATCACAAAATCTTCTCTCTCTTGTGATCACAAAACAATCTCTTGCGATCACAAAACAATCCATACCTTTCAAGCAAGTAAACCATTCATTTGAACTAAATAACTATTATCTTTTGCAGTGATTGTGTGTATATGATTCTGAAAAATTTTATTTATATACTAGCTATGTCTACGACTTCGTTCGTGTGTAATTATGAAAAGAAATGTTTTCTCTTATATGTTGCTGGTAATAGTGTATTTCCACCACTCCAAATTTCAACAAAATCCGTCCAGTAAATTTCGCATAATACCTGTTGAAATTAATGTACAGTAACTAAGTGCATTGAAAAACACTCAATAAAATTGTCTCAATATCAACAGACATGACGAAAAGTATGACCAGCATAAGAAATGGGCTTGTTGTTATTTTGAAAATAGAAAAAATGTTGGACATCATTCGTGAAGAAGCACTATGTGCACAGACTTTTTGAAGAAGAACTTGTAAAGTTATGGAATTGATGATTAAGTTTATCAACCCCATTATAGCTAAAGATGTTAATCATACCCAATTTAAATAATTTTTAGTTAAAATGGACAGTGTATATACATATCTTCTGCTGCATAACATACAGACACAGTATGACGCATACAGGTATGTTGGTTACCAAGAAAAAA